>VMBQ01000909.1:0-162418 GCA_007657795.1 Dreissena rostriformis | reverse complement strand
TCAACAAATTTTTTTTTTTTTTTTTTTTTAATTTGTTTTATAATTATTTCTAGAGTTACAGTAATTGGATTGTAATAGGATAATTATTGCCAAGTTCTTTACTTAATGTCTGGATAGTTGAGCCTATTCTTCTTATTTTAAGACTTAATGTGCCAATTATTTGATAAAGGTAATTGATCATTATAATCAATTTCCAGCAGTTTTGTCTGTATGTGTCCCATAAAGCTCAATTGTTCACATATTTGGCGCACAAATTGTTCCAAATTATCTGTTAAAACTGTTCATTGAACCACCAAAAATCGACAACTGCAGACTGGGGAAAATTGACTTTACTCCGTGGAAAGTATTTCAGAAGTAGATCTATTTAAGTGGAAAGTTTTACAGAAGCAGATCTATGTAAAGTCAGTATAATAAGGCATTGACTGAATTAATAATGTGGGAATATTGTATAGAAACCAACATTAATTTATCCCTATGCATGCTGGGAAATTTGTCGTTTGCTAAAATGTTGTCTGCTGAATTTCTAAAATTTACATTTTCTTCAATAATTTTTCAAAGAATACTATCAGAATAGCAAACAGTTTGGATCCTGATGAGACGCCACGCTCTGTGGCGTCTCATCTGGATTCAAACTGTTTGCAAAGGCCTTCAAAATTAAATTCAGTTCCAGCACTGAAAGAGTAATACAACAGGTGCTATCAGCAGAGTCAGGTGCCAAGTCTGCTGTAAATGTTTGTTTCTAACTTTGACTGAGAAAAAAAACAACACAGGCACACACCAATGAGGCAAATAAACACAATTAAACCTTATTTTGATTATCGTTTCTAATCAGGTCCATGGAGATCATATTGAACATATGTCACCAACAAAAATATTTTTGAGCAGATAGAATCAAGTTATCATACCCGGATCTAGTTGCATTGCCATACAAGATAGAATCAAGTTATCATACCCGGATCTAGTTGCATATTGCAATACAAGATAGAATCAAGTTATCATACCCGGATCTAGTTGCATTTCAGTACATTAATAGGTAAACATGTTATTCATGTTAAATATAGTATGGATTTCTGAGAAATCTTACAAAAGATGTTTTTAATACTTTGAAAGACGTGTCCTTGATAGGTTATCAGTACATGGCACATTAAATCTACATTAAATTGCGTGTGTATCATTTTGTATTGATGATCACTAATGTACGCTTTGAGCTAAGTTTTGTTTGATTCTTCAAAGTATACAATCAGAATGTTGTATGTTACCTACCTTACTTCAAAGTGCCTGTACACAATGCATCTATCATATATTTATCTCTTTCAGTGCTGGAACCGAATTTCGAAGGCCTTTGCAAACAGTTTGGATCCAGATGAGATGCCACAGAACGTGGCGTCTCATCAGGATCCAAACTGTTTGCTATTCTGATAGTATTCTTTGAAAAAAAAATCGAGGAAAATGCTAATTTGAGAAATTCAGCAGACGACATTTTAGCAGACGACAAATTTCCCAGCATGCAAAAGGGTTATATGAAGCTCATTAGATGAGTTGGTTGCGATAAATCTTACAAAGAAAGCCATTTTCATTTGATGTGTAGGGTTGCGTATATTTTTGATGCAGTCATTTATTGAAAAGACTAAATGTGTCGTGTTCTGAAAAAACTGGGCAAAATGCATGTGCGTAAAGTGTCGTCCCAGATTAGCCTGTGCAGTCCGCACAGGCTAATCAGGGACGACACTTTCCGCCTTAATTGGATTTTTGCTAAGAAGAGACTTCATTAAAACGAAACATGTCATTAAAGCGGAAAGTGTCGTCCCTGACAACACTTTACGCACATGCATTATTCCCAGTTTTCTCAGAACACGACACAGATAGTTAGTGTCAAACAAGCATCATTTTGTAAATAAGAGGTCATTGTGCACTTTCTGTTGCAGTGAAATGTTTTAATGTAACCTCAAACTGGTTTCTGTGAATTGTGTTGACACTTGACGATGATTTATCGCCCCGAGCACTAGTTATAATTTTTCACCTGAATAGTCACACACACCAGTGGCGACTTAAAACTACGTTTTCGGACATAAATTACATGCCAGTAGACGACAGTTAGTGAAAAGCGCTCTTTACTTAAAATGTCATAATTTAGTAATGTTGGTATTAGTGGTTGCAAAAGGAAGTGGTGTTATTAGTAGAGATTGCAATGTGGCTGTGAAACTTTTTCTTTGTGGTATTAAAAGTACCTGAAATCTCCACTTGATTTCTTCATAGCTATCAGATTTGCTTGACAACTAAATTAAATATATTTACAAAAAGAACCTGTATAGCTATCAGGTATTCTTGACATCTTCTTGACATCTTAATAAAATATATTAACAAAAATAATAAATAGACACTGACTTATAAATCTCATTTTAAAGACTTGCAAATAAAGCATTATGTTTCCCATTTCAGTGAAATTAAGGCATACACTGTACTGTGCCGCTTTTGTCTTTTTTGTCAGTATTTTTATTTTGCATGCACGCTTAATGAATATCCTGTCTCTAAGCCTTAATATTACACGTAAATAACTTGTCAAAACATCGTTGCACAATGATCGACCTTGTAAGACCGCTCGTCTATTTTAGTCCTTGCTCCACGTCTTTGCAAGCGTAACAAAGCCAGAGTCATGGTATATCAGGTAATCTTTTGAAGTTTACGAGACCCTCCATATATCAAGGGCAACATATTGAAGTGACAATTTTCTATTGACTAGACTTTGTGGCTCAAGTCCCCGAGTCTCTATTGTAAGCTGTTGAGTGACACAGAATAACCCTTTTAGCAGGCCGAGACAATCCACTGGCTGCGATAAGCTATCAGCGCTCGAACATAAAATTAAAGCACAAGTGGGCTTAATCCTAAATAGGACAAATTTACGATGTTTACTACTCGTTGTGTATCAACTGTCATGTTGTTTTATAGTAGACACTTGGCCTGGTAAATACGTTTTGGCATGCTTAATACGGTCGCAGGAAAACATGGGTATTAAATTGTATGGCTACGTTTTCAGGTCACGTTGCGTAAAAAATAAATTGGGCGTTAATGTTTTATGGTAAATCGGTGAGATTGTGTTGCATGAACTTGTTCAACTCCTGTTTACTGTAGATTGATTGATATCTTCTTTTAATGAAAAAAAGAAAGCCTGTGCGTACATTTGATGCATGCATTGAAAGTTACATAAATTCTGAAAAACCTGTGCCCTACTTTGCTGACATTAAACTTGACAGATAAATGGTGAATGTGATGATAAAGATTTCAGTTGCATGGCTTAAATATTCCCTTGCAATAAATCATCTGAGAACAATGCAAACATATTTTGCACTTGTAAACTTGATTTCAAACAAAAAATTTTTTTAATGCAATTTCTCTTAAACGGTTTATGCATTTATTGCGTTCTTAAAGTCCTTATCTCTGTGTTTCATTATTTGTGAAAAACCTTCAAGCTGCTTTACTTAATGCTTTTAGATCTTCTTGTACTGTTGAAGATGTTGACTTAAGCCCTTTTTGCAGAATAAGTCATGAATTTTGCTGTTCTTACAAAAAAAAAACACTTTGACTACCAATCTGTTTGATATAATCTGTAACGATGGATAACATAGACAGTGTGGTATTTCAATATGTGTCGCGTTCTGAGAAAACTGGGCATAATGCTTGTGCGTAAATTGTCATCCCAGATTAGCCTGTGCAGTCCGCACAGGCTAATCAGGGACGACACTTTCCGCCTAAATGGGATTTTTGTTATTAAGAGACATTATTTAAGCGAAAAAATTCCATAAAAGCGGAAATTGTCGTCCCTGATTAGCCTGTGCGGACTGCACTAATCTGGGATGACAATTTTATGCACAGAACACGACACATATGAGAGATGTGGTCTAGGGGTAGGATGCTTTCCTTGGGATTGTGAGGTCATTGGTTTGAATCATGCCAGAACTTGGGAATTGTCCTTAATAAACATATCTCACCCTTATTTCTGTCTCCCAAGGTGTAGTAATGGGTTCCTGTGAAGGAAATAAGCCTAAACATGCCATAGTTGCATGCATTCTGCACATCGCTCATTGGTCGACTAAAGACTGAAGATCCAGTGGTAAAGGGATTATGGGGGGTATCAGGTAATTATGAGAGTCTATATATGGATAGTGATATCAGACTATACATATTCGATCCATTTGAGTAAGCTATATTTGTCTGTTTAATTGTTTCAGATGGGAAGCTGTTCTCTGCGACAGTCGCTGACAGGTTTGCCCGAGACCCGCTGATCATGGAGAGAATGAATTTCATGGCACCCGGCATCAGAACGGAGCAACATGATTCCAATATGCTCAAAGGTACGTGACTTAAATGAGCCTCGCTCTGTGAAAAGGGGGGTTTAAGGCTTGTGCGTAAAGTGTCGTCCCAGATTAGCCTGTGCAGTCCGCACAGGCTAATCTGGGACGACACTTTCCGTCTAAACTGGATTTTTCGCTTATAGAATACTTCATTGAAACAAAAAAATACCATGACTTTTTCGCTTTCATGGTATTTTTTGGCCGGCGGCCGGCTCTTATTGAGAACCCTGCAGGTTAATCTGTGACTGCACTTTATGAACTTGCAGAACTGAGTTACATGATTCCAATATGCTCAAAGGTACAATGCCTTTCATGCAGGCAATTTGGGGCGTTTGTGGTGTTAAATTTCAGTGTTGAAATGGTCAGATACAAATAATAATATTTTAATGCAAAAGGAGGATCGTATTAACATTAAAGACTTGTCTTTAATGCCTGCACCATGAAATGTTAACGTTTTATGTGGAGGCAATTAATTATTTTCTATAGCATTAAGAAATATCAAGCGGTTTCAAATATTAAAATTGGTCTGAACTTGAATTACTGCGTATATTGAAAATAGTTGATAGTGTGGATGAAAACATGATATGTGTCGCAATAACCTACATAATAAATTTGTAAATAAGATTACGCTGAGAAATAGGACAGCCTTTCTGATTTTTTCCAAACGTGTTATGACAGCTATATTATTTTGCAATTGAAGCCTGCTGCGAAGGATTTGGTGTCAGGTACAGTTGGTGTTATGTAAACTGTGTCCTAAAAAAAATAAAACAGAGTTTATTTTCTGTGTAATGTTCAGGGTGAAATTTGGGAAAATTAGGAGGGAAGAAATGTTGCACTTATGAAGTTTATAGTTCGTCCCATTGGTGCAAAAAGGTGCCCTTTTAACTTAAACAATATACAGCTACTTTTTTGCACAAAGGGGACAATATCCTAAAAGCGTGAACTGAAAATGTGCAAAGGTTAAAATAGTCACTCATTTTGTTAACTGAAAACTTGAAAAACTCTAAGATAAAGATGTTTTAAAAAAGTCAGATTGCTGATATAGTCAGTCATGTGGATCCAACCAGAACCAACTGATGTTATTCTTTATAAAGAATATATTGGGTAATCAGAGTAAAACTGTAGTATCTGGATAGCCTTCCTATATGAGATACAATAGTTTTTGCTCCACCCTTGATATACATATGAGCCTTTTACAGCTGATTAAGCCTTTTTCATTTCCTATGTTGGGAGTTCAGGGCTTTTTTTCTTGATTTGGGAAAGGGCCTTCCATTTGGGGGAAAAATTATCGACAACACTGACAAAGGGGAAAACATTTATCAAAGTAAGCTTGAAATTTGGGGAAAATTTCATCATTTAAAAGAAATTCTCTTAGGGGAAGGGGCCTTTCTTTTGGGGTAAAGGGCCTATTATATATAAGGTTCAATGCCTTTATTTTCCATTGCAGATCCCCATTTTGTGAGTTCCTATGACATAGATGAGAAGATTTATTTCTTCCTTCGGGAGGACGCAGTCGAAAATATTAACTGTGGCAAGGTGGGTATTGGATTTTGAAAATTGTTTTCAGATCTCATCAAGATAATATGGATGTATCCTTAATGATGTACGAAATTTGGCTTGTATTTTGTAGTATTTTAAAGTGGTTTGGGTTTTGTGTGGGTATGAAGTTAATGGTATAAGGATAGATTGGGATCCATGTGATGAATTGGTGGCAGAAATCAAACTTAATTATTAAGTAGCTTTCGATTCAAAATTAATTCATAAGATTTTCAGTAAGAATGTGAAGTACATCATTGATTCATTTTGTTATGTGAAACTCTAGTTATCCTGTTTAAACTCTATTATGTTTACAATTTCAACGACAGTGACACTACCAAGAATATTACAGGGGATAATCATCAGTATTTAAATAGGCAGTGCTCCAAAAAAATCAGGGCTAAATGCATGTGCATAAAGTGTCGTCCCAGATTAGCCTGTGCAGTCTGCACAGGCTAATCAGGGACAACACTTTACGCCTAGACTGGATTTTCGTAAATAAGAGACTTCCTTTAAACACAAAATTCCATAAAAGTGGAGAGTGTTGCCCGTGATTAGCCTGTGCAAACTGCACAGGCTAATCTGGGACTATACTTGCCATACATGCATTAAGCCCTGGTTTCCCAGGGCGCTGCTCATATCTAAAGAGCATAATATGGGCTCCACGCAAGACTATCGTAACTCACTATATAATATATAGTTAGTTACGATAGTCTTGCGTGGAGCCCACGATATTGTTTTTATCATGTTCAAATATGGATGATATCAATGATGTTCAAGGTTTATTTATCTCATGAACTTAAGTATCCAAAATAATCCTCATACAAGGCATCGAAACTGACTATTTGGAACAGATAGAAAGAGTTTGTATGTTGACATTTCTTAAAGCAGTTTGGTTCAGTCTCACTTTTTATTTGTTGACAGAATGAGATTTGTTTTCGTGTGAAAGACAATCTGATCACATTACATGCTTTGGTGAAGGTATTGAGTACAATTGTAATTGTTACTGTGGGGGATGGTAAATGCATCATCATTATGACTGGTTCCTAAAACCATGTGCGTCTTACATCACCAACTGTTATGGAGTGATAGACCAGTCTGCTGCCGTCATTCATGGCTCAGGTACCGAGCTGGGAATGCCGTGTTTTGTCTGCGGAAATATTGCTATTAAAAACATCACTGAAACTGACGTGTGTGTGTCTTACCTTAAAACTGTTCAAATTTAGCATGAGATTGTTTTGATTTGATAACTGCGTACTGTTCGTTGCTGTGTTTTAAATTACAAATGCAAACACTATTTTCTTCAACATGAAAAATCACCGATAGTTTTTTCACTATGCATGTATTGATGACCAAATTATTAAAAAAATATTTTCAGTATTAAGTGTACACAAATACTATCATGGTTGCCAGTGCTATAATACTTTTAAAAGCTGTAGGTTCAAGTCATATTAAAAAATATTGCTAGTTTTGATTTTTCTTTTTTTAACACTCGTGTTAATACCTGATATCGCATGTTCAAACCCATGAATCCAAAATATAAAATACATGTCCGTGTTTGATGAGCTATATGCTTGAGCAGTATCTCAACCGCAATTTCCATAAAAACACTCAAGTTAGCGATAAACCTCAGCCAAGCGTGGTTGATGGATCATATTTATATTTGCTCTGACATATAGTGTAACTTATACCTTATAATAACTTTTTGCGTTTTAACGTGGTGTCTGTATAGTTTAACCCATTTATGCCTAGCGTCTAGTAAAATGGCCTTGGCAAACAGCGTAGACCCAGATGAGACGCCGCATGATGCGGCGTCTCATCAGGGTCTGCGCTGTTTGCTTTTAGGAATTTCTGTAAGAAATATTCTAAATATAGAAATAAATATACTAGACATCCCTAATTTTGGAAATGAATTGATCCTATTTAGAAGGATGGGAGAGTCCACTAGGCATAAATGGGTTAACTGTAATAACGAAGGCACAACTTACCTTCTTTCTTACCATGTGAAATAATTGTTGTGATACATTGAACCAGAAGTCCTAAACTATTGGTTCATTTAATTGTCAGATGATTCATTGAGGAAATAAAATAATGGCTTTTTTGGAACCAAACTATACAACTGGATAAAATAAACATCTTACTCAGTTTTAATTATAACCATCACATTTTTACTCACATATTATTTATATATCACAGTGTTTCTTAAAAAAAACTAGATTTCCAAACATAGAAAAAACTTAATTGTACATTTGCAAGCAAGACAACCTTTGGTGTTAACCCTTTTAGCGCTGGAACTGAATTTTAAAGGCCTTTGCAAACAGTTTGGATCCAGATAAGACGCCACAGAACGTGGCGTCTCATCAGTATCCAAACTGTTTGCTTTTCTGATAGTAATTCTTTGATTTTTTGTTTGAAGAAAATGCTAATTTTAGAAATTCAGCAGACAACATTTTAGCAGACGACAAATTTCCCAGCATGCAAAGGGTTAAACCTTCTTTGAACATTCTATTAGGTCCATATGAATGTACAACACAACTTACCATGATATATCACCCTTATTTATTAATTCCTACGTATAGGAACTCCGAACCTTTTGTTTTCGCCCAAATAAACAACAGGTAGCAAGAAATTATTTCTTAAATAAATAACAAAACTACCCACAATATATTGATGATAAGCGGTTGCCTTACCATAAAAAGAAGAAAAAACATTGGCATATACTTTATAAGCTTGAGGGTTTGCTTTGTTTTTTGCATCACCAGTCCTAAAAAGTGTAGGCCAGTTGTCAGTTACTGGCATATTAGCTTGTATATATGATAATTAACTGAGTAAAATTGACTTAGCTTGGCTAGGCAAAGTTTAAGTTGGTCAATCAAATGTTGTGATATTACTTAAATACCGTTTATTATTGAGAAAAATCCGAACAAATCTAAGGAACAAATCTATATCACCAGTCATAGAAATCCTTTTTTTGTTTCCTAGGCAACATTCTCGCGTGTCGCACGGATCTGCAAAGGGGACCAGGGCAGCTATTCACACTCCATCTGGACATCGTTCTTTAAGGCCAGACTCAACTGCAGCGTACCTGGCGACATTCCCTTCCCATTTGACGAACTTCGTAAGTGTGATAGTCTGAACAAGCAAGCAATCTGTTGATATGATTTTCCATTCTGATTGCCAAAGTGAAAGATCTTCAAATATGTTATTTTTATGACCACCATGTTTGCGAAATCTTTTCTTATTTGTGTCGTGTTCTGAGAAAACTTGGCATAATGCATGTGCGTAAAGTGTCGTCCCAGATTAGCCTGTGCAGTCCGCACAGGCTAATCAGGGATGACACTTTCTGCCTAAATTGGATTTTTGCTAAGAAGAGACTTCATTTGAACGAAAAAAAATCATAAAAGCAGAAAGTGTCGTCCCTGATGAGCCTGTGCGGACTGCACAGGCTAATCTGGGACGACACTTTACGCACATGCATTATGCCCAGTTTTCTCAGAACGCAACACATTTTAGCATGATTTTGAAATAAAAAATTCACATTTTCTAGCCAGCTGCACCACAAATTTGCAAACTTTTTCTGAAAAAAAAAAATAGATACAATAAAATATAATTTGGTTCTTTCTTTCAGAGTCAATGTCTGACCTGTCATTCGGCAATCATCATCCGACCAACGACCCGAAGCAAAGGAGCCGCATATTATACGGAGTGTTCAACACGCCTGCAAACAGTATCCAGGGCTCGGCTGTGTGCGCCTTCACGCTGGCTGACATCGAGCACGCGTTCGTGGGCCAGTTCAAGGCTCAGCAGACGACATCCCATGCCTGGGTGCCCATCCCAATGGAGAAGAACCCAGTGCCCCATCCGGCCCAGGTGTGCGTGAATAAGAGCAAGGACCTGACGGACAACACGCTCACATTCATCCGAAATCATCCGCTGATGGATCGGTCCGTGAATCCCGCTGGAGGAAAACCGATGCTTTTCCAGACCCAAGGATCGTAAGTGGCGGTTTCATTGACTTAATTTTGGTACTAGGATTTTTCTAGTGGTATAAAACTGAACTTTAGGGAAACCCATTTAAATGGTGGAGGAATTGTGACAGTTTTGGGAATTAATTTCATTTTTTTTGCAGTTCTAACCAATAAAATTTAGCATAGAATGAAACTAATTTATCAGAAACCCAGACGCATTATCATGATGCATCTCTTTCTTTTCAATGTCAATGAATTAAATACATACCATCGTAATTGCTCAATGGACTAAAAACATAAGAAAATTGTTCGCAAGACATTTTACTGAATTTAATTGGATAAAAATGAACTTCTATACTCATTATTGATGCCTTTCTTGAACCGTTCAATGTAAATGAATTGTGCATTCTGTCAGTAAGTGATGCGAATGACTCAGAACACATTAAATATACAGGTCTGGAAAGACGTTTTATAACAGGCTGCACACTTAAAATACATTTATACGCTTTTCATGGCTTGCAAATTTAGTCAATATAATTTGATGTATATTGCATACCGCAATCTACAACTTCTGCTATAAAACTGCTATTAGATGTGCCACACAGGTGTTGGTTAATCTCATCTGAAATCTTTTATGCATAAATGTGACAGGACCTGATTGCCTACCCAGATCTTATGTTCCTAATTCTGCAAAAAAAACGGCTTCAATAGATGAATAACAACTGAAAGCCCGACTTTGTAAACTGCACGTTAATCACTTGTGCAACATGGAAATGATGAATGCCATCTTGTAGAAGCTTCTTTTTAATAGTGAAAATTGCATTTCTATCAAGTTGTCGAACCGGGCTAATATTGAGGCTAAGCCCATTAAAATGTGCTTGGGCTAGTTTGCATTCGTAAAATGGGTTTTAAATGCATACATTTTGCGCCATTGAAAACCATTTCTATGGGAAGATCGCAAGCTGAATAGATTTATATCCCTTTTGCGTCAAGTTTGTGTAAAAGAAGCTGCCTTCTCTATACATTTTATGAATAATTAATTTTATGTCAAATAACCTCTGACACCCGTGTTACAATTTATGTTGAGAGCAAAAAAAAAGCAAATACTTTGGTACATTTTGCCTTTTGGGTACTCCATGGGTCATGGAGTTGTATGTAATAAATGAATGCCAATGGTGGCTCATGAAAAACATATCCATTTATTATCGTTTAAAGCACTCTGACTTAATATGTAGGGTCCTTAATGCAAATAGTTTAATGCATTTTGGGGAAGTGAAATATGACTTTTTAAATACCGGTTGTTTTATTCATTGCATCCACTAAATCCTTGCATAACTAAACCAAATAACCTCTGTATCAAATTTTTGTTTACCAATAGGTATTATTATTGTTTTTTTATAACCACCAGTCTTTCCAAAATCTTTGCAAGTAATTGCATTTGCAATATTTTGCATTTGAATTATTTAATGTAGTATTGAACACCCAATTGTTATTCAAATCATAGCACACTAAATTTTCAGCCCAATTTTGTGGCACTTGATTATTGCTTTAAAAAATAAACTGCATTTACTTTGTGGTAAATAATTATCTTTGATATCAATGAACACATGTAAACAATTATTTTGGTTAGGTCATCCATTCATAAAGGCAAAGAATTGAGAATTTGTTATACAAGTGTATTATCAATGATGAAACGTTTCATGTCATGCTATGACATGGTTCTGATAGCCAATCACAATTGACACAGAGTCATGGCCTTGCTGACAATTGTTCAATGCTGTCTTGCACATGTGGTCATTGTTCGATCCTTGCTTTCTCATGTCCTATGCGCTACAAGACAATACACATTTTGCATCCTTCTTCTTGTCTTTGTTTCATTTTTGACCCACATTCAGTATCATCAGATGTCTGTTTTTGATTGACCTTATCTAGTACTAAGTCCATTAAACTAAAACAGCCAGCGCTCAATATTTATCTTTAAATTTGCACTCAAAAGTATATTTGACACAATTTTGATAGAAATCACATACTTAAAAACTTGTGTGTGACATTTTACATGAATTTTTCAATGTTACGCGTCCATACTTTATACAGTGGTCTCTTTTTCTATGTTTATCTCTCTTTAATTTAAACTTGCATGCAGAAAGTCAGGTGCACCGCATAACTGTAATGAATGGTAACTATATCTTTAAAAATGATAGCAGAGTTGTGAATATTAAAGGCCCTTAAAATGTTGCTCATTTAAGAATTGTATTTGATTTAAGTATCCTGTATTTCTAAAAGTAAGAAGTTTTTGGTCAGACTTCTTAAATTTGTGTGAAGTTTCCAGTTTTTGTACGTATTTTTTAATTACAATGCTTAGTTTTTCATCGGTTACCTCGATTACATTATCTAGCAGCTCTTCAGCTATCATAACTTTTATCAATAGCTAATCTTGATATCACCTTATTAAACTGTCCGCCCATTTGTGGAATCTGCTGAGCATATCTGTACCACATGTGAAACTGCTTGTAATTGGGATTCAATGTATGCTTTTAAATAAACATAATGGCTTTGCCAGCATTAACAATGACATGTGCATTACATGAGGTTAAATAAGCAATTACACTATGCAAAACTTGTTTATTAGCATGTATAATTTATGCAATAGAATTGAGCCTCGCGCTGTGAAAAGGGGGTTTAATGCATGTGCAGAAAGTGTCGTCCCAGATTAGCCTGTGCAGTCATCTTTTAATGTATTTTTCGTTTAAAAGACGACTATTCTTGACAAAAATCCAGTTAAGGCTGAAAGTGTCGTCCCTGATTAGCCTGTGCGGACTTCACAGGCTAATCTGGGACGACACTTTACGCACATGCATTTAACCCCCTTTTCACAGAGCGATGCTCAAGTATATGTACTGTTCAAAACGTGTACAATTTCTGGTAAGGGTAAATTTCTTGTTTCTCAGTTACTAGCTTTACCCAGCACATGAAATCATGATCAAAACATAGTGAACACCAAGGGAATGCACATAATAATATTGCTTGTTCATATAATGATTAGAACATGGAAAACATATTGTCTATTATAAGCAAAAGAGCAACAAGGGTTATCTCACCATAGGCTTCAATTTGTTTTTAGACATATAGAGCCAAAAAACTCTGAAAAGCAAAAATTGTTTCAAGTATGCAATAAATTCTAAACACAAAAAGTGAAAATGAAATAAACAACAAAACAACAGAAGAAAGGTAGTAAATAAGTGCAAGTTGTTTTTTCTGAAGCTGTTTTGTTGTTGGCATAAGCCACACAGTAATGCGTGTTATTTTCATTTGTGCAAAATCGTGGAACGGTTTATTACCTGTGATGACATGGTGAAGTTTTTCGCTAAAGAGGCCAATTAGTGTGAAACTCTCGAGCACGCAGTCTGCTATTTTGTAATTGCACGTTTACTGCTACTGTGCTGCTGTTTGTACATATATATACCTTAATCAATGAAGATATCAATTTTATTGCTGAACCAGTATGTGTGTTTTGAAGAACAAAGCATATTTGAACTCTGAATGCTAAGCAAGCTGTGTTTGTATTTCAACTGTTCATGCAGCGTTTGTAAACAGTTACTGGTGACTTCTTACCCCACCTGTCTGTTCAAACGCATTTCTGTTTTCTGATTTATTTTTTTGTTTTCTTTTCCGCATAAAATATGGTCACCCATTGAAATTGGCCCATACTGTCAGTGTTCTGGCAGTGCTTGTTGATATGTTAAAATCCTCAATAATGTTTTGTGAGCAACGACTGCTTTTAGATTGTAACATATATTATGTTTTTAAAAATGGCAATTAAGGACTCATTTAAAACATAGGCCTTTGAAATGTTGTTGCTGTATGTCTTAAATGAGCTGCAAAGCTCCAGACGAGACTGCGCAAATCAGACCAGCCTTCACATTTGGGCAGTCCGGTCTAGAACATATGACATAAGACCCATTTTCGCATGATGGGGCTCATTTAAACTACACCACTGTCATAATAATAAAAATTTTATAGTCACATTAAAAGTTAACCTATTTTATATTAGGTACTGATAGGGTCATTGAAGTATTGAATGTGCTGTTGACCTTACGTTAACCTTAAACCCTTGGGCAATACAAACATAAGATAACTTTGATAAGTGTGATGTTGCTACAAAAGCAACATGTGTCTTTAAGCATCATTAATCATTTTATTTGTACCTTAAAACTTATTGAGTGTTGCTCACTTGTGTACTTGTTTACAAGTACCATTCCATTGTTCTAAGTTCTTGATCCTTTATTTATAATCTGTGAGTGTTTCACAAGGGTCCTTGGTAACCTCAATTATAGATCTCAATTCTGTGTCAATGGTTCTGTATACCAGAACTGGCCCTTGAAGACCCATTGATAGCACAGTGATAACTTATCACGTAATTATAAATAAGACTCTTAAGTGCAGCCTGGCCTATCAAGTCACACAAGGTTTCGCGGTCTCATTAGCGGACAGGGACGCTCCTGACAAGACTGCGGGAATTTGGTGGTATATTTGGAATAACAAAAAAGTCTCCTGATAAACAATTTAAAAATTAATTTTTAAGATAGGTTTAAGTCACGAGAACTTTTCTCTATCAAAATGCTTACTCAAACCAATGTATAATTGAAAATGATTACCTTGGGAAAATGTTTTTATCTCATCTGGGAAGTTGAAATGTTAGAGGCCAATCAAATGTACTTATATGGAACTTTTATATAAGCAATAAAATATAATGTGTGTTTCCACTTTTCAATAGGAGTGTATATGATTCATAAGTGACTGCCAGTAATTTATTTTCCCTGCACTTTATGGAAGTTTAATATGGAAATGAATCATTTGTTTTTAAGCTAAACTGTGAAATTGCAAGTGAAAAATGATCACTGTCGCTCACAGAGACACTTGGACTATTTCATTGTTTTATTGAAACAATAAAAGTTAAAGGTTGTTTTTATGTTGGGAAAAAATAGACGGTAGATGTACAATTATGCTTTGTTTAAAGCAGATGAACAAATAAATATTCATGGCACAACACCAAGACATGTAAGATTGTCCTAATTTCACCGTTTTATATCACGGCAATTACGAGATCGTGAAAGGCAAAGCATAAATGCATTAATTTTGGGTAAAAAAGGATTTTTTAAAACTTCTGAAAAAAAGAAGTTGTCTCCTGTGTGGGGCAGTATGTCTCCAAAATGTCTGATTGCTTTAATATTCTTCAAGCCATGTCTCCTACAATCTTTTAAGCAAAATGCCTGTAGCATTGTAATAGATGTCGATGTATTGAGATTGAGCTTATTATCCAGCAAAAGTAGATCCGTCAAGAAATGTTTGGAACCAATATTCTCAGTGTACACATTCTCTAAAGTTTTTCAAAAATTCTAACACAATTTAGGCGTTTTGCGAGTTAATAACTATGACTTTATCTTCATTTAGTACTGACTAGGATTCATTTTTGGGGTATCTTTAAAATCATTATAAAATATTATGTTCATTATTGCAGAGGAGGACGATTTTCAGCCATAGCTGTCGACCCACAAGTCCTCGCATCAGACGGATTCTACTATGATGTCATGTTTGTAGGCACAAGTAAGTATACAATAATACATGCAACATTATCATCCTTCAAATTGATCCTCGCTCTGGGAAAACCTGGCCTTATGCATGTGCATTAAGTGTCGGACAGTCCACACAGGCTAATCAGGGACAACAATTTCTGCCTAAACTAGATTTAAGTTAAGAAGAGACTTCCTATAAACAAAAAATTCCATGAAAGTGGAAAGTGTTGTCCCTGATTAGCCTGTGCGTATTGCACAGGCTAATCAGGCATGATACTTTAGGCACGTGCATGAAGCCGTTTTCCCATAGCGCAGCTCATATTAGTCTAGTATTAACCCTTTGCATGCTGGGAAATTTGTCGTCTGCTAAAATGTTGTGTGCTGAATTTCTAAATTTGGCATTTTCTTCGATTTTTTTTCTGACCACTATCAGAATAGCCAACAGTTTGGATCCTGATGAGACGCCACGTTCTGTGGCGTCTCATCTGGATCCAAACTGTTTGCAAAGGCCTTCAAAATCCGGTTCCAGCGCTCAAAGGGTTAAATCCAGTCATTACTCTATGTAATTGCATTGGTAAACTGTGAACTTGCATAAACCAGTATTGTGTGCAAGGTAAGGTTATATGACAATTTTGTGTTATTTTAAATGGCAACTCATAGAAGTTGAATTGGATCCTATCTTTATAAAAATCGTCTCTGCAAGTGGTGGCTTTTAGCCCTCAGTCATTATGTTGCATAAGTTGTTTTTTTATTCTTGCACAATTTTGTCTAAATGTTCGAATAAGGCAGTTTAAGTAGATAAATGAAAGCGAAAATTGTTCTCGTTCTACTTAACTTCCATAAAACTGATGTGTTAACTGATTGTTAAATGGCTAAGCAATTAAGTTAAAGATTTATTATGTAATTGGCATAAAAATATCATAATTATTGTCACCAGTCCAAAAATAAGATCTAAGCATTAATAATAAAAAAATACTAATTTTGATAACAAAAGTAGGTTTTACTTTTTAAATATAACTTAGGGTTGTGTTTTGAAATACAGCCATAAGTGGTGTAATAACAAACTAATAAGATTGTAATCTTCCGCACGAATATAGTAAATGGTCCAAAACGGAGACATAAGTGTATTTTGTCTCTGTATCACTATCTTCATCTTGACTGTAGTGTCATAAAAGCCAATTAAATGTTTTAAATATTAACCACAAAAGTTGCCGCAGGACCAAGTTTTTAAGCATTTAATAGCACGTCTAAGTGTCGTGAAAGGTGTTAAAATGTTACCGTTTCTTGTCATGAACACAATTTTTGTATGTAAACAAGATGGTTTACACATCAATACAATATGGCATATACAATAATTATTATGGTAGAAAAAGTATCTTAGCCAAGTTCTTAAAAAAAAAGATGAATAAATAAATTAAAATGTACTTCTTTATTTTTACAATATTGTTGGTCGTTAATGCATTTGAAAAGCAATTATGTAACTATAGAGATAAGCACTTGCCTTTATTTTGTAACCATTAAAAAACAATCAAAAGATAAATGCTGTGATGCCCATTAAAGAAAGCATTTAATGCAAAGTATAATTGAGGCTCATTCTGGGAAATCTGGGCTTAACATATGTGAGTAAAAGTGTCATCCCAGATTAGCCTTTACAGTCCGCACAGTCTAATAAGGGATGACACTTTCCGCTTTAATGGAATTTTTTGTTTATAGTTAGTCTCTTGTAAGCCAAAATCCAGTTTAGGCGGATAGTGTTGTCCCTTATAAGTCTAGGCTAACTGCACAGGCTAATCTGAGATGACACTTTACGCACATGAATTTAGCCCAGTTTTCCCAGAACCAGACTCATTTGTTAACACTTATACCCTGCCTTTTAGCGGACGGGCGAGTGCTGAAAGCAGTGAACACGGGAAGGCCTGGTCTGGACAGCAGCGTGGTGATAGAGGACATTCAGGTCCTCGGGCACTACGAGGCCATCAGAGAGATCAAGGTGCTGCGTAAGCATGGCAACGATAAGCACGAGAAACTGATCATCGTCTCCAAGGACAACATCGTGTCCATGCCCCTGCATCGCTGTAATCATCACAAAACGTGCAGGTACGTGGATAACTAAACAAACAAAAGACTGACTGTTATGGCTGCATGTGTTGACAATATATATACTACAAATGTTCCTCTTGGCATATATTGGAGCTTTGCTAACTGGGACATAAAAACTAAAGACCTTCAGAGTTGTGTTTTGTAAAAGTGAACTGTCTGACTGGTGGTATTTGTTTTGTTTGCACTCAACTTCTCTTGTTATAATTTATGGTTGGAAAGTTAAAAAAATGTTCAAGATATTCAGCAAACATTTCACTTTAATGTCACAGTAATTGAAACTTGTTTGTGGTTGCTCTTAAATTTGTTCTAGGTATGATTCTTCCAAGAATATATTTGTTTTTTTTTCAAATGTGTGGCCAAGCTTGAAGTATTAACTTACCTTTACTCTGCTTGATATTCATGCTAAGGCCATAAATCTTTATGTTGCATAGTGACCTGCAGTTTGGTACAACATGCATTGTCTGTATTGGTTGTGTTAACCCTTTGAGCGCTGGAACCAGATTTAAAAGGCCTTTGCAAACAGTTTGGATCCAGATGAGACGCCACAGAACGTGGCGTCTCATCAGGATCCAAACTGTTTGCTATTCTGATAGTGGTCTTTGAAAAAAAGGGAAGAAAATGATGATCTAAGAAATTCAGCAGATGACATTTTAGCAGATGACAAATTTCCCAGCATGCAAAGGGTTAAGTGTTGATTTATGGTCTGATGCAATAACATGTGACAACGTCTTGACATTGCTGCGTAATTTAATGAACAACAAACCGTGTAGGTAACATCAAATGCTAATGTTGTAGTTTTTTGGTATTTAACAGCATATTTTTTATGGAGCTTATTTTATTAACTTGTTTGTAAATAAAATCCTAGAACATATTGATAAATTCTTGAACTTGCTTTTAAAATACCAGTAAATTTCCTCTTATTCTATTCTGGAACAGCTCCTCACAGCATT
The DNA here is from genome assembly GCA_007657795.1 of Dreissena rostriformis. Classification (NCBI taxonomy): domain Eukaryota; kingdom Metazoa; phylum Mollusca; class Bivalvia; order Myida; family Dreissenidae; genus Dreissena; species Dreissena rostriformis. The sequence continues at coordinate 143,942 of VMBQ01000909.1, read as the reverse complement.
CTTATTGTTGTCTTATTGTTTGCAGGTTAAGTTTTATATGCATGCTCAAGATTTTGAACTATTATTACGATCTTAATTATTTATTGACTTTATAAAGATAGTTAAGGCACATTTATAGGGAAAAAAATCGGTCACAAAAAACTTCAATTTTATTGTTATAGAATGTTCTGCAACTTGAGCAGCTGTGACCGTATATCTAGTTCATGCTAGTTCTCTCTATGGTTGCAGCTATTTTTCAAAAATGCTTATGACATTTGGATCAAATTTCAGTCGAAAATTCTGTGTGCTTATTATGTTAAAGCAGACAAGATAAATTTGACAATAGCTAGATACACTACAGGGTTACTCACGCGATTAGAGATCATACGATTGCACGCTCCAGTGCTTGTCTTTAGGTGACCTCAAGTGTTGAACATTTTAAGCTAGTGATTGTGACACCTCTAAGTCTGGGGTAGCAGACAGATTTGCAGTAAAAGAGACGACCGAAGACCAAAGCAGCGACTCCTTGCAAACACTGTGCTATAAAGCAGTAGACATTTGAGCCTTGATATGGGAAAATGGGGTTTAATGCATGTGTGTAGTGTCATCCCAGATTAGCCTGTGCAGTCCACACAGGCTAATCAGGGAGGACACTTTCTGCCTTTACTGGATTTTCACCTAATAGACTTTAAAAGCGGAAAGTGTTGTCCCTGATAAGCCTGTGCAGACTGCACATGCATTAAGCCCTGTTTTCCCAGAGTAAGGCTCATATTTAAGTTTCAGTAGTTAAGCATTTACATAGTTTAATTAGGTTTTCACAGTTTTTTCAGCAGCAATTCTTGGCCTATTTTTTGTGTTAGGTTGTCTTTGCTTCTGGGATGTTATGACATGTTCAGTGTCACCTGGGCTAAGCACATAATGTTCTGTGTTAAAAACACAGATGATCCTTTCAAAAAATAAAAAATCATAAAAATTACCTGTCATTTAATGTCCTTATTCAGTTCCATATCATTTGAGTGTTCTTTTCAATTTGTCTTAATATAATTTGTGTTTAATGACTTATTGATTATGAAATGCATCGGTTTCAAAGAGTCTAAAGATCTGTTTGAAAGGTAAAATGGTGCTCGTAATTAATTTAAGAGCTCAGATGCATAGAGCGCTGTCATTGGAATTGATTACATGCTGGATTGGATAACCTAGCTGGTCTATCCTCTATACTATTCGTAATTGAAATCATAGCCGAACTTGTGATTAACTGCTGTCCTCATTTAAATTCTGTCAAGTTTGCAATTCAAGTTTGGTTGCATTAGCTCAGTTCGTTTATTTCGACTCCTGGGCCGCTTGATTGCAAACAGTTATGCTGATTATGCAGATCCCCATACATGCTGTTGGAAAAAAAAACACCCAAAATTGCGCAAGATCTTTATCTGCATATGAAATTTCAGAAGAAGTTGCTCATATTATTAAACATTTAAAAAAAAAAGGTTTTTAAAAAAAAGGTTTATTAGATTGTCCTTCTTTTGAATTTTAAATCACAGACGTAAGTCAAGCCACTTGCTTATTAATGAGCAGTAGCATCAGATGTCAGGTACCTTATATCTGTTCAGTTATCTGTTGAGGAAAACCATTAAATAAGTGCAGAGGCGCGTTTTAAGTGCAATTGTGAAAATTGCGGATAAGAAAGACAGGATTACAATTACAAATTATAACAGGATGTCACTGCATTTAAAGTGGTGGTAATTTTGTGCTTAAAAAAAAATGTAAAAAAATGCCTCCCTGGAAGCTTTTCCAAAATAAAATTATAGCAGGATGTCACTGCATTTATAGTGGCGGTAATTTTGTGCTTTATAAAAAATATTGGTAAAAAAAATGCCTCCCTAGCTGATATGCAACTTCTCTATCTGCTTTGTAACTTGGAAGCGTGGTAAAGCAAGCTTGAGTTTTAGATTGCACGTGTTACAAACCATGCATGCAAAGTATCACATCCTGAACAATTTAGCTCAGTTTTGGTAAAGGCTTGTTAAAAAAATTCGTACCACTTACTATAATGAGCACATGTTTGTACAGTCATCATTATATTAATTAAAACGCACATAAAGCCAAAAATAGAGCAAACTAAAATATGCCTTAGGCATGACATTTTATTCATGGAAATTAAACTTCTGTCAAAAGAGATTTCCATAAGAAAATTACATCCCTTGAAAAAGAGACGGTTTTTTGCCCATACGCTTATAAGGGACATTTTTGCTTAAAAGGGGTTAATCTTCAAAATAAATATCCTATTTATATGCCTGTTGTTGTGTTTCAGTGCCTGTTTATGCCTGCAGGACCCATACTGTGCCTGGTTTAACGATGCCTGCACCACCCACACTACTCGAGGGTACGGTACTGAAATATTGCCTTGTAGATATCTATATATGAACCACGCTCGAGGAAAATGGGGCTTAATGCATGTGTGTTAAGTGTTTTCCAGATTAGCCTGTGTCGTACACACAGGCTGATCCGGGTCGACACTTTCCGCATTTATGTTGTTGTTGTTTTTGAAGAAATTCACTTCTTAGTGGAAATCCAGTTTAAGTGGAAAGTGTGATTAGCCTGTACGGACTGAACATAGCCTGTTTGGACTGCACAGACTAGTATGGGACACTTTATGCACGTGCTAATTTGAATGTGGTCCAAGAAAGACAACTCTGCTGACACTGTAGTATATTGGTATTACATAGAAAGGCTGCTTTCTCACATTCTAATGTGGTCAAGGAAAGACAACTCAGATCACTTTATAAACAGTATTACAGATAGGGTAGACACAGTCATGTTAAAATTGAAATCTGGTGAAAGTTTATCTGTAAGAAAAATATTGTACTTTTGATTTTTAATGTGTGGAGTGTTTAAGTTGACATGTAAATGCAAAGTAAAGTATGGAAATTAATTCTTTTTAAATATTTGTCATGATTTTTGTGTTGTGTTTTTTGTAGTCTTCAAGATATCAGAAACGGTGATGCTTCCCAGTGCAGAGACGGAAGTTACAGAACAGACGATGAAAAAGGTAAGTTGTTTGTGCCTTATATCTTCATATAAAAATGGTATTAAACGTCTAGCTTCATGTTCAGTTATTGTGGAAAGACCAGTTCTTATTTAATTGAGTGGGTCTCTGGTGGGACAACTGGGCTTTATGCATGTTTGTAGAGTTTCGTCCCAGATTAGCCTTTGCAGGCTAATATGGGACAACACTTTACGACTAGACTGCATTTTTTTTTTATAGAGACTTTAAATGAAATTGTATCCATACAAGCAGAAAGTGTAATCACTGATTAGCCTGTGCGGACTGCACAGGCTAATCTGGTATGATACTTTATGCTTGTGCTTTAAGCCCCATTTTCTCAGAGCAAGACTCCTCAATTGTTTTCTATAGCATATCTTCTTAGTGATAAGAATGGTGAGTGACTTTCTCTGCGATGTTCAATGTACTTTGTTGTGAGGTCCCTGGTGTTGTTATTTACTTTTAAATGTGTTTTATATCTGCATCTTTTATTTTAGATTTTCTGAAGAGAATATGGTGTTTTGTTGTAAAATCTGCAAATGGACTATGAAAGTTGTTATCAGTTGGGCAAATGTTGAAGTGCTCTTTTGTTTTATGCAATTGTTATTGTTTTGAAAATCTAAATGTTGATAAGATTTGACAGAGGGTAAGGCATTTGTTCCATGAATGCTGTGTACTGTTTAGTAACAAGTCATTATTTAATCTCAAATTCAGTAGAAATGCATTTACTTAGTCTAATACGATGATAAAACAACCACAATAATTTTAATAAGATCAGTTTTCCATTTTCTTCCTTTAAAAAAAATGACCAGTATTTTGATTATGCATTAGAACTTTATAGTTGTTCATGGTTATACAAATGAACTTGAATACTTTGATTATATTCCAAAGCTTATGAAAGTTATCCATATGTTATTAAAAAAACATGAAATAAACAAAATACGGACCTTTTGCTATGAAATACTTTTAGCTTTTAAATAGAATTATTCAGCTTTGCATATTAATGTATTTCTGTCAGTTTCGGTTGGTCTGTACTCTACTAAGCTAATGTTAATATCTCTCATAGCTTACAGTCTCTCTCCTTAAGTTTCTTTTGTGGTTGATATTGTTATATATGTATATATCTTATTTTTACATATTGTGCAAACATGATTGTGAGTTGTGTGGTTGTAAAATTTAGGCACCATTAAGGACATTGACGTTGTCATAGCGACCACTCCGAAACCAGTCGAGGTTTCCACATGTCAACCTTGCACTTGTAACTGCAGCAAGCCTGATGTGATTATTACGATGGAATCGACACAAAACAATCATAGTGGTTAGTTGAGGCATTGAACACAGTACTTTTTTAACTTAGGCGCTTTTTAGGAAATAGCTCGTGTAATTTTTAACTTTAAATTTAATAATGTGTACTACATAATAATAGTAAGCTTGTCTACTTACACTATATCATTTAAATATATCTTATATCATGGTGTATATGGTTAATTAAACAAGAATGGGAAATAACATATAAATGGTTCTTAATATCCTTTTTTGCAAAACATCTGTATGAATTTCTGGGGCATGCCTGTAGCCTTGACCTATTTATGTTAAGCTCTTTCTGTCATAATCTTCAGTCCTTGTATATTTATTGAAAACAGAAGTACAGTCACACAGTTTATCATAACATAATAATTAATATCAGTCTATTTAGAAATGTTCAAGTTTAAAACATTAAATTATTATTTAGTCTTTTAGCACATTTTAAAATTGGAATCCTACAGTTTGCACACTTTGATAATTCAATCCTAAAATCCATTATAACAATAATGTCTCAGTTCACTAATAGTCCTTATAGTTAACCCGTTTATGCCGAGTGGACTCTCCCATCCTTCTTAATTGGCTTAATTTATTCCCAAAATTAGGGATGTCTGGTATATTTATTTCTATATTTAGAATATTTCTTACAGAAATTCCTTTAAGCAAACAGCGCAGACCCTGATGAGACGCGGCGTCTCATCTGGGTCTTAGCTGTTTGCCAAGGCCTTTTTTCTAGACGCTAGGCATAAATGGGTTAATGTAAGTTTTATATGACAAAATTAGTTTGATGACCGAATTACAAAGCAATCAACCATGAAATTTAGCCTGTCTGTGCTCAGGCATGTTGCCACAACTCCGTCTTCTTAGTGTTTCCCTCTGTATGCATTATGTGCCCTTGGGTCTAGCAGCATTCCTTGTTTCTCACGCATCGTATTTTACCTATACGTTAGGTCAAGCTCGACCAAAATCTGGTGAAACTGACACGGGGGCAGTTGTGTTGATACCCGAGCCTTGTGGTAAGCATTATCTGCTTCTATAGCAGTGTGATATCATTCCAGTGTACAGAGCTTTTCATAATCTGTCCCCACCTTGCGTGTAACACGTGGTTAACATAAGGAGAATTTCGCTTTAATTGCTAATTGTATTCCTTTGATAACTGTATACTGTTTAAATGAAATTGCGCTTATATAGTTCAGAATTTTGATCAGAATTATAAAAGCCTATCTTGTCATAAAATATGTGCATGTTTTGGCTGAAAGATGCGTAGAGCATGTTAAGTGGACATTTGCGAATAGGTAGAAACGCCTTGACTACTGGTTACAGTCTAATCGAAAAACGCTGAAATTTGTATGAATTTAAAACCCAACTTATGCACAACAACAATAGTGTTGTCTTCTGAGAATGTGTTTGACTTGTGCCGGGGGATAACACACGTGTAACCTTAGTGAGTGGGTGATGTCTGTCAGATTTGTCATTTTTGTGCTTGTTCACTTTGGAAACTGAATTTGCATGACTTCTGCTAAAAGTGCAGTGCAGCCTTCCTGCTTTTTCATAGTAAGCGCTAACAGTTCACTGCAATGCTGTTATTGAATCGATCTACAAGTAACCTGGCTTGGATGTCTTGATTGTATTGCAGCAATTTTTACTTATTTCTCATTAACATATTAACTCATTAGTATAAGTATGTCTTTTTAAACATTTAAAGGAGCCGCTTGCCATTTTCACAAGCTGTTTTTAATTGAAAACATGCTTATCGCAGGGTAAAAAATTAATTTGAAATCATGTGGTCCATAATATTGACATACATAACCTCTGTGTTACTGTAAACTAGAAATCATATTTGTAAGTGCACCTATCAGATAGCTAGATTAGCTTATGTAGTTAGTTTTGCATGATGATTTCAGGATAGTAAATATATCTAGACAAAACCAGCAAAATCATAACAGCTACTTTTAAGAAAAAAAAAATGAAGATTATTTTTTTAATAATTTCACACTTTTTTTTTTTTAATGAACAAAATAAAATGGATTAGAAATGCTATTTATTTTGATACTTGTATGTGTCTGGTTGGCTAAGGTTTATGTGGCTGCATAATGCTCCACTTTGCTTGATGAGACTGAATGGAATGTTTGCAGCATGCAGTATAATAGGCGCAAATCTTTCCAAAAAAATTGGACTATAAAGTTTACTAGAATAACAAGAGTAACCCGTGCATCGGGTACCAGGGTTATGTGACGGTTTGAAGGTGTTGGAAATTAACCCTGTATTACTTATGAGCGAGTATAATTATGGTTTTGGGTGTGATTATCAAATACTGCAACTTATAAGGAATCAGTGCCTCAACTGTGTTGTTCAAGTATTAGTTGTAGTTGAAGCGCATTTTATGCTTCATGATACCATGTCCTGGTCGTTTAACTTATAAAACAGATCAGGTGATCAACTCTTTCGATATGATTTTTGCCTGTTTATGTACAATTGTGCATTATGATATTCAAATATGTACGATACAATAATAATAGATCAAAAGATTGTTTCAGCTGTCTTCTGTGTGATTCTCTTCAGTGTGCATGAAAATTGTTTCATTAATTTGATTGACATATCTGTTTGCTGAAAATCTTGTGTATGTGTTCATAGGGAAAACATTCATGAACCTATTTTTAGTCAGAAATGGCATTGGAATGTGCATATGCACTATGGAACAATATGGAGAACACTATCTGTTTGTGTATGAAGACTGTCTTAACACTTTCCCACTCAGAAGCCAAGTGAAAACAGCTTTTGAAACCAGCATAAAACAAGAACAGCCTGCGAGTAACTCGCAGTCTGTTCAGGTTTTATGCTGTTTGCTGCTCATCAGTAGCTTATAGTTGGAAATGAAGCATTTAAAAACTTAGATAATAGAAAAAGTAAAGTCTTAACTAATGTTGATTTTCTAAGGCACTACTGATGTCTCAAAATGCGTATCTCCATGGTAAAGGGTTAAGTAAAATTTTATTTTTTTATTATTTCAGATAACGCTCGTCCCGATGGTCAGATTTACACAGCGTCTACGCTAGCTGTTGCCTGTGTGGTGGCCATAGTGGTGGCAATCATGATTGGCTTCGTCATCGGTTACCGGGTCAGTCTGTGTCGCAACCACACCAGGAACACGGAAACCATGATCAATTTTGAGCAGCATTTTGGATCGTTACGAAAGAACGGCAGGCATTCCGGCGATACTTCGAACAACATTTTCCAAGAGCCAACCAAAAATACAGCGAAGATGCTCACTGTAAATAATCTGTCAGCAAAAAGTCCAAATTTACCGAATGGCTCTCTGGAGTCACGAACAATAACTCCCCAGCAGGCTTCAAGAACGTACATTTAGCCACCGGTTCCACTTCTGTAAAGTGTAGATAAGAACAATTGTAAGATATGTAAATACCTGTACATAGGTTACACACCAGTGCTGGATGGTGTCTAAAATGAACAAGTGTTTAATCAGTCTGAAAAATATGGAACAATCTATCTTGTACAGATATTTGGGGGAAGCAATGTTACAACTGCTACTTGCTGACATATTTTGAACTGATTACCCCAAATGTGACTAATAAATGTTTGATGTCACAGCATCAGAAAAAAGGATTTCGCAAGATCAGGTACAGGTTAGAACTGACATATTTTACATCGCTTGCGCTCTTCAAGGAGTCTTAACTGCCGGAGCATTGTGGCATGTGAGCCCAGATTTGCATATCGCGGCTGTTGTTCACAAGAAATCATTCCAGGATATCTGCTGAGTATAGGGAGGAGTGGAGAGGTTACTCACAACTAATAGTATGTTGCTGACTGAACTCTTCAAGTTGCATGCATACTGCAGCTAAGCTTGTGAGGAGAATTTAATTTAAACTAAAAATATCCTGTAAAAATGGACAAGCTGGGAGAACACAGTGATGGAAAGACATGCAGAAAGCATTGACTTATTTAGAGTGTTTATTGTCCAAGCAAAAAAGACATTGTTGGCATGTTATTTCCCTGGCAGAACTTTTCGACTGTTGAAAGGAGCAACGTGGCACGTATAATTCTAAAGAAAGCTGTTCCCATGAAGTGTTCACATGATTTAGGGCAACAAAGACAATGTACAGCTTTAAACTCTCTGTGATGGAACTTTTTTTTGTAAGCCTTGTTAAAGTTGTTTGTACAATTATTTCGCCCTTTCTTATGTGTGTTGTATAGCATGATAACAAAAGTATATATAATTAATGTTATATTCACACATGTAAGATGGTACACTACAGTTTAACCATTGTTTTTGTAAAAAACTTACAAACCCTTTCTTGGTGTTTAAATAGTTTGGCAGGTTAATATTATAATCTTTACATTAACTATTATATTAAAAATGTAAATATCATTAACCAAATAGTTTTCATGCAACAATTCAAAGGTTTGCGCACTATTCTGTTGATGTAAAAACCTATGTAAGCATTCAAGTTTGCAGTGAAGTTAAATGACTGCCGATGTTATCATTGGCCATAGGCATTGTAAATACTTCATACATAATTTGAGATTCCAAAGTGCGTTTTTTATGTAAACATCATTGCGTGGGCTCCACGCAAGACTATCGTAACTCACAATATAATATATAATAAGTTACGATAGTCTTGCGTGGAGCCGACGTTAATTTGACTGTTAACAATTATTGTGTTGTGTCATTTTTATTAAGAAATTGGAGTAGGATAAATAAGATATGGTGCTTTTTAATCAATATCACAGAATGATCTCATATCCATGTAGGAATAGTTCAGAAGGGAGTTGCTATGGAAACCATCGTCCTAGCAACTTGTGTTTGGGGTCAAAGATTTAACAGTTCATGTTCAAGGGACATTGCTTGGGGAAATGTCCTAGTATATTTATGCATGGGTGTACAATTCCCAAAAATGCTAATTTCCTTGTAGGACGAAAATATATAAGCAGGTTTTTCATATTTTTTTAGACAGATTTTTGCCATTAACTTTATATTTTTCAAAATAGTCAACAAAAGAATTAAATCTGTGTCACGAAATTAATTTTTTTATGAATATGGCCCATTGGTGAAGTGATATTAATTGTATTTAACAGTTTATTCTAACCCTTACACTTTTATTGTGATATAACTATGTAGTGACTTGTCTGTATTCACCATTCCTCTTATGGTATGCACAATGTATCATACCTGTTTATATTGATTAAGGTATGGATGCATAATTGTTATAAAGCAACGGAAAACTTGTGCAGGATTAAAAAAGATAATTAAACTTCAAATAATTTATGCAAGTGATATTGTTATAATTGTCAACAAATCAGTTATGTTGAAGATGGTCAATATAAAAAAACTGAACATAATATATTTTGTAAATGAGTTCCAGCTACATGTGTTCAATTCAGAAGTTTGTTCACAGACTTTTGTGTTGGACCAACATTAAGTTACACAATGTCTTATATAATAATAAGTGTTGAATAGTCTTTTCTCTAATTTATTAGTGAAAGCAAAAGCTGCAGTCCGGATTTATTCCATTTTTCCATGTACACTAATTTCAAGGAAAAAGTCTCATTTTATAATTTTAGTGCACCAATAAGATTTATTTATAATTGAAATATTATTTTTATTAAATAAGATTGTGAGATCACCAATTTCGCTGACAGCTTTGACCAAAGGCCAGTACCAATGTATGTTTCATTGCAAATTATAATGGCATAACAAACTGCCCATGTACTGTCTTCATAATGTACAAAGCATGTATGGTCCAATTTTTATTGTTCACTGCTAACCTTTTGCATGCTGGGAAAATTTGTCGTCTGCTAAAATGGTGTCTGCTGAATTTCTAAAATAAGCATTTTCACCGATTTATTTTTTCAAAGAATACTAATAGAGTAGCAAACAGTTTGGATCCTGATGAGACGCCATATTCTGTGGCATCTCATCTGGATCCAAACTGTTTGCAAAGGCCTTCAAAATTCAGTTCCAGAGCTAAAAGGATTAACATGTGTGTAGTGTGTGTTTTTGTTCCAACTTTGGTCCTTTGATCTCATTTTGTTAGTTCACTAGTATATATTGTTGAAAATTCCGATCTATTTGAGCCTCGCTTTTGGGAAAACAGGGCTTAATGCTTGTGCATAATGTGACGTCCCATATTAGCCAGTGCAGTCCACACAGGCTTATCATGGACGACACTTTCCACTTTTATGAAATTTTTGTTAAAGTTAATCTCTTCTACACGAAAATCCAGTCTAGGCGGAAAGTGTCATCCCTGATCAGCTAATCTGGGACGACACTTTACACACATGCATTAAGCCCCGTTTTTATCAGAGCAAGGCTCATTTGCATCAGTAACGTTTGTTTGCATTGTTTTTTATAAGATTTGCTGAAGAAAAGTTTTACAGTAACTGATCAAATGATTTATTTTAAGTACAATGAATTTCATGAAACTGTTCTTTTTCCCCATTATATTTGTTCCTTCAAAGATATGACTGTGTTTTATACATTCCCTTTGTTTTTTACTTTACATCATTACTGTACAAATATTCTAAGTTAAACTATAAATTATATTGTTTTTAATAAGATTCTTTGAATTTTGTTTTTTACCCATGCAATGAATTGTTGTTAATACTGATTAAATGTACATAAAAAATAAAAGAATGCTAGTTATTTGTTAGTGCTATGATGGGTGTAAAACAGTTATCAGATTTCATGTAGAGATGAGTGCACTATTTTTTATTTTTTTCTCTTCAAATATTAGACACCTTTTAAGCAGCCTTTATGTTTGTTTTGTGACCAACATTAAATTGTAATGTTCATCATAAGCATTAATAAAACTTAGTTTTTACGAACAAAAATTCATAAATTAACAATTGTATCAGTGACAAGATAATGTATTTAGTGAAACCTTGTAACTAAATTCTTATTCTTGACTTAAACAAGCTAAACTATTCAACATGTACTCATATAAAAGTTTGTAATGATGTTTAAAATTAAACTTGGAACGCTATTTTAAGTTAAATGTAGGAGTTTTAGAGCCTTAGGTTTCAGGATATAGGCACAATTGTTGCCAAAAAAGCATGTTCGTAAACGTGGCGAAGATTGGTAGTTTTTATTTTAAAATTCTGATGCCTAATTTACTGCAAACCTTCTAAGAAACCTTAATTTAAATGATTGACCTTTAAAAAAAATGTTAATTATACTCCTTTTAATTTGATATTGTTTTTATTTCAAAGCATATCCAAGTTTGCATAATGTAACTAAGAATTTTTCATTTTAGTTAAAGGCATTTTAAGTAGCAGTAAAAATAATAATTTTCTATTTTACAGTTGTTACTTATTTAATTTGTTGTAAGGCGGTAGAATATTTATATTGTAATGAACTGTAAGTCTATCTTGTATACTGCTTTGTAGGTGTACCTAGATTAGAAAATGAGTATGATAAATGGTTCAGTATATTTAGTATTACTATATGACATTTATTATGTATTATGTTATTATTCCAAAGGTCTTCATCACACTTATATTTTGTATTTTATAAAATCATATTTTACTCAGTTATCAATAAGCTTTGGATGTTATGATTTTAATTGGTGCACTCCATCTTACATCATGTCATGTCTTGTTGTTTTTAGCTCACCTGAGCACAAAGTGCTTATGGTAAGCTATTGTGATTAATCAATATCCGGCNTCTTTCAGTCCCATTTTCTCACAATCTGAGTCTCTCACAATCCCATTTCCTCACAGTCTCTTGCAGTCCCATTTTCTCACAGTCTCATTTTCCCACAGTCCCATTGTCTCACAGTCCCATTTTCTCACAGTCTGAGTCCTTCACAGTCCCATCTCTCACAGTCCCATTTTCTCTTAGTCCCATTTTCTTAAACTCCCTCACAGTCCCATTTTCTCACAGTCTCCCACAGTCCCATTTTCACACAGTCTCATTTCAAACAATCTCCCACAGTCCCATTTTCTCACAGTCTCTCACAGTCCCATTTTCTCACAGTCTCTTACAGTCCCATATCTCACAGTCCCATTTTCTCACAATCTCTTACAGTCCCATTTTCTTACAATCTCCAACAGTCCCATGTTCTCACAGTCTCTCACAGTTCCATTTTCTCACAGTCTGAGTCTCTCACAGTCCCATTTTCTCACAGTCTCTTACACTCCCATTTTCTCAGAGTCTCTCACAGTCCCATTTTCTCAAAGTCTCTCACAGTCATATGTTCTCACAATCTCTCACAGTTCCATTTTTCATCAGTCCCCTTTTCTCACAGTCTGAGTCTCTCACAGTCCAACTTTCTCACAGTCCCATTTTCATACAGTCTCTCACACTCCCATAGTCTCACAAGCTCCCACAGTCCCATTTTCTCACAGACTCTCACAGCCCCATTTTCTCATAGTCTCTCACAATCCCATTTTCTCACTGTCTCTCACAGTCCCATTTTCTCACGATCCCATTTTCTCACAATCTCTCACAGTCCCATTTGTTCACAGTCTCTCACAGTCCCATTCTCTCATAGGCCCATTTTCGCACAGTCTCTCACAGTCCCATTTTCTCACAGTCTCTCACAGTCCCATGTTCTCACAGTCCCATTTGCTCTTAGTCCCATTTTTCACACAATCTCTCACAGTCCCATGTTCTCATAGTCTCTCACAGTCCCATTGTCTCACAGTCTCTCACAGTCCCATTTTCTCACAGTCTATTACACTCCCCATTTTATTACAATCTCTCAGAATCCAATTTTCTCACAAGTCTCTCACAGTCCTATTTCCTCACAGTCTCTCACAGTCCCATTTCCTCACAGTCTCTTTCAGTCCCATTTTCTGACAGTCCCATTTTCCCAAAGTCCCATTGTCTCACAGTCCCATTTTCTCACAGTCTGAGTCCTTCATAGTCCCATCTCTCACAGTCCCATTTTCTCTTAGTCCCATTTTCTTATACTCCCTCACAGTCCCATTTTCTCACAGTCTCTCACAGTCCCATTTTCACACAGTCTCATTTCAAACAATCTCTCACAGTCCCATTTTCTCACAGTCTCGCACAGTCCCATTTTCTCACAGTCTCTCACAGTCCCATCTCTCACAGTCCCATTTTCTCACAATCTCTGACAGTCTCATTTTCTTACAATCTCCAACAGTCCCATGTTCTCACAGTCCCTCACAGTTCCATTTTCCCACAGTCTGAGTCTCTCACAGTCCCATTTTAACATAGTCTCTTATAGTCCCATTTTCTCACAGTCCCATTTTCTCACAGTGCCAGTGTCTCACGGTCCCATTTTTTCACACACTGAGTCTCTCACAGCCCAATCTCTCGAAGTCCAATTTTCTCTTAGTCACATTTTCTTATACTCCCTCACAGTCCCATTTTCTCACAGTCTCTCACAGTCCCATTTTCACACCGTCTCACACAGTCTCATTTTCAAACAATCTCCCACAGTCCCATTTTCTCACAGTCTCTCACAGTTCCATTTTCTCACAGTCTCTCACAGCCCCATCTCTCACAGTCCCATTTTCTCACAATCTCTTACAGTCCCATTTTCTTACAATCTCCAACAGCCCCATGTTATCACAGTCTCTCACAGTTCCATTTTCACACAGTCTGAGTCTCTCACAGTCCCATTTTCTCACGGCCTTTCACAGTCCCATTTTCTCACAGTCTCTTAGAGTCCCATTTTTTTCAAACTGCATTTTTAAGGTTTTGGAAGCTTCCTTGAAAACTTTACCCTTTCTCAAAAAGCATTGGTCTATTATTACCACAGATCTCTGATAAGAGGACTTCGCCAACATGAGCATGTACCATATAACCTCTAGTCGGTCGTCTTCCCACGTTGTTCTCATGAACTCAGAAGACCTGTGTATGTCAACCATTTACGAATCTTTCTCCCAGAATATTTCATCGGCGGAAGGCGGGTCAGAAGAGAAACGCGAACAGCGGAGAACGGCCTGGACGGACCCATGCAGCCATTCATGACGACTGCAACTCTGAGGCGGTGGGCCTATGCAGGGCACAAACGTGTAACTGAATTGCTGTAATAAGTATATGTCAACGTAGTTTATGTCCAGCGTTCTGGACGATGGCGGGTGACATCAAGATTAAAAGGAGAAACCGAGAGCGTAGAGGATTATCTGTGATTGTCAAATTGTTCGCAGCATGAGGAGCTCCACTGTATGTAGCCTTTCCTGGCTTTCTTTTCAAGGTAAGGTAACACGAGGATGACACACTTGTCTTGTATATTATACAATCACGGCCTATTTACCAACAAGTCCATATGTCTTTGGATCTAAACAATCTCTTCAGCGAAAGCCCTTGATTGCACATAATGCAGCCTCAAGTGCGTAGGACATGCAAATAGACTAAGAACAACAATAGACTACAGTGTACACTGGCTTACTGTCAATCAACCTAATTATTCTATTTTTCTACATCACTTGAATGTAGAATCTCGTTTTATTTAATTCTATTTGAAACAAATATTTTGTAAAGAAATATCCGTAGGTAAAAAAAGGCATAATACACTGACTAAAATAAGTAGTATGTAACCCTAACATTTCGGTGTAGTTCAAAATCCAATATGGCAGCGCCCTTGAGAACCGTTGCTTTTCTCAATGTGCAGAAAATCATCAATTTTCAATGTTTAACATTGCCGAAACGGTACATTTGTGTAAGTAATATTGCTAAGATTAACATTTTAAGAAGACAGCGTCGATTATTTTCTCAGATTGAGGTGTCGTACTCTACTTCAGTTGATGGAAAGGAACATTGTAACATCGGGACGATTGGCCATGTCGACCACGGAAAAACCTCACTTACTGCGGCGATTACAAAGGTAATTTTCACATCGAGATGTTTTGAAGTGCACATTTATTGTCTTTGTTATGCCTCACTGTGATTATTTGGAAGCCATAAGTTTCAATCCGTGCCTTGTGCAATAAATGGACTCAAGTCAGTATGGCCTTTGAAGTTAGCTCTGACAGCAATTACGGCCAATGACAGTAGAAACTATCTTTCACAAATAATTATAATCCCCATGCTTTTTAAAAAGCGTGGGGATATCAGGGGTCGACAAATTTTGTTTCAGCAACTTGCCCTGCAGGGCCAGTAGCACTTTTCACTTGCCCTGCTGAAATATGTACTTGCCCTGCAATTTATTAAAAAAAAGCAATGAATCAGTAACTAATATGTTTTATCGTGATTTTTTATTGGTTATCNCAAAGTGCTTATGGTAAGCTATTGTGATTAATCAATATCCGGCGTTGTGTGGTGTGCATCGTGTTCAGTCAACTTTAAGCTCGTTTCCACTCAAGAAGCCACAGTTGTACATGTAATTAAATCTTTATGAATTTTAGCCAGTATGTTTATCTTGGCAATATCCAGGCAAAGTTCAATTCTGGGTCACATGGGGTCAAAAACTAGGTCACCAGGTCAAATCTTAGGAAAATCTTGTTACCACTCTAGATGCCTGATTTAAGACTCAGTGTTGAAGAAACATGGTCATAATGTTTATCTTGGCAATGTCTAGGCCAAGTTTGAATCTGGTTTAAGTTGGATCAAAAACTAGGTAATCAGTAAAATTCTTAGACAAAACCTTGTTATCACTCTAGCAGCCGCATTTATGTCTCAAACATTACGAACATTTGTCAGAATATTTCAATTTGTGTCAAGATGGGACTTGGTCAATAGATTATGTTAAAAAATCGAGAAAATGACTATGCAAACTTCATTCAGTTCAGATCAGCCATGGATTCATTAGTTGTATTGCAGCATGTTGTGTGTAAAAAAGCAATGTTTCTCAAGTGAGCGATATAGGGTCATCATGGCCCTCTTGTTGTAGTTCATGTGACCATGGAAACCTAACTTTAATCCCCCAAAAAAATGTGAGTGTTTAAATGTAGCCTTTAGGGTGCATACTTTATCATTCTTTATAACCACATGTACTGACTGGTAAACTGATTTTTATTTTTTTTTGTCACTATGATTCTAACATAATTATTTAACGTAGGTTTCCATGTAATATGAACAAAATCTTGTTACATTTTTGTTTGATGTATGTTATGTCGTACATTTCAATAAATAAAAAAAGTTATTATGTATGAGACAAGTGTCTGGAGTTTGTTTATGCGAAAGTGTTCATCAGTATTATAAGTACCATGTGAGACATACCAGTAGACTGAATTCTGACAAATAGCAATGCAATCTGCTCGGAAACGAGGATATAAAAGTCAATTTACAACAGTATTAAACCTAATTCTACTGGTCATTTGAAGATTTTTTCAAGCAGGCGATCAATACTTATCTCGTCAATTAGAAAATGGAATCACACTTTGTTATGATGAACTGTAAAACAATCGTACGTACTGCTTTGTTGATTTGTAAAGACTATAAAAATGAGTATGGTTAATAATATATTGCGCAGTCCCGTTAATCTTCTACGAACATATCTTAAGCGAGATGAAACTGACAATCACGTTATTATTTCACAAGTAAACTTATACAGAAGGAGCAAAGTAATATTTTAACAGATAATTATACCAAAACAAGTGTACCGTTCTTCGTCTCGATATTCATGCACTCTTAATTATTGTGTGGCTTGAAAAGTTGATTTTCTTTAATAAAAAATTTGATGCATACAGTATATATAATTATGATTACGAGTACACTTTTAAATAACTAATAATTTAACATCAAATGTATCTGGTACAGTCTGGTCAGACTCAAAGTCACCAAGTGTAGTAGCTTATATGCATGTGAATACAAAAATACCACATACTCATATTACAGCCTACCTTAGTTGAGTAGTATTGCTGAAAAAATTACCATGTTTAAATAATCTAGTGATGATGAAAACTCGTGTGCCAAAGATTTCTTACCTTGAATAACATATGTCAGACTGAAAATAAAGAGACAACACAGTCTTTCCTAGTCTCTCACAGTCCCATTTTCTCAAAGTCTCTCACAGTCCCATTTAATCTCAGTCTATTACACTCCCATGTTCATACAATCTCTCACAGTCCAATTTTCTCACAGTCTCTCACAGTCCCATTTAATTACAGTCTCTCACAGTCCCATTTTCTCACAGTCTCTTACAGTCCCTTTTTTTACAGTCCCATTTTATTACAGTCCCCTTTTCCATCGGTTCAATTTTCTCACAAGTCTCTCACAGTCCCATTTCCTCACAGTCTCTTTCAGTCCCATTTTCTCACAATCTGAGTCTCTCACAGTCCCATTTCCTCACAGTCTCTTGCAGTCCCATTTTCTCACAGTCTCATTTTCCCACAGTCCCATTGTCTCACAGTCCCATTTTCTCACAGTCTGAGTCCTTCACAGTCCCATCTCTCACAGTCCCATTTTCTCTTAGTCCCATTTTCTTAAACTCCCTCACAGTCCCATTTTCTCACAGTCTCCCACAGTCCCATTTTCACACAGTCTCATTTCAAACAATCTCCCACAGTCCCATTTTCTCACAGTCTCTCACAGTCCCATTTTCTCACAGTCTCTTACAGTTCCATATCTCACAGTCCCATTTTCTCACAATCTCTTACAGTCCCATTTTCTTACAATCTCCAACAGTCCCATATTCTCACAGTCTCTCACAGTTCCATTTTATCACAGTCTGAGTCTCTCACAGTCCCATTTTCTCACAGTCTCTTACACTCCCATTTTCTCAGAGTCTCTCACAGTCCCATTTTCTCAAAGTCTCTCACAGTCATATGTTCTCACAATCTCTCACAGTTCCATTTTTCATCAGTCCCCTTTTCTCACAGTCTGAGTCTCTCACAGTCCAATTTTCTCACAGTCCCATTTTCATACAGTCTCTCACAGTCCCATAGTCTCACAAGCTCCCACAGTCCCATTTTCTCACAGACTCTCACAGCCCCATTTCTCACAGTCTCTCACAATCCCATTTTCTCACTGTCTCTCACAGTCCCATTTTCTCACGGTCCCATTTTCTCACGGTCCCATTTTTTCACAGTCCCATTTTTTCATAGTCTCTCACAGTCCCATTCTCTCACAGGCCCATTTTCGCACAGTCTCTCACAGTCCCATTTTCTCACATTCTCTCACAGTCCCAAATCTCACAGTCCCATTTGCTCTTAGTCCCATTTTTCACACAATCTCTCACAGTCCCATGTTCTCACAGTCTCTCACAGTCCCATTGTCTCACAGTCTCTCACAGTCCCATTTTCTCACAGTCTATTACACTCCCCATTTTATTACAATCTCTCAGAATCCAATTTTCTCACAAGTCTCTCACAGTCCTATTTCCTCACAGTCTCTCACAGTCCCATTTCCTCACAGTCTCTTTCAGTCCCATTTTCTGACAGTCCCATTTTCCCAAAGTCCCATTGTCTCACAGTCCCATTTTCTCACAGTCTGAGTCCTTCATAGTCCCATCTCTCACAGTCCCATTTTCTCTTAGTCCCATTTTCTTATACTCTCTCACAGTCCCATTTTCTCACAGTCTCTCACAGTCCCATTTTCACACAGTCTCATTTCAAACAATCTCTCACAGTCCCATTTTCTCACAGTCTCGCACAGTCTCATTTTCTCACAGTCTCTCACAGTCCCATCTTTCACAGTCCCATTTTCTCACAATCTCTTACAGTCCCATTTTCTTACAATCTCCAACAGTCCCATGTTCTCACAGTCTCTCACAGTTTCATTTTCCCACAGTCTGAGTAGCTCACAGTCCCATTTTCTCATAGTCTCTTACAGTCCCATTTTCTCACAGTCCCATTTTCTCACAGTGCCAGTGTCTCACGGTCCCATTTTTTCACACACTGAGTCTCTCACAGCCCAATCTCTCGAAGTCCAATTTTCTCTTAGTCACATTTTCTTATACTCCCTCACAGTCCCATTTTCTCACAGTCTCTCACAGTCCCATTTTCACACCGTCTCACACAGTCTCATTTTCAAACAATCTCCCACAGTCCCATTTTCTCACAGTCTCTCACAGTTCCATTTTCTCACAGTCTCTCACAGCCCCATCTCTCACAGTCCCATTTTCTCACAATCTCTTACAGTCCCATTTTCTTACAATCTNTTCTACACGGATTCACTTCAAATTGATACTGAACTTCTCTTATGACAATACAGTCAATCTCAACTATGCAAGGCCCCATTACCAACCCTGGGGCGCCCTGCCCACATAGGTCACACCCACCCAAAATTGCCTTTACCTATAACTTCTTCATTTCTACAGCAATTCACTTCTAATTGATACTGAACTTCTCTTATGACAATACTGTCAATCTCAACTATGCATGGCCCCATTACCAACCCTGGGGCACACCTAGGTCAAACATTCGGCGTGGGGATACGCATCGGCCTCTGCCGCGCCATTTCTAGTTAGTTTTTGTTTTTTACTCAGGGCAAAAATATAAAAGAATATTCCACTAACATACCGTTGTCATTTATATCGTAAAACATGCTCATGAACAAAACCAAGTATAAATATGGGACATAATTGAAGCATTGAATTTATGCCATTTTGATCAGTTGTTTGACGGAATAAAAATCCAAATATTAGGCTGCAACAAATAAATAGTTGTTAGATGAAATTCAACCTCAAAACATTGGATTGAGCGCAATAATTTTTTAAAATTATTATTCCGTTTTTGATATAATCGGAGGCAAGAGCAAAGTGCAGAATAAAACTATGATGTGTACATATTTCTGGAATATTTCTTCCAAACGCATTCAGCTTCTTAAATGCTGCAAAAAAATTATCTTGGCTTAACCAAAATGAAACATGAACAATAACTTTCCTTTTAAAAAATTGCATGTGGGGCAAAATGGACCATACAGGCGCAATAACAAATATTATTTTTTATTTCATTTTACCAACTTCAGGTACAGCAAATCAAATGAATATCTTCTTAATTTGTTGTGACCTTATAAATTGCACAGTTAACAAGTTTATGTTTGCAAGCTATGAAAGATTATTGTTTAACTCCAACAGGCACAGCTCAGATGGACGGGGCAATACTGGTGGTCGCAGCTACGGATGGTACAATGCCCCAGACACGAGAACACCTGCTGCTTGCAAGGCAGATTGGCCTTGAACGAGTCGTTGTGTTCATCAACAAGGCAGATATAGTGGACCAGGAAATGTTGGAGCTTGTAGAATTAGAAATAAGAGATTTGCTTGAAGAGTTTGGCTATGATGCCATGAACACCCCAGTGATATGTGGCTCTGCGTTGGCCACACTTAATGGTGATGAGGGGATATATGGGAAGCCTTCTGTAAGGAAATTGACGGACACTGTTGATTCTTACATCAAGGTGCCAAAGCGTAATGTTGATGCTCCGTTTAAAATGCCTGTTGAGTCAGCATTGAGTGTTCAAGGGAGAGGTACGGTCCTTATTGGAACGATTTCTGAAGGAAAAGTTAAAACCGGTGATGCATTAGATTTGCTGGGATTTGACAAGAAAATCCAAGCCAATGTGATAGACCTTCAGGTTTTTAAGAAATCAGTGCCTGAGTGTAGAGCAGGTGACAACGTGGGAGTACTTGCCCGTGGTGTGAAGACGGAGGATGTACGAAGAGGAATGTTCCTTGTTAAGCCTCAATCGAAAAAACTGACCAATTATTTTGAAGCTCAAGTCTACGCTTTGAAGCCTTCAGAAGGTGGTCGTTCTAAGCCGCTTCTGAACAACTATATGCAGCCTATGTTTATGTCACTGTGGAATCTAGAGGCGTGTGTACAATTTCATGCGAATACGACAATGATCATGCCCGGTGAAACTCAGAAAGTGAACATTTTGCTTGCAAAGTCCATGGTTGTTACGGAAGGGGATAAGTTCACAATCCGAGAAAACAATACTGTTTTATCTGGGATAATCACACAGGTTCTGCCCATGTCAGATCAGGTGATTTTTGGTTTTAATAAAGTGAGGCCGATTCAGATGAAAATCGCCACTGGAAACTCAGCTGTTATTGCAAAACGAGAGAAGAACAAGAAAAAATAAGCCAGAAGATATTTGATATTTATTAATAGAGACTGTAAAAATGGCATTTTTCCAAACCATTTTCGGAATGGTACTAGTAATGGTCAAATTGGGGAAATTTGCATTTTTTCAGCAGAATTTGGAATTTTTCACATTTTTTTTAAAGATGTCGAAAGGATGTCAAACCAATTAGTTGAATTACTATATTATGAAAACAATGTGTTTCATTTATTCTTGTTCTGTTATTTAAGAGACTTTTTTTTTTAAATGTCATTTATATGTTAACTTACAAATCTATAATGTTTTGAATAGCCTGAATTTATTATAATAGCAAGAAAAAAAGTTTTTTTCAAATATTGCCATCAGCAGGATTTGAACCAAGGACCTCTGGATTGATGTTTTCTTATCTAATCAAATCAAATCTGCAGTTAGTTTAAACTTATTTATTTTAGCTTGATTGAATCAAAAGTCTATGGCTTATTAAAACGTTCTCAAGTCCGTTTCCTGGGACTAAGAACCAGTTCTTGGTGTCTTTGGGAGAGATAAAAAGAACGCTCACACAGTTACTGATTTCGAATGATTAATATCCATTAATGAACCAATAATTGTTTAGTCAGCAGTGTTATTTCTCTTGTTTAAACATGAAATATACATTCTTTTTATGCCCCCTTTCGAAGAAAAGGGGGTATATAGTTTTCACACTGTCCGTCAGGCGGTCAGGCTGTCAGGCCGTCATGAGGCTGTCGGTCTGTCACACTTTTCGTGTCCGCTCTCTAATTCAAATAGTTTTCATTCGATCTTTACCAAACTTGGTCAGAAGTTGTATCCAGACAATATCTAGGTCAAGTTCGAATATGGGTCATGCCGGGTCAAAAACTGGGTCATGGGTTTACTTAGTGCATTTTAAGGATTTAGCATGGTGTCCTCTGTATTTCTCAAAAACATTTAAACAGTTATACTTTTATGTAGTGACAAAGTTACAGTTGGGGGCATCCGTGACCTGTGGACACATTTCTTGTTTTAATCTATGACATTTATTTTGAAAATTGTAATTTCACTAAACTGTGTACCAGTACAAGTCCCTTTATGATCAGAAAAGCATCTTGAGGCATCAATCACTTTTTGATATGTGGGACAAAAGTGTCACTGGAATGAAAAAAAGCTTTCTTAATAAATACATTGTGTATCATGTTCGTGATATCTCTCAAGGGGAATATCAATGGCTGTGCCTTTGCACTGCTTAGCATCTATCTTGTCTTGAGACCTATCCGTGCACAACAGTTAACCCTTTAAGCGCTGGAACCGGATTTTGAAGGCCTTTGCAAACATTTTGGATCCAGATGAGACGCCACAGAACGTGGCGTCTCATCAGGATCCAAACTGTTTGCTATTCTGATAGTATTCTTTGAAAAAAATCGAAGAAAATGCTAATTTTAGAAATTCAGCAGACAACATTTTAGCAGACGACAAATTTCCCAGCATGCAAAGGGTTAACATTTGAGCCACGCTCTTGAAAAAATGTGCCTAATGCATGTGTGTAAATTATTGCCCTTGATCAGTCTGTGCAGAATGTGCAGGCTAAACTGGGACAACACTTTCCCCTTTTATGGAATTTTGTGTGTGAAGAAAGTCTCTTTTAAACAAAAAAACAGGTGTATGTGAAAAGTGTTGTCACTGTTAAGCCTGTGGGGACTACTCTAACTGATGTGGGGGGATAGTTCATGCACATGCATTAAGCCTGGTTTTCCCAGAGCCTGGCTCATTTTGAACGAAGAATACCCGGTAATCAATTACAACATCTTGGTCAGGGCACAAACATTTTGTTTTGAGGCACTCATGCAGGGATTTTCCACTTGTCCTAGTGTTAGTTGTACTTGTATGTAAAAATAAGTTTGTTTAATAAACAACCTGTATTTATCATGTTTTGTTTTATTTAATATGACGGTTTTGTAGTGTGATTATTATTACATAAGGGAGATTTGAAGATAGTGTACCTTTACCTTATATAATTTCACATACTTGATTTAATTCGTTTTAAATTAATCTCCCATTCTGGCAGAGCACCAGCCAGAATTTTTAGCTCACTCTGGAACAAAAATCACTGTCAGGACAAGCGGATAAGTTAATGTGTTATGCCTTTTCTATGGGCTATGTTGAATAATATATGATTTATTTTAAGAATACATTACAAATGTCAATTACCTACTGTTTAAACTAAACTAAACAGAATTTTTTTCAAAGCTATATTCACTTATTAATATGAAAGGTATGAAACATCAAATACTGGTAAGTTAAACATGTATTTAAAATGCTTTTTGAACCATGGCCTTTTAACATCAAATAATATTTCATTGGGAAAAGCATATACTTGTTCATGCAATAATGAAGCCCATTTAATCCCTAAAAGTGCAAGTGTTCTTAAATGGTAGACTTGTATTGCTGATC
Source organism: Dreissena rostriformis (assembly GCA_007657795.1). Lineage (NCBI taxonomy): Eukaryota > Metazoa > Mollusca > Bivalvia > Myida > Dreissenidae > Dreissena > Dreissena rostriformis. The sequence goes on along the minus strand of VMBQ01000909.1, from coordinate 120,237 downwards.
CAAGGCCTGCTAGTAACATATTATTAAGTTGACCTTTAGCACTCCCATAATAAAAAGGCTGCCACAGATGGATTAAATATGAGCCGTTTCATGCGAAAATGGGTCTTATGCCATGAGTTGCCTTGCTCACTAATGAGACCAGGAAACCGTGTGTGACTATAGCGGACCGGGTATGCCATAAGACCCACTTTTGCATGACGTGGCTCATTCCTCCTCTACTCAATCATAGTCCATATATATGTCACCTTTCCATATCTGGGCATTCTTGAAACAAAGTGGTATTCAACATTAGCACTTAACAAGAATGGGCTTGAAATCACTTCAAAGGGTAAACGCCGAAATCACCAGTCTTGTATATGATCTTCACTTGCACATAGCTCATTTATGTCGTCTTTTGATATCCTTATCGTAGTGCAATCTGGTGAAATGCGTTCTCAATATCCGAGACATGTATCCCCAAACTATGAACCTTAACGGTATACCACAAAGATCTTGCAACAATACTGGTCCTCTGAACAAGCACTAATTTAGACTTCGATTTTATTTTTTTACCAAAGCATCATATGCGATCATTAATGTGGTTGTAGTTTTAAACGGTTTCAACGCAGCAAGGTGAGATAATTACCCACGGCCGTTAATCACGGGCGCCACCTCGTTTTTGAGATTCATTAATGTTTCCGAGATGGCATTAAGGACCGAAAGTTTTAAAAATATATGGAAAATATACAGGGTTAGAAGGTTTTATATGTGGGGGGGGGGTCAACATATTACGCATTATTTTAAAATCGTGACATGAAGTGCGTCTTAGCGAAGATTAATTCATCCACAATGTAAGAGAAACTGTTGCATTCTTACAAAAGAGATGGAGCCAACGCCAAGGAGGTGGCGCCAATGCACGGTATATGATTTAACAGTCTTATCACAATAATATCACATGGCCTTTATTTGACCTAGCGCCATCTCGGAAGTATCGTTGGCGCTTTTATTAATGCATCTAAAAAAAGTGGCACCCGCAATTATCGGTAGTGGTAACACTTTCTTAAACTTTCGGTTTTTTTTCTAAACAATTACGATCAATTATTCCTCGCGTTATTTTATTAAAGATTCACACTTTTCTGTAAGAACAGGGGTTCCACTCAATCGTGTTGCGAGAGATGATAGTCTTCTCATTGTGACGTAATTGCACATTGTTCTTAGGGGACACACAGTAACAAAACACACCAGTTCATTAGAGTTTTCATCGCGATTTATTTCTCTTGAATATTTTCTAATACAACGCTTGCTAATGTTCGTTAAATACAATCTAACAGCGCGGCGGCCAATATGGCCGCCACGTCAAGAAAGCGTGACTGCTCTTCCCGATTGTCAAACTTGGACTGTAGAATAATGATCCTCTTACAACAAAACATCGCATTTTATTCTGAGGTAAATAAACATAAAATTTAGATATGTCTTATTCCATTCTTGATTGGTTGACTGTTGCTCTTCCCCCGATTTACTAAACCCACCCCTTCGAATAACTCTTGTTGATTGGATGGATCGCGCATGCATGTACCACATGTCCCAGCAGAAATTGACCAATATGTTCGTGATGACCACAACAGATGTTCCCGATAATTGAACTACATTGGGGAAATGAAATTATACTAACATAATCAATTATTCAAACTTAATCACATATCCAATGCAAACTGACATCTGCCACGTCAATCTCCAAACACCCGCAACACACCGTTACGTTACATCATGACTAAATAATGATTTACTGGCAAATGATGATGTCACTGTTCCATGGCAACACTATTTGGTATCTCACTAGTTCGTACCGAATTTTAATAATGACAGATTCCATTCATCCGTCGAATTTCCATCTCTCTTCCTTTTACACATATGGACTCTTAAAACCAGAAAACTACGAGGTTATGTTTCAATGTTCATACATTTATTAGCCTTACTGAAAATAACGGGCTTGTTCATTATACTTGCAGAAGACAGGACTAACCAGGTACTTTACATGTTAGGGCCCTGGATTAACTTATTCACAAATTTCTACAAATTTGTGTCGTGTTCTGAGAAAACTGGGCAAAATGCATGTGCGTAAAGTGTCATCCCATATTAGCCTGTCCGCACAGGCTCATCCGGGACGACACTTTCCGCCTATACAGTTTATTTCGCTAAGAAGAGACATGATTTAAACGAAAAATTCCATAAAAGCGGAAATTGTCGTCCTTGATTAGCATGTACACAGGCTAATCTGGGATGACAATTTACGCACAAGCATTATGACCAGTTTTCTCAGAACGCGACACATTTGATCACTAGACCGACTGTTGAATATCCAGCCGAGATTCGAGTTCAATAGACATATACGTGATTGAACAAATATCTGTACACTTTGAACAGTGTCCAGGTATAAGTAGTACTGATTAGTAGATCAATTGTTCATTTTTCACAATTGGTTTGTATTTTATCAAACCATTTGTAAGCTCCTAAAATTTCGTTCTTGGCTTTAGATCCACTGTTGTATCGTTTGTTTTCACAAGTTTTGCAGCGAAATGGCAAGTTTTAAATTGCAACAAACGAATTTCTTATTGCATTCCTTTTTAAGTTGTTTCACGGTCTGCAATGTCGTCGGATATGTAATGTGTAAGAACTGTTCACAACTTTTCAGCGATCACTGCTAAAATGTCAACAAACGCATTTCTCCCTCGCTTTCATTTTGTTTAGTTGTACGTGATTTGCATATGAATGTTCTGCTCATGCATGTTTTGTTCAAACCAGAGTACAAAACAACAACATTCTAGCTACGCCTTCATCGTGTATTTTAATACCAGACGATACAATGGTTAAATTTTGAAATCGTAAAAATAATATTTTTCCAAGTAGCATTATGATCGTAACACACATAAAAAGCACCTTTGTACAGTTTTTGTTCACCCCTTAACCAATAGGCGCCGGCACAAAATCTTCTGTTTAGAAGGAGTGCTGTATCGGAAGAAGAAGAAATAATATCATTTGTGAAAAATGTCAACCGTATGAAACAAGAGATGTGTTTGTCAAATACTATATGCCCCCTTTTGAGCGATTTCGACCCATATGTTTGACCTTGAAGGATGACCATGACCTTTCACCACTCAAAATGTGCAGCTCCATGAGATGCAAATGCATGCTAAATATCAAGTTGCTATCTTCAATATTGCAAACGTTATGACCAAGGTTAAAGTTTTGGACAGACACTGTCATACAATGACACACACATACAATGACAGACAGGCCAAAAACAATATACCCCCTCTTCTTCGAAGAAGGGGGCATAAACAGAATGCAAATTATACGAGACACGTTTTAATTATGTTCGCTTTTTAATTTGATTCTAGCGCTTTGTGGTCACTGCGCGATTTAAAACCGTCGTTTCTTGCGCCGAACTTACAGAGTTCGGTATAATTCCTGCATTATATGTGGTCCTCTAGTGCGACGTTAATTCATGCTTGTTGCAGATAATATCAATTAAAAAACATCGGCCGATGTCTGCAAGAAGGATATGTGGCCCTGGGCCAAGCATCAACTGGATCCAAGGTATGCAGTAGAGCACGTTGACATGAACGTTGGATTTGGCTTGACTGTTAGACTACCGGTAGATGTGAGATTTAAAACTTGTTGGTACGTACATATTTCGATCGTTTGTATTTGAAATGTTGAAGGCTGCAACCAGTATAAAATTAATCTATGTTTTATGAAGTGAGGAAGTAAGTAGCGTAACGCTCGATTGGTCATTGTCGGCTCGGGTACTACTTTAAAGTACCCCGGGTACTCTTAAGTATGCTTTAATGTACCCCGGTTACGCTAAATATACTAAAACATACCCGGCCAAATTTAGACTGTACCCGAGTTTTATTCCCGCCCAAAATCCGATGTCGTAAAACAAGCTACGGAATACGAAACACAATTCTCTTTGAACAAAACCTGCCTCAATATGCTTTTTTGAGTATATGTTTCGATAATACAGAGGCCATTTTACAAAATATTGAAATAAAAATGAAACTAATTAATTTGAAAAACAACAACAACAAAAAAACAACAACCGATAACGACCAATTTAGCGAACTCTCGGGAACGTTTTAGTATATTTTCCGTACCCGGGGTACATTTAAGTATACTTAAGAGTACCCGGGGTACAATTAAGTTGTACCCGAGCCGACAATTACCAATCGAGCGGGAGTAACCACTGGTCTGCTCTATATTGATTCCACAAAACCGGCATATGTTCTGCCTGGTATAAACTCACGAAGCCGGTCTCTTTATATCGTTTAACGGTGGGCAAACCTGGAGGATCATTATAACTCTCCGAGGTCGAAAGAATTGCCTGTGGCCTGTGGCTGTTACATAAAATTTGATACTTTTTCAATAAAAGGTATCAAAGTTATTTNATGCTAAATATCAAGTTGCTACCTTCAATATTGCAAACGTTATGACCAAGGTTAAAGTTTTGGACAGACACTGTCATACAATGACACACACATACAATGACAGACAGGCCAAAAACAATATACCCCCTCTTCTTCGAAGAAGGGGGCATAAAAAGAATGCAAATTATACGAGACACGTTTTAATTATGTTCGCTTTTTAATTTAATTCTAGCGCTTTGTGGTCACTGCGCGATTTAAAACCGTCGTTTCTTGCGCCGAACTTAAAGAGTTCGGTAAAATTCCTGCATTATATGTGGTACGTTGACATGAACGTTGGATTTGGCTTGACTGTTAGACTACCGGTAGATGTGAGATATAAAACTTGTTGGAACGTACATATTTCGATCGTTTGTATTTGAAATGTTGAAGGCTGCAACCAGTGTAAAATTAATCTATGTTTTATGAAGTGAGGAAGTAAGTAGCGTAACGCTCGATTGGTCATTGTGGGCTCGGGTACTACTTTAAAGTACCCCGGGTACTCTCAAGTATGCTTTAATGTACCCCGGTTACGCTAAATATACTTAAACATACCCGGCCAATTAGACTGTACCCGAGTTTTATTCCCGCCCAAAATCCGATGTTGTAAAACAAGCTACGGAATACGAAACACAATTCTCTTTGAACAAAACCTGCCTCATCATGCTTTTTTGAGCATATGTTTCGATAATACAGAGGCCATTTTACAAAATATTGAAATAAAAATGAAACTAATTAATTTGAAAAAAAAAACAACAACAACAACAAAACAACAACCGATAACGACCAATTTAGCGAACTCTCGGGTACGTTTTAGTATATTTTCCGTACCCGGGGTACATTTAAGTATACTTAAGAGTACCCGGGGTACAATTAAGTAGTACCCGAGCCGACAATTACCAATCTAGCGGGAGTAATCACTGGTCTGCTCTATATTGATTCCACAAAACCGGCATATGTTCTGCCTGGTATAAACTCACGAAGCCGCTCTCTTTATATCGTTTAACGGTGGGCAAACCTGGAGAATCATTATAACTCTCCGAGGTCGAAAGAATTGCCTGTGGCCTGTGGCTGTTACATGAAATTTGATACTTTTTCAATAAAAGGTATCTAAGTTATTTGTTATACCTTTTAATTATGGTTAAGTAAATATTTAACACACTCCACAATCTAAAGGACGTCCCCAAGCCAGACTGAAAAAGGACGACGGTTTGACGTAGGGCTAGCTACCATATCGTATGAAAAAACCCACCAGCTACAGAAACGCCAAACAAACATCGCGGGCTTGCGATTAGACGGACCTCCAACTTGAGGACGTATGAAACCGGGTGGTGATAGCCAGAGTCAATAGAAAGTTTGCCGTGGCGTAATGGATATGTTGTCCGCCTAGCAATCGGGAGGTCACGGGTTCGATCCCCATCGTGGGAGCGTTCTTTAGATCTCCCAAGATCTGGTTTTAGTCCCAGGAAACGGACTCGAGAGCGTTTCAAATAAGCCTTAGGCTTTCTATGCAATCGAGCTAAAATGAATAAGTTTAAACTAACAGAAAGTAGCCAGGCCGAAGACTATCGTCTCCACCAGGACCACCACCCCCATTGGTACATGGAATGTACGAACCATGCACGAGACCGGGAAGTCAGAGCAAATGGCCGCAGAAGTACAAAAGTTCAACCTCACTAACCAAGAACAATTTTTCAAATTATCGCACAAGATTTTGTTCGAATTTATAAAATAAACAATTCAATAAAAACATAATTTAGGCTAGTATTCCATCTGTCCGTATCCGGATCCGCATATCCGCATCCGCATACCAAGTGAGCGTTCTTATGCGTATGCGGACAAGATACGGACGGCATTTAGCACGATATGGGAAAGCGGTCATCTCAACAATCGACTGAAAACTAATTTTATTCGTGAAAAATTATCCTGAATTATACAACCAACGCAGTACTGCATATCGGGACTCTATTTGCACATCAAATAATTTAAATAAATCTGTTTGTGAAACGAATCATGTGATTTCGATTTTGCAAATGAAAATGTTAGTTTGTTCAGAATACTGGAAGTTTGATTGTTTTCAAATCAGGATAAGTTAAAATTAACACCAATTAACAAAAAATGGTTGAACTCTTCTTTTGCAGACATGTTTTCAGTTCAGAAGTTTTCCAAAAAAAGAAAGATACGTTCGACGTATGCGGATAAATGGAATATAGCGTCCGTATTATGATTTTACGGATACGGATGAGGATACGGATACGGATGCGGATAGATGGAATACTAGCCGGGCCCATTGTGTACACACCGGACCGGTCTTACTGACAATAACGCAGTGACGTCACCATCTATGGATAGAATGAGCCAATCTCTTGCACGACGGTTACATTACATGTATGTGAGTGCATGGAACGATAACTCTGCGTGGAGATTGAGAATGAGCCGGGCCGGCTATTTCATGTCCGCATTTTGAACAATTTCTACGTGGATTTAACAACGAATTATTTTATTACAGATACCGACCGCTTTGGGAAACATTATTATTTTCTATCAGTTTCTTTTAACATTCGTGAAGATGTTACGGGCTTTTGGGAGAAGAACATTCTTAGATGCAAAGGTATCTTTTATGTTCAATGCATCGGTATAAGGGTTTATATCGGAAGAAGTGAATGTCGTATGTTGTCGGCGAATGTTTGACATTGGTGTCCGAACTACTGTTACTGTTATGTAATTAGTGCAGAACATGACGCAAATACAAACACTATTGCATGTTCAGGAAAGTGGTGTTCCACGGATGGTTATTGATCAAATAGAGCCTGAGAGCACAATATGAACGAAAACATAAAAAACTGTTAAAAGTTGCGTTCATACTGTTACATGAAAATGAAAATACTGTTGTGAAATAAGGTCACGTCCAACAGCCTTGCTGTTGGGGCTAGCTCTCTAGTATGCGGTAAGAGTGTATATTGTATATCTACCTTGACCACATTATCAGAATTGTCGACACAACTTTCAATTTTGGTTTTAGCATTTTTTGTTCAATTACTTTTTCAAGACCAGCTTTCACATAGTTTTTAATATTGATGTTTATTATGCCCCCCCTTTGAAGAAGACTGGGAACAGTACAGTCCATGAGTTTTCTCAAAAAAACTTAATCCCTCCTCGGGGCTTCTGTCTGCTAGCTAGTGCTTCCGCTGCAGGGAGGTAAAGTGTACTCTCTAAAACGCTCAGCGTTCCGCCAAGTTAGCTAATACCCGCGGCGTGTATTACTTTAGCCTAGTCGGTAAATGCAGACAATTTCCGTTCTTATCAGGACACCGCCCCGCAACACCGCGGCTACTGTGAATGCCAAAAATAAAAACATTGTAATTAAAAATTGTTTAAATACTGTGGCTAATAAAAATAAAGATAATTGTAAAGAAAATTAATATATGTTTTAATTCACAGGTACGTTTACAATTAATTTATTCGTCATTTCCATGCTTAAGCCCAATAATTACGGCTAATTGTGACTCAACTTGCGTAAAACACCTGTTCAATTAACTGTTAAACTCCACCTCCGTTCCCTGCAAAAGATTCAAAGGCGGAGCTAAGCACGTGCTTTTACATATTTCGACAGTTGCTATTGAGTTATAAACACCCGATTGGTTTAGCTTGCTAGACAATGGAAGTCAATTTTGTCGGCGAGAACGGTGTGGCTTTATGCCTTCAGACAGGAAGCGGCTTTCCTTTGGTCATTGGTGATGTCAAACTGTCAATTCACACAGATTGCGAATTTTTGCGAGACTTTTAATAGGGTCCTCAGTCATTTGTTTACATGTTCAGTATAGAAAAAACACCTGCTAACATGAAAACTTTGGATTAAATTATCAAAATAAAAACAATGTTACTGACTGTGAAAATATTAATTGGTATAAAGTATCAGTTAAAAGACAACGTTTTGTTTGTCGTTAATCAACAAGTTTTCTATACAACAACTACTTCTACAACCATTACCGTGGGGATCAATCGATCTATACATATATATGTGTACTTGTAATATATGTAATTTTATTTGAAAATCAGGAGGTCAAACAAAGTTAAATTGATCGTTATCTTGTTAAACACGGAGTTTCCTCCGCGTTGCCCAACGCGGAGGGCAGTCGCATCGGCTTATCAATTTGCAGATTGTTTACCTCGGAGACCCCAATCATGCAAACTCAGCATATTGCGGGACGTTCTAAATCTCCCTCCAATAGCGTGCCAGCGGAGTAGCGAGGGAAATTGGGGAAAATACATGGACTGTATATTGTTTTTCTGGATGTCGGTCGGTCTGTCCGCGGTCTGTCAGAAGACCAGTTCGTTTCCGATCAATAACTTGTGAGCAGATTGACCGATTGAGTTGATACTTCACATGTGCATTGGCCTTGGACAGTAGATGACCCCTATTGAAATTGGGATAACTAGGTCAACGCTCAAGGTCACTGTCCCAATAAGTGTGAAAATCGTTTGCGATCAATAACTTGTCAACGAATTGACCGATTGGCTTGATACTTCACATGTGCATTGGTCTTGGACAGTAGTTGACCCCTATTGAAATTGGGGTAAAAGGTCAAGGTCACTGTCACAATAAGTTTAAAAAATCGTTTCCGATCAATAACTCGTTTAGAAATTGACCAATTGGCTTGATACTTGGACAGTAGTTGACCCCTATTGAAATTGGGGTCAAAGGTCACTGTCACAATAAGTTTGAAAATTGTTTGCGATCAATAACTCGGTAACAAATTGACGGATTGGCTTGATACTATACATATGCATTGGCCTTGGACAGTAGATGACCTCTATTGAAATTGGGGTCACTAGGTCAAAGGTCAAGGTCACTTCCAGGGCTTTTTTTCCGACCTTTGTGAAGCGGCCTTGGCCCCTCACTTTGTGAAAAAATGAGTCGCGTACTTTTCAAATTGTGAAAAAATGAGTCGCGAACCTTTCAAAATTGTGAAAAAATGAGTCGCAAACTTGTAAAAATTGTGAAAAAACAAGTCACGAACTTGTAAAAATTGTGAAAATCATTTTTTTAAGAATTAGTAGAGTAAAAGTTTTTTTAATACTTGCATCAAACTTAAATGTCTAAATAATGCATTAAAATCATGTTTTGATTGTCTGGACTCTTTTTTCTTTCAAAAAATAATTTCAGGGACAATATTTGGGCATAAATTATGTCTGTATATACACTCATGAAAGCAATGACACTAAAATAAAACGTAATTTGGAATTGAGAAATGGCTGTTTTTGACAGATTTGAGCACAAAAAGTCTGATTTTCACAGTAAAAAATGGCCGTTTTTGTGGCTGTGTTAGATTTGTGAATTGGCCCTGTCGAAATTGTGAATTGGCCGTTCTCTTATAAGGCAAAAAAAAGCCCTGCTGTCACAATAAGTGTGAAAATCAAGGACCAGTTGGAGGGGGGGATATGTCTCCGACTGCGGAACTCTTGTTCTAGTAGTAGTATTCATGTATAAAAAGTATATTGTGTTCATAAAACAGGCACCATATACATGTATTTTAAACTTCATAGAAGTCTGTTGCCTTTAAAACAGAAACAGCACATGTTATGTTACTAAAAATAATAAAAGGGTTAAAAGTTACATGAAAGTAAAATACCACAAGATTATTATTTCACAAACGATTTTAATTTGGCAAATGACCACCACATTGTGAAACAAAACAGTTATTTTGATGTGTGTTTAGACAATATTTTGTCAAAAGTATGGTAGCCCGCGTGTGTGTGTGTATGTTAATGTTATTGAGGTCTTTCTGCTTATTAGACTGCATTATGTGAGGACCAGGATTGTGTCCCAGCACGCCTTATTTATAGTTAACTGGTAGTTACCTGGTATGCATACCCAGNGATTCTTTTTTCTTTCAAAAAATAATTTCAGGGACAATATTTGGGCATAAATTATGTCTGTTTATACACTCATGAAAGCAATGACACTAAAATAAAACATAATTTGGAATTGTGAAATGTCTGATTTTCACAGTAATAAATGGCCGTTTTTGTGTCTGTGTTAGATTTGTGAATTGGCCCTGTCGAAATTGTGAATTGGCCGTTCTCTTATAAGACAAAAAAGCCCTGCTGTCACAATAAGTGTGAAAATCAAGGACCAGTTGGAGGGGGGGGATATGTCTCCGACTGCAGAACTCTTGTTCTAGTAGTAGTATTCATGTATAAAAAGTAGATTGTGTTCATAAAACAGGCACCATATATTTTAAACTTCATAGAAGTATGTTGCCTTTAAAACAGAAACAGCACATGTTATGTTACTAAAAATAATAAAAGGGTTAAAAGTCACATGAAAGTAAAATACCACAAGATTATTATTTCACAAACGATTTTGATTTGGCAAATGACCACCACATTGTGAATCAAAACAGTTATTTTGAGGTGTGTTTAGACACTATTTTGTAAAAAGTATGGTAGCCCGCGTGTGTGTGTGTGTGTTAACGTTATTGAGGTCTTTCTGCTTATTAGGCTGCATTAAGTGAGGACCAGGATTGTGTCCCAGCATGCCTACCATATGAATTAATTTATTAAACTCACACAAATTGGGACGAATTTATAATTGTAGCTGCACTTTCCAGCTATTGAGTTGTTATTGAAGTATTTTTAATTTTGGTGTAGTCTTGGGTTCAGGGGGAAGCAGTAGTACCCTGAGGACACCCCACCTGTCCAGCATGGTGGCCATCAACCAAACTCACATGCTTCCGGGCACAATAAGATTGGTATAACAAAAGATCCACAAAATGTTGTTTCCGACATGAGTGGCGTTCATTAAAGAATCTATAACGTTATAACATTAAATGTCATTTAGCCAATATTTTCATTTTGAACGAAATGCATTAACATTGTTTACTAGTATCTTTGGTTATTGATTTGGTTTAAATTTTTTATTTCATATAAGTTCCCAAATAGCGACTAAAGAACACATAAGTGGGCATCATAGTTTTCTTAAAAAATCCAATCAAGTTTGTGTAAACATCACACATTTCTCGATTTAAAAAAAATACTCACATACCTCACCCAACAACATAAATGGCAATGAAAGTTCAGATATCTTAACAATATCTTGGCTCAGTTTGAATCAGGGTCACATGTATCCAAAAACTAGATCACAATGTCATATCTTAGAAACATCTTGTCACCACTCTTGATGAAACTTGATGAGAATATACATCTTGACAATATCTAGGATGATTTTTAAAATCTGGGTCAAGTCCGTTAAAAAAAAATGGTTACTAGGTCAAATCCCCCCAAAACATTGTTAAAGCATATTTTTGTGTCCAATCCATATATCCTTTACTCATTGAAGGATTTTTATAAAATAATGTTGAGGTCGTTTAAGCGATGTGAAGAAGGCACAAGCCAGTTACTCCCAATCAAGGTTTGAAGGTCAAACGTTTTAGTCTCCTATTTTTTTGCATTTGTCGATAGCTCCTATAACCTTTGAAGGATTTTGATGAAACCTGGCCATAATGTTAAGGTTTTCGGGACAAGTTTCAAAATGAATGGGTCAGTCATACTGTTTCAAAGTGAAAGCATGCTTCAAGGTCAAAATTGTGAGCCTGTATTTTTGTGTCTGCTCCATAAATCCTATACCAGTGTTCTGCCGAGGTATAAAACAAGATGGGACAAATGTCTCACAGGTCATGAAAAGTTGGGGCCTTTTTCTAAACTTGTGAGACACTGAGCAAAAGCAGCAAAAATGATCAAATAATGAATGTATATCATATGCTTATTTACCTCGACATCTGGTACCAATTCATCAGTGGTCTATAGAAGTTTCTCCAACTTTGTTAATGTCAGTTTTCAAAATATTTCAACAAATAAACTAGTCGAGCAGTAAACTTGGTTCATTTTAATTTTCAAACATTTCAACAAATTAACTAGTAAACTGTAACTTAATGTAACTTTATTTACACACTGGGTTGTTCTAGTTAAGTTTAATTGAAGATCTTTCTTTGCTTTGCAGATCTCCAGAATTTCAAAACCTCTAAAAAGTCAAAATCTTTTATTTCACCACTTTCAAGTTTTATTGTCATCAAACTATCAATCCTTTCACCAGACAAGAACTTAAACATATTGCCGACTCAATAAATCAGCCTGTAATGCATCCTTGTGCTCCTTGCTGTCAGCATGTATCACAAGAGTAGTCGTCTTAAAATTTGTGTTTTTCGTTGTGAACACGCTATCTTTTTTAAGTTTTATACATATAGAACATGTCATAAATTTGTTATCGCTATCATACTCGAGCCAACTATGCTTCTTCAACCACGAGCTTTGGAATTTTCGTTCAACTTTTTTGGATTAAGTCAAATTAGTGTCCGTGTCATTTTTACAGTCCGGCAACGAAACGGGTGGGGAAGTTAAATTACTAGTAGTAGTAGTACTGCACTCATAACTTGTTAAAGCAGCAATCGAAGGATCAACGGCTTTTGCTTGGTTTTTATTTTGCAGGGAAAAATACGTCAACAATGCTCGAGCTTTCTTTTTCTTCGGAGACGAAGCAGACGCTTCCATTTTAACATAGCGAGCAAATACTCTTCAATGGAGAATAACCTCGAGCACCTTGTTAAATTGATTGGCTAAGATTGTAGCCCAGAATATAAATACACCGGAAGTATGATTCGCACACATAATGATTTGGGATATTTTTATTTTCGCTCCCAATTTTTTTCGGGTTTTTGAGGATTCGTTCCCGGACTTTTTGTTTGCGACAAAAATCGCGTCTGGACGTATTTTTTAGTGATATTTGTAAAAAATATGCGAGATTTTCGCAATTTCGCGGCCTCGGCAGAACACTGCTTTACACATTGATGGGTTTTCATGAAACTTGGCTACAAATTCTTGGCATTGATTAAAGAAAAAGCGGCCCTAATAACTGTTTCAATTATTGATCGTCGTGACAGTTTTTCCCAGTATAACATAATTCATTGCTCAATATCATAAAGGAGCCGTTAATCCGATAATAACCCCCATACAACTTGACAATAGCAGTAAAAACACCGTCTGTAACACTTACACGCTTCAGTGATTTCAATTTGCACTCTTCACTTTAGGTCGCTTACATCGTCGTAAAACAATATTTACAACTGACAGATGCTGGCCACTTATGCTCGGGCGCGTGCTTTCGACACACAGTACATTTTCGGAAAGGATTTTACCGATTTTTTTTAATTCGCCACTTAAAAAAAAATTAGAGCCACTTTTAAAAAATTAGAGCCATTTGCGACAGTGGCGATCGATAGCGAAACCCCTGACAATATTAAGGTCATTGATACAATGTGTAGAAGGCTCTTGGTGGCTCAAGGTCACGGGTACACTTGAGGGTCAATAGTTAAGCCTTTATTGTTTTTGTATGTGCTTCATATACCATACCCATTGAAAGTTTATCATGTCATTAAAGGGACTGTAAACCACGAATGACGAAAAAAGAAAAGTTCTAAAATACTGTATTTTTTTACAATTATTAGTTTATATTGATTAAAATATCACGACATGTATATGACATTACTTGAAAAAAGTTCATATTTTCAGTATATTCGGTAATAAAATTTTGCGATGTGAAATCGAAAGAGCATCGCAAAAAATAGTTGACATAACAATATACGCACTATAAATAACGCAAGAAGATTGATCATTTTATGTTTAAAATATATACAATTCACTACGCATGCACAATTTGCATTCCTGGGTTAACCACGTGACAATGATGATCAATCTACTTGTGTTATTTATAGTTAACTGGTAGTTACCTGGTATGCATACCCAGTAAAAATAAATAAATACAAAAATAAAGTAAAAATAAAAAAACTACTTTTTTCAAGTAATGTTATATACCATTACCAGTCGCGATATTTTAATCAATATAAACTAATAATTGTAAAAAAATACGGTATTTTAGAACTTTTCTTTTTTCGTCATTCGTGGTTTACAGTCCCTTTAAGAAGATGTTCAAAAGTCATATTATATTCACGCTGGCTGAAAATCAAGGGCACCATGCACTTTAAAGTGAAAATAATCTCGGAATGGGATACATGTATAGCTGACTCCTTTTACTGCCATGTCAAACGAAATGTTTTTTTTGTTTTTTTTAAATTTCTTATATTCATCCCTTTTTTTTCCCCTGGTAGGGTTGCATATAGCAGTTGAACTTTCTGTCCGACTGTCGGTCCGTCCGAAAACTTTAACATTTGTCATAACTTTTGCAATATTGAAGATAGCAACTTGCAGGGCTGCCACTTAACTTGAAAAGTCAGGGAAATTTGATTTATTTTCAAGGTCAGTGAAAAGTCAGGGAATTTAAAAAAATGTTCAGTGAAAAATGAAATTTCAGAAAAGTCAGTGAAAAGTCAGGGAAAAATAAAAAAAAATGGGTCGATGCATAAGTTATTCAGTGGCAATGGCAGTCTTCAGGTATCATTTGTTGTAGTAGATTCAACAGTATATTTTTTATTTGAAATGTTTTGACTATTTCTATGTACATAAAACATTAACATACGTAAAGCATGTTCACAAATTTATCTATTTTTTGTTGCACAATAATTTTTGCCAAAGACCATGGCTAGTTGAAATAATCATTGGTCCTAAGTTCTAACAGTAATGTACATTTATAAATGGAATTGTTTCTATTAACATTTCCCATTACCCATACTCATATGTATTCACCTATGGTTGTGTCTAGATGTTAAAGTATGATCATAATATGTTATGGATATTGTATATGGACAGTTTTTTGTGTCATAAGTGTCAGGTTTTTTTTCAGCCATTTTGGGAAAAGGAGTCTGGTCAAATTGGGATTTTTTAATCGATAAAAGTGGCAAATTTGGGAAATTTGTTTCGACAAAAAGGACCAAATTGTTGTTTTTTTATCAACAAATATTGACACAACAGGTCTTTTCCTGGCCATTTTGGATAAAAATCATATAAATTATGGTTATATATTTTGTAGGTTGTTTAAAAAATAAAATTTAGATATACATTCTAATAATCATAAGTCATAAGACACTTTTTTTTTGGAAATTGGGATTTTTTTTATAATTTCGGTTTGGGAACGGGTCCGTTTGCTTTGGGAATGCCTCCGTTTTCCGGAGGCGCAGACAGTGCTGAAAAAGCCCTGGGTGTCGTGCTACTACTGTATTGCCATAACTAACATCACATGCATCTACCTATAGAAGTATGTTTTGTTCATAGATTTTGAGACATAATCATACTATGTGGTGGGTGTACATGCATAACTTTTTTTTATCTTTGGTTTTGTGGTATTTACTATATAGCCTTGCATCATGCACAGTTTAGTGTACTGCTTTGTTATTTTTTAAATATTTTATGTTAAAGAATAAAATAAACATTTAATGGGTGGATTTGGTCAGCTGTATAGGGAGGACGAGGCCGAATATGTCGCGAAATTAGTCAGTGAAAACCAAAAGTCAGGGAATTTTATTTTATCAGGTTGGTGGCAACCCAGTCTTGATAATGTATTTGGCATGCATGTGTATCTCAGGAAGCTGCACATTTTGAGTGGTGAAAGTTCAAGGTCATCCTTCAAGGTCAAAGGTCAAAAAACAAAATCAAGGGAAGTAATAAGCTTTAAAGTGGAGATAATTTCTAAACCTGCCAAATGATATATTATAATTTTATTTCAAAGCAGCTAGGGCAATAGGGGGCATTGTGTTTCTGACAAACACATCTCTTGTTCATACTGAATATCAAACATTCATATTTTTTCTTCAACCTGGAACATGAATCCTTATTTGCATCATAAAAATGCGGCTTTAATACAGTCTGCACATTTTTCTGCAGTTCTTGTGTAACTTGTTTTTCTTCATAACTGAAGGCATGCTTTTTTTCTATAGGTCTTTATACAGTTAAATTTTATTTCAGAAATTAACAATCTTGGCCAACCAGGAGAGATTTTCTTCAGATAAACTCAACACAGTCGTCTTGTTTGTGCCACAGCAGGAGGCATGGGTAGTGGAACGATTTGGAAAGTTTCACAAGATTTTAAATCCGGTAAGATAGTTTCATTTGTTATTGAAATTTGTTTCTTTTGAAATATGATCAAATACTAAGAAGTGGCTTTTAAAAAAAATGATTTTTTTCTGATGGAAGTTGGAACAGATCTGATACATTTTTTGGCTCACCTGAGCACAACTTGTTTATAGTGACCGTTTGTGATCGCATTGCTGGGAACATTTATTTAAATGTCTGAAAATGGTTCCGATCTGTTGAAAAACATGTCTAAAAGGGTCGGGGTAGTTTGCTTTACATGACTATAGTGAAACCTTGTGAATTCTTAAGTAGTAACATTTTTTTGCTCAATCAGCATACATGTACATGTTTATAAACACATTTGTTCTGATAAATTTGATATCTTAGCTTAAGCTTAGACATGGTTATGGGTAAAAAGCATGGTCAGACAAGTCTGTGAATAACGATGCACAATAAAGCTTGTGATTCTGTGATCACAAGGCAGGGCCTGTATTCTGAACACTTTGGAGAACATTAACCTCAGATGGTTACTTACAACAAAAATTCATTTATTAATTGCTGCACGTAACTCCAAAATATAGCGTTTACGTAACCCTGGTGTAGCTAAATATTATTTCAGCCTTGCTACCATGAGTCCAAGTTTTGATCCCAACTCCAGCAGCCTTCTCCTGATCTTTCCAGAGACACCAAGTATTGATTTTTCCCAGTAAATGGACACAGGCTTTAATTGTAATCTAGCTAAGACAAATGGCTTTAAACTAATTCGAAATAGAAACAGTGTTAATGAAATAGTTAACAAATGTTTTGTGTCATTTTTGCAAGGGTCTGAACATTCTGGTTCCATTGATCGACCGCATTCACTATGCTCACACATTGAAAGAACAAGCTATAGAAGTACCAGAACAACATGCCATCACTGCAGGTAAGTGTTCACCGCATTTACCAACCTCTTCCTACACATTTGATATCAGACGTAGCTCAAATCCCTGCTATTTTCCAAATCGTGATGCTGATCGATTCAAATTTGTTTTGTTAGTTTTGGTTGTCTTGCCTACAACAGCTCCTTGTCTATTTTATTGCTACAGGTAATCAAATGAAACTTTACATATGGCTTCGGGGTCACCGATTTAGGTCACTGACCATAACACTGACCAGCAATTTAGGAAGATAATCAACATAATGAGTTAGTATATTAATGTATTATACCACAGATACTACCATAGATACAAATGACTTGAAACTTGTCCTGTGTCCTCTGGGTCAAAAGGCGAGGTCACTGGCCAAGGCCTATGACTCTTTAACTGCAGTCAGCAGAATTAACCTCAGAATTTAAGTTGCAATAACAATAACCAAACTATAATATAGTGACCAAATATAATTAACTGTTGCAAAGTTCTCTGTCTATCCACATTTAAACTTCGTCAAAATATTGTGATGGATGGCACACACCAACTTCTGTTTTTCTAAGCCTGCTCTTTTCATAAAAATCAATTTACTCGGGGCTAATTTATTCATTGATTGCATTATTATATTTGTTTGAATCTGTGCAGAAGGTTAACATATGAAGCTGATAGAGCTAGGATTTTTAAGGGCCATTTATGTATCAGATCTTAAAATGTGTTAATTGGAATACCTAAATCTGGTCCAGTAGTTATCTTTAGTATGCAACTAGAAAATTTACTACAGGATTTTGTCATGAGGTACCTGTTTAGCTAGATCATGCAGTTAAATATTGAAGAACTTTATGAAGGTTTATACATGAACTGTTCAATCACAATAATCTGTTTTAATTTATTTTCAGACAATGTAACCTTAACAATAGATGGTGTCTTATATATGAAGGTTAAAGACCCATATAAAGTAAGTAATGGCTAGTCTGTTTCGATGGTAAAAATCTGGTGGTTCAATGTGAAAACTCTAAGCCATCAGACACAATTGTTCAACATTTTATTGAAATATATGTTTCATATTGGAAAATTGAAAAATCAAGATTGTAACGAAATTATCTCTGTGATAAGTTAGAAATGTACTACATGTATACGCTTTATACATGGGCTGTAATTTAATGAACTAGTTTTCAGGAAAAAATGTTAATGAAGCAATTCACCATTTGTATAAATAAGCCTTTGGGATGACAATAATTGCCATCAGTATTTGTGCCAAACATATTATTGAACATTGAGGCTCTAATTTAAAAAATCATGAAATGATCCTCGCTCTGGGAAAAGTAGTATACGAAGGATAATCAGGGATGACACTTTCCGCCTTTATGGAATTTTTTGTTTAATAGAGGAAGTCTCTTCTTAACGAAAATCCAGTTAAGGCGGAAAGTGTCGTCCCTGATTCCCTTGTGCGGACTGGACAGGCGGATCCGGAGGGAGACTTTAGGCTCATGCATTTAGCCCCATTTTCCCAGAGCGGGACTCAAATATTTGTTCTCCCTTTCAGGCAAGTTATGGTGTGACAGACCCAGAATTTGCCGTCACCCAGCTAGCACAGACAACCATGAGGTCAGAGCTTGGTAAAATCAGCCTGGATTCAGTGTTCAAAGAGCGAGAGACACTCAATGAAAAGATAGTCTGTAAGTACCTGTAGATTAGTGTGCTCAAAATAAGTATAAGCCAGTTAGTCCTGCACTTTTGAACAGTAGTTGTTCAGCTTTCTGTTTTTTGGTCAAAATGCTCAAGGTGAGCTTATGTGGTCTGTTAATGTCCAGCATTATGTTCCTGCGTTGTGCAGTATCAACCCGTTGCTTGTAATCACTCGAGAACTCATATTTTAGATAACCTAAGCACGTATTGCTTAAGATGATCTATTTGGATAACCATTTTCCAGCGTCCATTGTTTTCTGGTGTGATGTGTGCATCATCAAATTTCAGCTAGATCACTAGGGCAATCTTCAAATAAATCTTACCTCTCTAGGGGTAAATTTACGATGAAACTTGGTGAGAAGGTTTATCTTGACAATATCTAGGCCAAGTGTGAATCTGGGCCAGATGTGTCTAAAAACTGATCAACAGGTCAAATCTTAAAAAAATATGAATGCCATGTTTGAATCTGGGTCATGTGTGGTCAAAAAATAGATGAACTGGTCGAGTCTTAAACAATTAAAGTATGTAACTCAGGTGAGCGCTTTAAGGCCATCATGGCCCTCTTGTTGAACATATGTCATGCGTTTATTGAAAAGTATTGTTGCTAGAGTGATGAAACTTTTCAAACATATTAATGAGCATGTGAATTGGCTCTTTTGGGGCATTTTTAACAAAGGCATATTTTTGGCTTTTTTTCCCTAACAATATAATTTCGGACTTGGTTTGCATATAACTCAAAAAGAAAAAGTGATGTATGATTGAACTCCATATTTTTTTATTTTAATCACCTTGTGGTTATTAAGGTTCATTTTTTTACATTAGTGGAATATGGGGCATCCATGTCATACGGGTTCATGTCTAGTTGGAAATATTGAAGGACTTGGGATTCAAGTTGAATGTCTCCATTTATTCTATTTTACATAGTTGTATTTCAGGGGCAATTAATGTAGCTGCTGAATCCTGGGGCATTTCTTGTCTGCGGTATGAGATCAGTAAGTGTTGTCAGCTTGGATATGTGCCTCGCTCTGTGAAAAGGGTGTTTAATGCATGTGCGTTAAGTGTCATCCCAGATATGCCAGTGCAATCCGCACAGGCTAATCAGGGACGACACTTTCCGCTTTGATGGTATTTTTCGTTGAAAGAAGGTCTCTTCTTAGGGAAAATCAAGTTGAGGCGGAAAGTGTCATCCCTGATAAGCCTGTGGGGACTGCACAGGCTTATGTAGGACGACACTTTACGCACATGCATTAAACCCCCTTTTTCTCAGAGGGAGGCTCATATCTATGTACCAGCATGCAGTTCATAAATTCTTTTTTCAGTGCCACCATTTCAATCGATTGTTTCTTGGATTGTTTAAGTGAACATCATAACAACCAATTGGTTTATAAATCGGAGGGATTTCATCACTGTTGATGCACAACTGTTCATGACAAGTACTAGCAAAACAGCTCTTGTTTACTTTGCTGTCTGTAATTGAACGCTGAAAATAAAGGGCATGCTTTCGAAAATGATATTATATGGTTGCAATATTTACAACCTGCTTTGCCTTGCCTACAAAGGTTGCAATGTATAGGGTGTCCGCCATGCGACCAGGAGGTTCCAGGTTCCATACCCAATCGACGAGCATTCTCAGAATATTTTGAGAGACACCAAATACTGGAACTGTCCAGGAAATGAACTTTAATAGAGTGTCTATATTAGCTCAAAGTTTTCGATGTAATGGAACAAAAGTAAATAGTTTTACACTAACTTGCCTGCAAACTTATTGACAGGAAACATTGACTTACCAAAAGCTGTTCGAGATGCCATGCAGATGCAGGTTGAGGCTGAACGGAAAAAGAGGGCGTCCATCTTGGAATCCGAAGGTAGATTATCCAAAATCCAAATGAAGTTCTGTACAGTTGGTGTTTTGTTTATTTTTTTGCTGGGTTTTAAGGAAAGGCATGTGTTTCTTCTGTCCTATGGTCAACATCTTGGCTTTGTTCCAGTTTTTTTGGTTATCTATTTTTTCAGGACTGGATGGAGCGATTGTATTCAAACTTATCATTATTATTCCTCATGTTGAAGTGAACTTATGTGCCTCGTTTGTGTCATAATTAGGTGCCTTTTTACACTTAGGATAATCTGGGATGACACTGCATAAAGCCCCATTTTCTCAGAGCGTGCTCAAATGTATCATTGTTAGAATTAATAAGCACAAAACAGATTGGTTCTCTGTGCATTCAGGCTTAAGACAGGGCTGTATTTTATCACCTCTCCTGTTCAANGTTGAAATCGCCAGCTACCAGCATCGCGATTTTATACTTTTCTTTTATATGACGAAGAAATTCCATTAAATATTCAAAGAATTCGAGTTTCTTTAGCTGCGACATTTTCCATAGCCCGTGCCACGAGATGCAAATGAAATCCAAAGCTGGCTTTGTCTTGACCATCACCCTTGTCAGACACATCCGCGGAACTGGCGTAAAATCCATGGGAAATACTTTCTTCAGCCTGTTATTGGAAGTCCTCTGGAGGTCTGACAGTATGATATCAATGTCATTTGCTGGTAAGTCCTGCACAACAACATGCTCACTATCGATCATTATACTCGCGTCGTAATGGCCCTTGTACTCATAGTTGTCCGGTATTGGCCATTTGCTCCAAGTTTTGCCGTTAATGCCTGCCCACGAAAATTCCTGAAATAACACGATGTCAGGCTTATGCTTATGGATAATATTAGAAATTGCATTTTTTCTTCTGTCCGCGGGAGTACCACCCTTGTCATCTTTACCGTTTGCGTTCATTATCAACAGTTTAACATGGGCAAGAGTAGGCGCATTTAAACTTAATGGTCCTTCCTTGTTCGCGAATTCTTTCTTTTTCTTGAGGCCTAAAGAAGCAACGCTGTTCGATGGTTTACCCCTTGTTACTATGGTTACTTTTTCGTTAGATTTGTTATTTTGACTATCTTGTTCCGAAGAAGACGATGCAATTGCCTTATTTTTTGAAGTCAGCTTTCCATTTTGTTCTAATGATGTTAGGCTAACCGATGAGTCTTTGTCTTGTTCTTTTGTTTTTACATGTGACCGCGGAACCTCTTTATTAGCCTTTGTATCAACCGTCTTATTATCAGTTTTATCTAACTTCTTGATATTGATCGCCCCTTGGGTAGTTACAAGTTGTCTTCCTTTTGAAGATGCGTCAGATGTGAAGTCCTTATCACTTTGTCGTTTAGTTTCGTTGGTAACAGCAGTATCAACCTTTTTCATGCTTTTTAAAGATAACTTGCCTTTCGATTTCAAATCTGACACATTCTTGTGATTCACATTGTCCTTGCTTGTGCTCGTCTGCAATGACAATTCATTACTTTGCTCAACAGCAGAACGTTTTCCCCCACTTGAGTCTTTCTGTTTAAGTTTTCGTTGTTCAAGACGTATTTCCATATCGGTCTTTGACACAAATCCTTTCGGGACAGTCACAGAAGCTTTGCGTTCTTTGAGAAAAGTTTCCTTTTCTTTCCCTGACATAAGGTCCCTCGGAACTGTCACTGCACCTTTGTTTGTTTTCTCCTGTGATGGGTCTTCTATCTTCTGTCGGGACGGAATCTTCTTAACATCGAATTCTTGCTTTTTAACACTTCTCTCATCATGTGTTGAATTACTTGTTGTCATATTATCATTTACCGATGGCTCGCTCGTACTGCTTTTAGAATCCATATTGGTGTTCGTAGGTTTGTACATCTTCGTAGCCTTTACTCTTTCGGGTCGCGTTGCCATTGCCTTTGACGTTTATATCTTTAATAACACTTTACTGCTAGGTTAACATTTAGATAACAAACTATACAAATCCACATTATAATGCATGTATAGTGTTTATAAATATCAGTCATAAACATAACAGACAGCTGTATATATCCAACAATATTATTTTCTGACTGAGCACAATCGATTGTTTACACACGTTAACATAACTTTGAAAACCGATATGGGCGGTTATAGGTTTAGGATAAACATGTACTAACATGATAAGAAATATAATATGCGACGTTAGGTTTCGCGTTTAAGTTGCTCTTCGTATACTTAAATACTTTAAACCGGGAAAATTATTAATAGTTTCAAGGTGTTCCATGGTGTGTGCATTTAAACTGTGCTTTAAACGTTCGAAACTAAGAAACAAATAACATAAGGATTTGTTTTAATAAGCTGAATATCTAAACGCACTTACGAAGTCATACGCTTTTACTGAATAAAATATATTTACATTAGTCCAGCGATAAAAATATCAATTAGGATATGATTACTCTACGGATCAGACCGAATGAGAAAACAATAATTCGCATTGATTTTCATTGCGGGAAAGAATCGAAACGAATCCAAGTCATGTTAGTTGCACATGTTTTTTGTAATACATTGGTAAGTTACCGTAGTTGTGTATTCAACTATATACGACTATAACTAAGTAAAATTAAGGTGTTTGTTTTCCGTGACTGTCGCAAATAATGATTTAAACCGGTAATGCACTTCGTGCATGATCGCCTGACGTCGTACATATCCGTCACTCCGAACATTTACAAAGTATGTGCGCAAAACAATAAACATTCGGCAAAATATCAAAACAAGAAAGCTGTCGCAATACATGATTCACTATATTGAATGTCCCCGTGTCTATAGGGGAAGAGCTGTCGCATTTGTCACAAGCGGACCCTGATTTAAATCCCACGGAAGACAAACTTGTTTTCAACGTTTGCTTTTAAACTCATATACGACTATTCCAAAAATTATAGTTTTGTTTAATATGAAGGACATTTTTACGAAACAGTATGAACAAGTCTCTTCATTATCCCCCCCCCCTATGTGAAAATATTGTTTTTTGCACTATAAGTTGAGTGTTAACCATAAATCATTAGTAGTCGAATTTAGTCATATATAAACCAAGTGGGATTTCACTTTTAAATTCAGCCGTGTTTGGACCGGTTCTGAATCGAAATTGGAGATTTATTCCTTGAATAGAAAAATATGTTGATTTACCAATAAATCGCGCAAGTATTGAAGTTACATTAAACATCTTAGGTGGGTATTCGGCAAAAGTAATGTATACGCCTTGTATTTTAACATGGTTTTCCTATTGGTCGATTTAATCAATGTTTCATCCTAATTGCGCTTCTTTAGTTCTGTGTTGTCTCGCTCTGTAATTTGCTGTTGATCCGCAAGCAAATTGGGCTTTTTCAGTTTCGGTACAAATGTTGACTTCGCCAAAATATGATTGTTTTAAGACGCAGGCTATGGTTATAAGCGGCTTCGTTATTTAAAAGCCAGCATCTCCTGTTTTAAGTATTTCTTGATATTATCATCATTCGTTCGGTGTTCAAACAAACTCGTCAATACGGTTGTATAAGAAATTGGCTGATTGAATTTACTCCCTGCATATTCATCAATTGTATAACACAAATTGGACAGCAAAACCGTACAACCTGTCCGTGCAATCGTGCACTCTCTGGGCAATCCGCCTTTAATATCTGTACTGCTGAAGCCTCCTCGTACTTTTCGGCAAAGCCGCCATAAATATCGGAAAAGTGTATCCACGTTGTTCTTTCTTGGTATTACCTTTCTTTCGCCACCTTTTGTCGCCACTTTAAAAATTATGTCACCATTTAAAGAAATTCGCCATTTTTTAGCCACTAAAACATCAAGGCATTTTATAACAATTCATGAATCATATTCCACACTGACTACACTTACTTTGTAGATGTAAAGTAACGAATTGAATGCAAACAAACATGATGTTTCAACATCCATACTGCTTTATTTTACCATTCAAATAAAGCAAACAGCACACATAAATATATTGGTAATCATTTGAGCTTATTTATTTGTCAATCATCTAATTTCTATGATTAGCCGCTTTCAGAAGCACGTTAATGATGTCAATATATTCAGTACATATATGAAAAAAGAACATGGTCATGTATGGCAATAAAACACACGTCACAACATTAAGCTGCACGTAAAAGAATAGTTACACAATAAGTTATGTGAAAAAACTGTGATAAAGGTATAAGAAAATTTACGTACATACAAAGCAGTGATTTTGTTGCATTATATTTAACAGCGTTATTGCTTTGGGATTAGGATTTTTTTATAACGAATCAGGTTTTTTGATTTTCATCGGTTTACTCACGTGCTATATTCACATACGAGATAACCAAATATATAATTAAAACGTAAATATATGTTTGTTGTTGTAGTGCTATTTTGGTGAAATATATGTCAAACAATTGTGTTTGAATATGCCAAATGATTTCATAGGTATTGTTTCGCGATAATTTAATAATATATAACGACGAAACATACTACGTAAGGTGAACGTAAAAGCTGAAAATGTGTAGAAGTTTTGACAGGTCACACATAAGATTCGCAATAAACAACATTACCGCGATAAGGCAGTGATTAAAATTCAAGTAATATTTTTTAAACTTTAATTACACACGCCATATCACAAGATGTTTACAGCCACATCACATATAAAGATAAAAAGCAATAATTCATTACGCCAAAAAATAAAGCCCATTCACAAATCAAACAGTAGCAGATTATCACGGAATACAATTCCCATGAATTTCGGAATGGAAAGTATAAACATCAGTATCAAAATAGTATATTGTTGAGTATTGTTGCATTTATAAATTAATTAAGTAAAAGGCAAATGCTCCACTTATCAGCTGCATTAAATATAAAGAATAAACGCGCATGCGGGTGGGCATAAATTATCGCCAAGCAAAGCGTTACAAGGCCTAATATAAACGTAAATTGATGAGAAAAGGCATATGTATAGGAATAATGTAACTTCAGAAACATAATCAGTATAAAAATTCTTATTAACACATACTAGTCTTGTAGTTAAGTAAATTGACTATTTCCCTAAACAATACAGGACGAAACATGCAACAGATCATAACACATATTAATGATTAAAGGCATGTCTGTATTATACCACTTCGATTCATTTCTCGACCATATCGTCTATTATAAACGACCACTAAGTGTTTCCAGAGCTAGTGCAAAGCTACAGACGTATAATATTTTATATTTTCAATTGCGTTATAGGACTTAAATGAAAACAGTGATAATTTTGGTAAATTCCAAATTCAACGACACTTTTGTAAATGTTGCCTATTACATTAAAAAAAAATAATTGAAGTATAACAGACGTAAATGGATTTGCGCAGTTTGGAAAGAAATATACTATAATACTATATTCTTAAATAACGATTCCATGCAATAACACATTTTTAAATAACGATTCCACGCATGTTTGTGTCATGAACAGTGGATAAACATGTAACGTTTGACACTTAATACAATAATGTGTATTAAAAACAGGACACAGAAACCTGTTTCTACAGACACAATTGATATTTTGTGCTCGTTGCATTTCCAGAAGAAACGTAATTATCATCAAAAGACGGGAAAGGAATTATGATCTGCACAAAATAAGTCTATAATTAAGTCGTGCTCTACACATGCATAACAAACCATTAACACTAAATTAAAGCCTTAAGTGATGGCCATTCCGAGATTTTTTTTACATATCTTCAAAAGTAATGGTGCTTATTGGTTTGATTCTACTTGAACCACACAAAACATACAATTACTAATTTATATTTAACTCTGAACGCTAAATATGCATGGCACACCATAAATAGGTGCACAAATATATTTTCACAAATGGCAACATTCATTTATAAAATTAATTAGGTAAGGCTATGAACTATGAACGTGGTCCTGGTATAGAAGGTTTCCTACACATTTCTCATGACAGGCTATTTCGTCCCATGTTTAATAACATGTATTCTATATGCTCCATGACCTCCTTAATGGAGATGGGAAGTTCATCCTGCCTAGAGAAGCAAACTTTGAAACTGTAACTACAGGTTTCAAAGTAGCAAGTACTGGATCATGATCAAGTATGTTATTCGGTTTATCGACGGTATCTAGTTTTTTATCGCGAATGACGGTAGTTTCACCTTCGAGATCAACCCACTGTATGTTCTCCAGGGCCAATTCGTCAGATACAATGTAAAAGTCAATGATTCCAACAGCGGTCCTCCGCTCGGATGCCTCATACACGCATAACTGGAACGGGGATTTGACAAGCTTCTTTGACAAAATTATGTCCATATCTATGTTGAAATCGCCGCCTATTAGCAAGGCCATTTTGAACTTGTTCTTTAGATTATAACAGAATTCCATTAAATATTCAAAGTAATCGGGTTTATGTTTCTGTTTATGTTTTCCGTGCCAAGAGACGCAAATAAACTTCAAAGCGGGCTTGGTCTTGAACTCCACCTTTTTAAGACACATTCGTGGTATCGGGTCAAAGTCCGTGGGGAATGGCTTTTTCAGTCGGTTATTGGATGTCCTCTGGAGTTCTGACAGAACGCTTTCAATGTCATTAGCTTTCACGTCATTCACCACACGAACATGCCTTTTGTCGATCATTATACACGCATCGTCATGGCTCTTGTACATCTTATACTTTTGGGGTATTGGATTTTTTATCCATATTTTGCCTGTAATACCTACCCAGGCAAATTCCTGAAACAAAACAACGTCAGGTTCATACTTGTGGATAATGTTAGAGATTGCATTTCTTCGCCTCTCGGGAGATTCAACATTGTCATTGGCCTTTCCTTTAACTTTGGCCTTACCCTTTGCATTCATTATCAACAGTTTCACTGTGGAAATAGTAGGACAATTTAAACTTAATCGTCTATCTTTGTTCGCAATTTTTCTCTTTTTCTGGAGGATTGAAGAAGCAGCGTTGGTTGATGCAGTAGAGATTGTAACTCCCGGTCCTATTTTGTTAGATGTGCTATCTTGTTCTAAAGAAGACGATCTAAGTGCCTTAGCTTTTGCACCCAACCCTCCGGATATTTTTAATAAGTTTAAGCTAACCGATAAGTCTTTATCTTGTTCCTTTGTTTTAACATGTTGACGCTGGTTCATTTTATGAACCTTTGTATCATATAATTCCTGCTTTTCAGTTTCTTCCTTCATTAAAGAAAGTTTTTCATCATCTATGGCATCGTCCTCAAGCAACTGTAGGACGCCATTTTATTTATCTCTGATTTAGCTTCTAAAGGGGTGGATTCGGTAGACTTTTCGAATTTCAAGCTAGGTTCGCCCGCTTCCGCCATCCCTTTGTATTTGACCGTTTTCGTATCCCTCTTTAAACGATTACTCATGGCACGTTCTTATTCCAAAATTGAGCTTCTTCAAGTCTCTAGTTTTGATCTACTTTCAAATTTCACAACAAAGTGGCTTAACCGCAAGTCGTATTAGCACTCTTTACTGTTCGCAATTCGGACGTCGTATTGACACCCTACAGTTCGCAAGTGTTTATGAAATAAAAAGACACACATGAAATCAAACATAAACAACACTGTTTACACAATGATTAAAGACACAGTGCTTACGTTACGAATCAATTTGATTGTTACATGATGTCTAACGAAGTCCATTTAATACTGCATAATTTAATTAATAAGTATTTTAGAAATTTCAACTTGACAAAAGAGCGCTGTTGTTAAAGTGTTCGTCCGAATTTTCACAACTACCGATCATAAATAGTTTCGCAACAAAATCATTTGTTTTAAAGCTGTTAGTCCAACTCTTTCAAAAACAAGTATGAAATAAATTTCAAGACCCGTGCACACGAGTTTGAAGATAAGCTAATCACACTCAATTCAATGTTAACTTTAATCAAATTGCAATTTAAAGACAGGTATTTTATAAACTTGAACGAGAATAAACTTGCGTCAAAAATTCAATATTAAAATTAGCCTATTGTTAAAAAGGAAGTAACCTAAATAAAAAAAGTTGATACGTCAAAGTGAACTTATCATTTAAACTTTAAATTGATGAAATGTAGGTCAGTGTAGGTCTCCTTGAAACAGCGAATTTAATGCAAATACTATAATTATTCAATTTCCAATTCAAACAAGAACTTACGTCAATCAAATAGATAACATGACCGTATATATATATAAATCATGTAATTATAATTCACATGTAATTATTCATAGAATATTCATGCAAAAGCGTTCAAAGCATGATATAAGCATTCCATTCATTCAACGTATTATACAATAAGAATAACTATTCAGGCTGTTTAATAAGCTGAAAAAAATATAAATATAACATATGAATATAAACAGAAAGTTATATAAATACAAAGCACTATATAACGCTGAACAAAGACAAAATTCACATTAATACGAAATAGCAATGAATTAAGTATATAAAGCTCATAATTACCTAATAGGTAATTATGGTCCTTCCTTGTCCGCGAATTCTTTCTTTTTCTGGAGGCTTAAAGAAGCAGCGTCGGTCGTTGCAGTAGACCTTGAATCTTTTATTTCGCTAGATGTGTTATTTTCGTTATCGTGATCCGTAGATTGTGATGCCATTGTCTTTGACGTTTATATATTTAATACCACTAAACTGCTAGGCAATATTTGCGTGTCTCTTACTTCACTGAAATAACAGAAAACAAATCATTTAGAACCAACACAAAACAATTATACATGAACACGTACGAATACTTCAAGCTTTGTGTATGTATAAGTCATTCCAAAGACAAGAATTATGCACATGTGTACATTTGTACTTCCGTTACATTGTTTTTAAATTTCACATCTATTTGACTATGGCTAAATACATTTAACGCACACCACAGTGTCAGTGACCATTGACGTATCTTCAGAATTTCTTATTCAAATTTGTGATTTTATTTGAGAACAATTTAGGTGGAAAGGTGGTGCAACTAGAAAATGGAAACACACTGTCATTCTTAATATAAGAGTATCATTTATTAACAAATTTGACATAATTGGTCTTCAGGAGACAAAAAATGATATTTCCGATAATATAAATGTGCCAGGATTCAAAGTAAATATATTCCATAGAAAGGACTTATCTAGATATAAATCAGGTGGAATAGCTATCCTAGTTAAAGAATTGTTCAGCCCATTTATAAAATTTGACGACAAAAGCGAATCTGACCTGATTAAATTGTTCACAATCTCAGGGCAATTATACGGTGACCCCCCAAAATAACAGTGACTTGAAATGTGGTATAGTCTACATTCCCCCAACAGGCACAAGATTTGCGATCGAAGACCCGTACTTTTACATTCAAAACGAAATATTTAGATACAATCTCGATTGCAAAGATGTTCTACTGTTAGGAGATTTTAACTAAAGATGCGGTAGACTAAGTGACTACTCTCTTACTGATAGATTTATAACTGACTTATTTGAACTTGAAAATATGGAAAATGAACAATCTGAGATATTAAAAACCTTCGAAGACTATCAAATTCCTCTAGACAGAAACATTGTAGACTTCAATATTAACAATTACGGCACTAAAATGATTATATTCTGTAAAAATAGTAACTTCTTTATATTTAATGGTAGAATCGGCATTGATAGTAAAACCAAAGTTTAACGTTTAACCTGTACAAACTCAAGCACTTTTGAGTATGTTGAGTATGCAGTGTGCACAGCCAGTTTACTAAAGGATATTTCTAATTTTGAAATCCTATAACTTTTGTGAATTGTACTCAGATATTCATTCAACAATAACACTTGAAATTAAATTGAACACTTTTCATATAAGAAACTGCAATCAAACGCGAAATATAATCACCATACCAAAAACCAAACTATGGGACAACTCCAAAGCAGATTTTTTTTTTATGAAACATTTGATATAACAACTGCTATCCAAATCGAAAACAATATAGACCAGCTTATCGAGAACAACCACATAGACCAAAAAAACATAAATAGTATCGTAACCGATATAACCCAACTATTCATTAAATGTTCACACTAATCATTTGGTATAATTAAACATAAAAACAAAAATAATCAGACTTATAAGCAAAACACACTTAAAAAGCCTCGGTTCAACATCGCATGTCTTCATACAAGAAATAAATACCACTTTGCCCGAAAAATGACATTAAACACCCTATTTTAAAAGCAACCTCAACAAAATCAGCAAAGAATACAAAAACACACTAAAATCATCATTTAACAAATACAACATTCAACAATTTCAAAATTAAGAACATTCAAACACGAAAATCCCTAATTATATTGAAGAACAATAAATAACTCGACACAAAGTAAAAATAACCAGACTGAGGCAACATTAAATGATTTCTTCAACCTCTTTAAAAACAAAAATTCGGGATGCACAGAGGATCAAAATACACTTGAACAACAAATTAACCCGGAAAATAAACCTACACAACAAAACGACAATAACGAAATTAATGTTCCAATTACTTTTGAAGAAATAACCAAGGCCATAAAACAGCTAAAAAAACAAATCACCTGGGGCTGATAATATATTAAATGAACATATACAATCATCTATTACCAACATGTTGCCCATATACGTCAATTTATTCAATGCAATATTTGACAATGGAATTATCACAGAAAACTGGACGATTGGTCAAATAAAACCGATCTATAAAAACAAAGGCAACCCCACTCTCCCAGAAAACTACAGCCCAATCTCACTGTTAAGCTGTTTCGGCAAGCTCTTTACATGCATTCTTAGAAATAGATCAAACAAATTTTCAGAAAAACATAATCTAATTCACGAAACCCAGGCTGGCTTTCGCAAACAAATCTCTGCAAATTCGAAATCGTATCACTTCGCTTGTACTTGCGAACCTACACAATAACATGTCTAGATCTTTCTTCACGGAAATCAATGTAAATTGACTCATTCATAAGGAGTATACATGCATCTCAATATACTTAACCTCGATAAATATGTTTAGTCGTTCTTGTATGATTGTAATACACTGTGCAGTGTTTTATTACGTGGTTGTGTCACTTTCCTTACGAGACTACGGAAATGTTAAACCATGTGTGGACTTGTTCGTTACCGTGTGACATTTTTGACAATTGTATTTAAACACTACCTGCCGAAGAGATAAAATATATATTACCAAATATATGTATCAAATGTGAATATGTTTTTTGTTGTACTACAATTATTGTATGTCAATCAGAAAGATATTTGTCTAATCTTAAGTGATATTAGACGCATCTAACAGTATATGTGTGTCTATTGCAACCGTTGTTTATTTTTGGTGTTTTCTCTTCATATACAATTATATTTGTTAATGCAGCATCAACATACTAAAACAATATCCCGGAAAGAGAAAAATAATGCATTTGATTATCAACCGTACTTCCGTTTTGACAACTGACAAAAGAAATGATTCTATGTACGATATGAATCTAAATTTAGTTTAAGTACAGATTCGTTCGTACGACACAAATACACAATTTTGTTTTACGGATCATTTTAATTTCCTGCAACGATATCTATCATACGACACACGAACACTAACTCCAATCCTTATAAAAAGACAGTTCCGCTCGGCTGAGAGGACTAGGACAGTCATGTTAAATATCGAATAAAATATATATTTTTATACTGGTAGCAAGATGAGTTGCAGATAATTGGTCAGTGACCACATTTTTATTAACTCTTTTGACATTTTAATTCTTTTCAGCTCAATTCAACAGTGAAATATGCGTCTAATATCACTTTAAGTGTAACCCATTTCTAGAAAATTATTTTCCCTTGTCTGAAATAAAATACTCGTAAGGCTGCGTTTTTTAAGAACGAGATTGTCTGTGCGTTAAGTCAATAAGCCTTTGGACACCGATACACACAAATTTTGATTTTTTTATCGTGTTATGTTTTTCAATATTAGGCAACACACATTCATTTTTGTAATTGTTGTTGTACTGTGCATTTATGTATCGTTAATACATAATGACACGCTTTAATTCATTTGATGGTTTAATATGATTAATATAACATGTTTTTTTTTTATGCATTGTGAATAACAGACCAAGTTATGTTTAGATTTAAAATTATATCTATGCGCATTGTCATATATATCGTTACAATATTCAACATATACAACAAAAACTTCATTCCGAAAATACCAGTTAAATGCATTTAATTGTTTTGATGTGTCATGTGCATTGGTGTCCCCAGGTGCTATCTCATAGGCTACATACGCGATTACCAAATATATTACTTATAAGTGAATTATGGTTTTGTCTGCGTTGCAGGATTATGGTATGTCAATCACGGACATAATATGAATAGACAGTTGATTAAGATTTATACATAGGTACATCTTCTTTATTGCATACACTTATAATTAAAGCAATGACACGTGTCAGTATATAACAATTGTAACCAATTACATTTCTAAACAAAATAAGAGCAGACAAAACAACGAATTTGAATGGAAGAAGCATACAATGTGTACAGGCAGTACGGATAAACTATTCTTTTGATTGACGATTGCATATATGATACAATTTTAACAATTAATTCACATAATATCAATGAATGAAAAGTGATACATAGACTTATTTCAAGGGAAGTACAGCAAACTATTAATTTCAATAAGTGGTATTTATAATAGTAGTTCGAATAGATATGGCTTCCTTTACATATTTACAAACATTATTAATTTCAAATTACCATGTTGATGTCAATAAACATTGGAACTTAAAACAGAAGGATTAATGAAATAAATTCGAGTAATCTATGTCTCTAATGTCTCTATTAATCTATAACTCGTTGATTACAACAATGACAATAACGTTTTTCGCGAAGGATATGTTTGCTTAAATCTTCGTGTCTGAATTCTCAACAGGTATGCAGAGGCCCTTAACTTTACCAAATATAATCATAGGGTCTTGGGCGATAAACACAAGGAGTATTCATATTCAAGAGTAGTTATAAAAAGTATATACATATATACAATATAACTAAGTTTCATATTACCAAATCATCACTGCATAAAGGTGTCATTAAGTATGCATTTAGATTCACATACAAAGCATGACTATTAGTTATATTCGCAGTTTAAGAAAAATGGGAACATCCGAATTCGTTGAACATGTGATTAACATGTTCAACCCAATTATTACATCTTTTATTACAATCAGTCAATGCTTGGATACACACACATTGTATAATACTATTTTGTGCTGTTAACGCTTTGTAACCTATGTTTTGTCAATTCGTACATATCTATTTACATATAACGGGTATCTGCCTTACTCACAATATACTGTAGCACTACATGTTTTTATTTTTACATTTAACAATAGTTTGCCAAATTGTCAATGAATGCGTTCGATCTCTTCTGATTTATAGAAACTCCGTATTTCAGATGCAAAGCAACCAATAGACCCAACTTAAAATCAACCAACTGACACAATAATTTCGGCTTTAGATCATACTGCTTATATTTATAAAGAAATATATTAATATCCTTAAGGGCTTTTCTAATCAAATAATCTTAATGTAAAGAGAAACTACCAGTGTAATTAATAACAGTACCGAGATAATTTAAAATATCGACGATTTCTATATTTTCACCATTTTATTTCCATTTTTCATCTAGTCGAAATTTACCCATTATGAGAAAAACTATTTTTTGTAGTTATTTAATTGTTCACAATGATCCAACAAGCATAACAATACAGGTAAATAATATCTAAATGGTTCTGCACTATTCTAGTGATTTACTTTAAATGTTCATAACATCCGCAAATAACAATAAAATTAAGGTTATGTCGTCTATATTTATGCCAGACAGTGTGCTATATTGTACAAAAAGTTCCAAATCTTCTACAAACGGTGAAAAACGATTCGGAGACATTACCTCTCCTTGTCGCAGACCGACATCATAACGTAAGTATTCAGAATATGATGTGCACGACTCAACTCAAGACTTAATATTGTCATACATATTGTTAATTAATCTTAATAATTTACTTTGTATATTAGAATTATACATTTTTTACCATAATGCACTACGATATATACAATCAATCATTTAAGCAAATCAACATATACAATAAACAATATATAACGTTTGATTTCATTGAAAAATGTTGTACAACATACAAGCTATAAATAGCATCAACAGTTAAACATCCTTTTGTAAATCCACATTGTGCATCTGAAATTTCAGCATTATGGTCACAAAACAATTCATATATGTCAGTATAAAAACATAAAAAGCTATGTTAGATAAGTTTGTTTCAATATTCAAAAATATTTCATATGCGTTTTTTTCCGCAATGGTTTATTAGTTAACAGCGACGAAGACGACGACGTTAGGTGAACTTAACAGACGAAAAAATGGTATCATTTGGATAGGTCACACATAAGATTGGCATTACGCCACACTATCACGATGAGGTAGAGATTATAATGTTTATGCTATAAATATGTATTTACATTTTACATTTTCATTGCACATTCCCTATCACAAGATGTGTATAGCATAAAAATTACTTCCTTACGCCCAAACATAAAACCCATGCACAAATAAAACAGTAGTAGATTATCAGGGAAAACAATTTCCATGAATATTGGAACGGAAAGTATAAATTACTTCACAACATTGTTATTCTATATCAGTATTGATAAACACATTAACAAAGTAAACATCAAATGCTCCACGTATGAGCTGCATTAAATATGAGGAAACACCTTGCATGCGGATAGGAAAAAAGTATCACCCTGCAAGGCGTTACAGGGGCATATTTAAGCGAGAATTCATGCGAAAAGATAAATGTATAGGAATAATGTAACTTGAGAAACAGTATAGTTATAACAATTATTGTTTAAACGCGCAGGTCGTGTAGTTATTATCATTACATGACGGGGAATGAGTTATGATCTGCACAAAATATGTTTAAAAATTTAGTGATGCTGTACACAAACATAGCAAACCATGAACAATAAGTCTAAGCCTTAATTGATGGTCCTTGTGCATTTCCACTAAAAGTCTGAATATGAATGTTATCAGCAGATTGTTTCAATATCTTCTATAGTAATAGGGCTTATTTGTATACTTTTCACAGAAACCACACACTCAAAAATAAGTAATATTACATTCTGTTCGATCAATATGCATGGCACACCATGAATATGTACACAGATATAATGACAAAAATGGCAACATTAATTTCTAAAACTAATGTCTTAAGGCCAACAACTATGAACGTGTACCTCGTATAGGACGATCCCAACACACGTCTAACGATGGGCTCTCTCGCCACATGTCATTATATAATAAAATTCATATGGCGTGGCAAATGCCTCATTAAACGTTGTATTCAAAAGATTGAATTCAATGTTAGTCCCTTCATGTCAGTATTTTATATGAACCGTGACCTCTTAGTAGAGGATGAAAACTTCCTACTGCATACAGAAGCACACCTTGCTAATTTTAGTTTAGCTTTTAAAGTAGCAAGAACGGGTCGTGGTCGAGTATTCCATTCGGGTAACCGAAGGTAGTCTCTCGTTCTTCATCTTACCGATATATGTCTTCCAAGGCCATCTCGATAGATGCATGGCCTTTCTAATTTGAATCTGCAACATTATCTCAATTCACACATGCGGCTGAGCGCCACTGATAAAGGTTTCATAGAAGCAAGCACGGGGTCATGATCTAGTATTCCATTCGGGTAATCGACGTTAGTATCTCCTTCGAGATCCAAACAAAGGCCCCGTATGTCATCCAATATACTTTCGTCACATTCATTTCCTTTCGACTTTGAATCTGAAAAATCATTTCGTATCACATAGGCGGCCGACTTGAATGCCTCTTAACTAGGTTTTAAAGTAGCAAGCACGGGGTCGTGGTCGAGTATTTCACTCTTGACATTCACAAACTGTATTTCCTCCAAGGCCATATCGTCAGATACAATATAAAAGTCAATGATATTGCCAGTCCGTCTCTCAGATGCCTCATACACGCATAACTTGAACGGGGTCAGAACAAGAGTTTTAATACTTTCCGTATCTATGCTGAAATCGCTGCCTATCAGCATAGCGGTGTTGTACTTTTCTTTTATATGACGAAAGAACTCCATGAAATATTTAAAATATTCGCGTTTGTTTTGCATTTTCCATATCCCGTGCCACGAGATGCAAATGAAATCCAACGTCTTGACCATGACCCTTTTCAGACACATCCGGGGAACTGGCGTAAAATCCATGGGAAATACCTTCTTCAGCCTGTTATTAGAAGTCCTCTTGAGTACTCTCAGTATGTTGTCAATGTCAGTAGCTGGCGAGCGCTTCACAACAACATGCTCACTGTTGATCATTATACTCGCTTCCGTATTGCCCGTATACTCATATATGGCGGGTATGCGATACTCGGGTTCCCACTTTCTAATTTGTGCCAACTTATATTCCTGAAATAAAACAATGACAGGCTTATGCCTTCGATAATATCATGGATTGCATGCTTTCGCATTTCCGTGTGAGTATCACCATCCAAAATTGTAGAATATGCGTTCATTAGTAACATTTTTCCCATTAAGTTTGATTTTTAAGTTTCAAAGTAGCAAGCACGGGATCGTGGTCGAGAATTTTATTCGGACAATAAACGGTCGTGTCATGTTTTAGATTCACTGACAGTACATCATCAAGGACCAATTCTTCGGACACAATGTAAAAGTCAATGATTCCCTGATTCCGTCTCTCTGATGCCTCATCCACGCAACACTTGAACGGGGATTTAACAAGAGCTACACTATCGTTCATATCTATGTTGAAATTGCCGCCTACCAGCATGTCAATGTTGTACTCGGTTTCTTCATATTCGCACACAATGTAAAAGTCAACGATTCCCTGTTTGGTCCGTCTCTCGGATGCCTTATACACGCATAACTTGAACGGGGGTTTAACATGATCTTTAATTCTCTTCATATCTATGTTGAAATCGCCGCAAACCAGCATGGGTATTTGTACTTTTCTCTTATAAGAAGAAGGAACTCCATTAAATATTTAAAATATTGGAGTTCTTCTGCATCTGATAATCCCGTCGATACCTCGTGCCACGAGATGCAAATAAAATCCGAAGCAGGCTTTTGTTTTAACTCCACCTTTTTCAGACACATCCGCGGATTTGGATCAAATTTCGTGGAGAATGTCTCATTCTCCAGTATGAGTCTAATGTCCTTAGCTGGCAAGTCCTTTAAAACAGCATGCTCACTATCGACCATTATACTCGCTCCCTTACGACCCGCGTACTCATATTTGTCGGGTATGCGATACTTGGGTTTGCAATTTTTAATGTGTGCCATTTTATATTCCTGAAATAAAACAATGACAGGCTTATGCTTTTCGATGATATCATAGATTGCATGCTTTCGCATTTCCGCTGGAGTACACTCATCGGCAGTCGGGGAAAAATCTGCGTTCATTATTAACATTTTTGCATTAAAATAATTTTTCAAAGTAGCAAGCACGGGATCGTGGTCGAGAATTGTATTTGGACAATAAAAGGTCGTGGCATCATCTAGATTCACCGACAGTACATCATCAAGGTCCATTTTTTCGCACACAATGTAAAAGTCAACGATTTCCTGTTTGGTCCGTCTCTCGGATGCCTCATCCACGCATAACTTGAACGGGGGTTTAACATGATCTTTAATTCTCTTCATATCTATGTTGAAATCGCCGCCAACCAGCATGGGTATTTTGTACTTTTCTTTATTAAGAAGAAGAAACTCCATTAAATATTTAAAATATTGAAGTTCTTCTACATCTGATAATCCCGTCGATAACTCTTGCCACGAGATGCAAATAAAATCCGAAGCAGGCTTTTGTTTTAACTCCAACCTTTTCAGACACATCCGCGGCTTTGGATCAAACTTCGTGGAGAATGTCTTATTCTTCAGTATGAGTCTAATGTCCTTAGCTGGCAAGTCCTTTAAAACAGCATGCTCACTATCGACCATTATACTCGCTTCCTTATTACCATGATACTTATATTTGTCGTGTATGGCATACTTGGGTTTGACTTTTGTTTTGCGTGGCAACTTATATTCCTGAAATAAAACAATGACAGGCTAATGCTTTTCGATGATATCATAGATTGCATGCTCTCGCATTTCAGCGGGAGTCCATTTATCGTCAGGTGGACCATTTGCGTTCATTGTTAACAGTTGTACGTTGGTAAGAGGTTCGCCCGCTTCCGCCATCCTTGAAGTGTGTTATTCTTTGTATGTGATCGTTTTCTTGTCCCTCTTTGACCACTTACTCATTGCACGTTCTTTTTTCCAAAGTGAGCTTCTTCAAGTCTCAGGTGATGGTCTACTTTCCATTTTCACAACAAAGTGGCTTAACCGCAAGTCGTATTAGCACTCTTTACTGTTCGCAGTTCGGACGACGTATTGGCACCCTACAGTTCGCAAGTGTTTATGAAATAAAAAGACACACATGAAATCAAACATAAACAACACTGTTTACACAATGATTAAAGACACAGTGCTTACGTTACGAATCGATTTGATTGTTACATGATGTCTAACGAAGTCCATTTAATACTGCATAATTTTATTAATAAGTATTTCAGAAATTTCAACTTGACAAAAGAGCCCTGTTGTAAAAGTGTTCGTCCGAATTTTCACAACTACCGATCATAAATAGTTTCGCAACAAAATCATTTTTTTTAAAGCTGTTCGTCCAACTCTTTCAAAAACAAGTATGAAATAAATTTCAAGACCCGTGCACACGAGTTTGAAGATAAGCTCATCACACTAAATTCAATGTTAACTTTAATCAAATTGCAATTTAAAGACAGGTATTTTATAAACTTGAACGAGAATAAATTTGCGTCAAAAATTCAATATTAAAATTAGCATATTGTTAAAAGGGAAGTAACCTAAATGAAAAAAGTTGATACGTCAAAGTGAACTTATCATTTAAACTTTAAATTGATGAAATGTAGGTCAGTGTAGGTCTCCTTGTAACAGCGAATTTAATGCAAATAATATAATTATTCAATTTCCAATTCAAACAAGAACTTACGTCAATCAAATAGATAACATGACCGTATATATATATAAATCATGTAATTATAATTCACATGTAATTATTCATAGAATATTCATGCAAAAGCGTTCAAAGCATGATATAAGCATTCCATTCATTCAACGTATTATACAATAAGAATAACTATTCAGGCTGTTTAATAAGCTGAAAAAAATATAAATATAACATATGAATATAAACAGAAAGTTATATAAATACAAAGCACTATATAACGCTGAACAAAGACAAAATTCACATTAATACGAAATAGCAATGAATTAAGTATATAAAGCTCATAATTACCTAATAGGTAATTATGGTCCTTCCTTGTCCGCGAATTCTTTCTTTTTCTGGAGGCTTAAAGAAGCAGCGTCGGTCGTTGCAGTAGACCTTGAATCTTTTATTTCGCTAGATGTGTTATTTTCGTTATCGTGATCCGTAGATTGTGATGCCATTGTCTTTGACGTTTATATATTTAATACCACTAAACTGCT
This sequence comes from Dreissena rostriformis, assembly GCA_007657795.1. Taxonomy (NCBI): domain Eukaryota; kingdom Metazoa; phylum Mollusca; class Bivalvia; order Myida; family Dreissenidae; genus Dreissena; species Dreissena rostriformis. The sequence goes on along the minus strand of VMBQ01000909.1, from coordinate 79,737 downwards.
AGGCAATATTTGCGTGTCTCTTACTTCACTGAAATAACAGAAAACAAATCATTTAGAACCAACACAAAACAATTATACATGAACACGTACGAATACTTCAAGCTTTGTGTATGTATAAGTCATTCCAAAGACAAGAATTATGCACATGTGTACATTTGTACTTCCGTTACATTGTTTTTAAATTTCACATCTATTTGACTATGGCTAAATACATTTAACGCACACCACAGTGTCAGTGACCATTGACGTATCTTCAGAATTTCTTATTCAAATTTGTGATTTTATTTGAGAACAATTTAGGTGGAAAGGTGGTGCAACTAGAAAATGGAAACACACTGTCATTCTTAATATAAGAGTATCATTTATTAACAAATTTGACATAATTGGTCTTCAGGAGACAAAAAATGATATTTCCGATAATATAAATGTGCCAGGATTCAAAGTAAATATATTCCATAGAAAGGACTTATCTAGATATAAATCAGGTGGAATAGCTATCCTAGTTAAAGAATTGTTCAGCCCATTTATAAAATTTGACGACAAAAGCGAATCTGACCTGATTAAATTGTTCACAATCTCAGGGCAATTATACGGTGACCCCCCAAAATAACAGTGACTTGAAATGTGGTATAGTCTACATTCCCCCAACAGGCACAAGATTTGCGATCGAAGACCCGTACTTTTACATTCAAAACGAAATATTTAGATACAATCTCGATTGCAAAGATGTTCTACTGTTAGGAGATTTTAACTAAAGATGCGGTAGACTAAGTGACTACTCTCTTACTGATAGATTTATAACTGACTTATTTGAACTTGAAAATATGGAAAATGAACAATCTGAGATATTAAAAACCTTCGAAGACTATCAAATTCCTCTAGACAGAAACATTGTAGACTTCAATATTAACAATTACGGCACTAAAATGATTATATTCTGTAAAAATAGTAACTTCTTTATATTTAATGGTAGAATCGGCATTGATAGTAAAACCAAAGTTTAACGTTTAACCTGTACAAACTCAAGCACTTTTGAGTATGTTGAGTATGCAGTGTGCACAGCCAGTTTACTAAAGGATATTTCTAATTTTGAAATCCTATAACTTTTGTGAATTGTACTCAGATATTCATTCAACAATAACACTTGAAATTAAATTGAACACTTTTCATATAAGAAACTGCAATCAAACGCGAAATATAATCACCATACCAAAAACCAAACTATGGGACAACTCCAAAGCAGATTTTTTTTTTATGAAACATTTGATATAACAACTGCTATCCAAATCGAAAACAATATAGACCAGCTTATCGAGAACAACCACATAGACCAAAAAAACATAAATAGTATCGTAACCGATATAACCCAACTATTCATTAAATGTTCACACTAATCATTTGGTATAATTAAACATAAAAACAAAAATAATCAGACTTATAAGCAAAACACACTTAAAAAGCCTCGGTTCAACATCGCATGTCTTCATACAAGAAATAAATACCACTTTGCCCGAAAAATGACATTAAAAACCCTATTTTAAAAGCAACCTCAACAAAATCAGCAAAGAATACAAAAACACACTAAAATCATCATTTAACAAATACAACATTCAACAATTTCAAAATTAAGAACATTCAAACACGAAAATCCCTAATTATATTGAAGAACAATAAATAACTCGACACAAAGTAAAAATAACCAGACTGAGGCAACATTAAATGATTTCTTCAACCTCTTTAAAAACAAAAATTCGGGATGCACAGAGGATCAAAATACACTTGAACAACAAATTAACCCGGAAAATAAACCTACACAACAAAACGACAATAACGAAATTATTGTTCCAATTACTTTTGAAGAAATAACCAAGGCCATAAAACAGCTAAAAAAACAAATCACCTGGGGCTGATAATATAGTAAATGAACATATACAATCATCTATTACCAACATGTTGCCCATATACGTCAATTTATTCAATGCAATATTTGACAATGGAATTATCACAGAAAACTGGACGATTGGTCAAACAAAACCGATCTATAAAAACAAAGGCAACCCCACTCTCCCAGAAAACTACAGCCCAATCTCACTATTAAGCTGTTTCAGCAAGCTCTTTACATGCATTCTTAGAAATAGATCAAACAAATTTTCAAAAAAACATAATCTAATTAACGAAACCCAAGCTGGCTTTCGCAAAAAAATCTCTGCAAATTCGAAATCGTATAACTTCGCTTGTACTTGCGAACCTACACAATAACATGTCTAGATCTTTCTTCACGGAAATCAATGTAAATTGACTCATTCATAAGGAGTATACATGCATCTCAATATACTTAAACTCGATAAATATGTTTAGTCGTTCTTGTATGATTGTAATACACTGTGCAGTGTTATATTACGTGGTTGTGTCACTTTCCTTACGAGACTACGGAAATGTTAAACCATGTGTGGACTTGTTCGTTACCGTGTGACATTTTTGACAATTGTATTTAAACACTACCTGCCGAAGAGATAAAATATGTACGGTACAAAATAGTATTTCAATATACATAGTAACAGTAACAAAGATGATCATATTATATAATTGCAACTGTATATGTTTCGAATACAAACGAATTATATCACCTTTACATCGTTCATACTATAAACAAGTTATAAATATAATCTGCACACGACACTTAAATAGTTATGCTATCCAACAGCATAAAGCTTAAACCATTTTACAATAGAAAAAAGGAAACATAAGTTGTTTATCTGTGCATATAAATATTGAGCATACAGCTGCAGAATACTTGTACTTTTACCCCACCGAGGGCCTCGCCAATCTAGACAGAATGATCGAGTTCAAATGACGTAACGGTATACTGAACTGAGTCAACTGATAGCAAAGGTTTATTTTCTTAAAAACATAGTCTGGCAATTCAGAAAGTTAATGTAGACGACTTAAAGGGACCTGTTCACGTTTTGGTAAATTGACAAAATTGAACAAAATGGTTTCAGATCTGCACATTTTCGTTGTAGTCATGATATTTTCCAGGAAAAAAAAAACAGTAATACTGAACATTTACCATGCTCTCAAATATCCATTATATGCATCTTTTGACGATTTCAAAACCTGAAAATTGTATAGCGTTACAAACGCGAAACGATTGAATAATTTGGAGTGTTCTGTTGTCATCGTTATATTTTGTGACATTACGAGGATTGCTTATTTAAATTATGCAATACACCTCTTACTATATCAGCACGGATGGCCGAGTGGTTTAAGCGCTAGACTTTTACTCCCAGGGTCAGTAGTTCGAGCCTCTGTGAGGATAACTTTTTGTTTTCTTTCTTTAATTTTATTCTTGTTGTATACTGGATCTATTAAGTTGCGATGTTTACATTTATCATGTTAAAGCATTTAATGTCAAACTTGAAAACATGCCAAATTCTGTGAACAAGTCCCTTTAATAGAAGTATTAGATCGGTCTGAAGTGTGTTGTTATTTTAGAACAAGCTGTTACACCATATGTTGCATTTTGGGCACATTTACAATTGTGACAGAAACTGTAGGTTTGTTCCAAAATAAATGATCAATACTTATTTTTTGCATAAATACTCGTGAACCTAACGCAACGTTTATTGACGTTCAGTTATACTAAAAATTGGACCTTGATTTCATTCTGGAAAACAAGTGCATGAATAATGTCTTTTAGAAATACATCTCTAGCTGTTAAGATAACCCAGATATTCTCAATTTCATCAGTATTATTGTTCGAGTTTTTACATGTGGCGCATATTATGTTTTTGGACCATTAATTACCCAAATTGTGATACATATGGTACAATAAATAAGGTTAATATTATAACTAGGAACTTAACATGATAACTCAAATTGGAATATCGCTAAGTTGTACAATTCATTCATGTAAACAAAACACATGTAAGAAATATTACCATCTTGTTATTGCATGTTTTCCACACCTTTGAATATTCCGATTGTACGAAACATTTACATGAATTGTAGTCCAACCATAGAAACTATCACCAAGAGCGAAACGTATCAAGTGAAAGGGAACGATTTGATCAACATCCTCCTATACACTTACGAACCGACCTGTATCCCCACGCCTGCGCATAGCATGATCTAAATGCACAGTTTAACACGTACCGCGTATAAGGTTACATACATGTATGCATACTAGTTTAAAGGGTGTCTTTTTAGTTTCAATTTAATATGAAATGTTATAACGAAAACTAAGTTAACACAAAGTAACATTATTTTACTAAGTCTAGTAGAAATTGTGGTTGATCAGTTTGAAGGTTAACTAACATGATGCGTATATTTCATGACATTCAACTAAGTTCTATTAATGCCAGTTAAGCTAAGAATATCATGACTATAGGCATTTGAATTTGAATTAAAACATTTTTCTCAAATCCAAGTTTAATATTATTACTTCCGTTAGAACTTTTTTTTATAAACTTGACCTTTTCACGCCCCCAGCTTTAGGAGGGATGATAAATTCAAAGCCGTTGTGATGTTTGCACAGTGTACGATAGAGATTCATAGTCCAATAAAGCACTTTATCATGTGAATCCATGTACAGGAATTGAAGGTATTCATATATGCGCGTAAATTCTGTGTTATCACCTCACCGAAAATATTCATCTTAAAACGTTATATCTCAATACCATGTTAGTACGACATATATGACGTGTGTTCAGATTCGGCGGATTTCTTGCAGATGTCATCATTGCTGTCGTAGTTTCATTGTTTTGTGTATGGTATTATTTCAAACGGTTTGTATACATTTGAAAACATGCTATGCAACTGCGTTCAGAAATGTATCCACATTTGCTTATTTTGACAATAACTGCCTTAATTCTATTGGAAATCCATCTTTGCCAGTGATGATTGGCCTGTTTGTCTGTAACAAAAGCAATCGCATAAAATTAATAATTACTGTCCACGGCTGTATCAATAAAACATTAATACTGCTATCCGCATACAACACAACTGTAGAATTTATTGTTTTTGCCTATCATACATTTCTATAAAATATATTTAGACCGTTTCATTAAAATAGTGTTGTTCTTTAAATTATATTGCATCGAGTCGCATTTTTGTATAAACGGGGACACGTCTTTGTTCCGCGCTCATACACAGCGCGGGCCATTTAAGTTGTTAAAGTCTTGGATTATATAAAGTCTGTCTAAATGTCTTTGAGATATCAATTACTGGCATGCTAACATATGTAAACATACTCTAAACGCGCTTATAATTTTGGGACCAGGTGGTCCATATAACGAGCAGTCTACAATATGCAAGATGTTACGTGTGCATGCCAAGTAAACGCGGGTCATCACTTTAGGTTGTCTTGCTCTTCGTTAAAAGTATCAAGGTTATATCAGGCCTAAGGCGGTATTTCACTACGCTACGTAAGTTTTATACTTACACTTACGCACTTTTTTTCAATGTATAGAACTACTATGAAATTGTATTAGTTTACACAAAATGTTTAATATCTCGAATTATATAAAAATAAAAGTATAGACTATGTGAATTGTTCTAAACTGATTTCGGGCAAGGGAAGAATCTACTCTAAGTAAACATGGGGGTCATGGGGTACGATTAACAATTGATTTAATTGCTGAGAGCAACGGTCTCTTGGACTCTGACCTCAATGTGTGCTTTGCAAAAGACATTTAATTGAATAAATGTTTATGCCGGCTGCTCTGTTGATGGTCGACCTGACTGATTAACTTTAAGAATGTGTGCGTTACGAAATAGTTACCAGGTATATGTTCATTTAAAGATTGTAACCTGAAATTGATGTGTGTGTTTCTTTATTAATTCCATGAGCATTAGTCTTTGATCTCGACTAGTAACGAAACTATCGCCTCCCATTAAGGAACAAAAAAAATATGAAGACATGAAACACACATGTATTAGGCAATATTTTAGATGCTTATTTGCTTCGCGAAAGCAGTTTGTTGATAGCCTTTTTAGCCGAACAATTTTAAAGTAAAAAAACCAATATACAGTCGTGCAGGACTGTTTAGGGCGAGACGGTAAACAACATTACAAAAGAACGAAAAAAACTCATCATTTCCCACAATATGTGATCAAATAACGCAAGTCATGATTGCAGTTTTTGTGGCCAAAACAAGTACATGTATTTGATCGTATTGTCGACAAACTTCGTTTTACCTTACATCAGTAAAATCAGTTGTTTTAACAATATGTATTCAATGTCATGGTTTAATGTGTATGGCTCTGTTAACATGCAATTGTTCTTGCACTTGTCGATAAAAGACACAAAGTGGGGACATTAGTAAACCACGAATGTTTAACGACAAATTTCGTATTTGTTGGACGCTGAATAACATATTTCTCCCAATGCATGATTATGCATTGAAATGGTTGGTTCTCTGTGACGTGGAAGCCATGATGTCCAGCGGTAACGTGTTCGATCCTCACTATCGGAGCGTCCTCAATATCTTCTTCAAATACACCAAGCACTTGTTTAAATATGCCTTATATTTTTTCTTTACAATCGAGCGAAAAGATAACAGAAGGCGGAAAAATAACGCAACCGAAAATATTCGCTATTTCTTACCACAGTAGTAAACGATAAATCATTAAAATGAGTACACGAATTGAATCCAAGAATTAAATTAGTTTAATTGTGTTCGTAAATTGTCTATGACTGTTACTATTAATCACAATGGTTGAAACAATACAGTTAACAAGTTTTTTGAAAATGTTTACACGTGATAGCAATTACAAATACACATGAAGGGGAAAACACTCGAATGAACGAGTGCTTTTTTATTCAGTATTTTGATTCATTAGGACGTACACGTCCAAGCAGAGTTATCGTAAAGTGCTCTCATATACACTTGAATGTAATGTAACCATCGTTCAAGATATTTAATAACGTAAACACATTTAAGGTACACACGTGAAAATATCTTAAATCATAAGCGAACGAAAAATTATGCACATGTTCAGATCATAGTTTGTTTAAGGAAGTTTATTGTTAAACGAATGTTATACGTTCACTCCTTATGTTTATGTTCCTGGTTGACATTTGCTTTTGAACGAGTACTCACAATCGCGTAAGTTACACGGATAACGCCAAACATGTTTCTTTCTGTATATGTATAAGTGTCCTCGTACTTTAGACAAAAAACAGGCTCAGTCTAACAAAGGCGCCTCTGATTGAATACGTTGAAAGTCGTTGTTTAATGCTTGTATTATCCCTATAAATAACCAGCAGTTACGGGTCAAGTGTAAAATAATTGCATTCATTCGCTGTAAGTGTAAAATAACTTCGTATGAATTTATGACATGCTGTTGTGCTTAAAGCGAAGCAAACGACATTATCATGTTTTGAAAAGTTTGGAAACGAATGATTATAAATAAACTACATTCACCACTGGTCCTTCATTGGTATATATATACTTAACAGTGCTTTATCGGTAAATATTTGAAAACGATTTGAAGACGATGGGAATTGATATGTATTAAGAAATACATTTAAAACAAACATTTAATTTTTTATTACACTAGATAAACTTAGTACAACTGTGAAGTATGTGTATGGTACATTTAAATCATATAAGGCACATATTGAAATATTTATAATTGTGTTTATGCGGCTGCATATAATGAACTGTGTTAAAACAATACCAGTGTTTACATTTACTATAAATAAAGTCTGAAGTATTAAAAGTCTACAACTAGGGTTAACAAATAGACAATTTTGTTTTTTAAAGCAAAAAATAGCCAAAATACGTTTATGTTGTTCTGTCGAATGTACAACAGAGTGAACAAAAATAAGCACGGTCTTATGCTTTGAAACTCGACAGTCGCAGTGTTTGTAGCCATTGCAGCTATATATTACGGAGATAGTCTATGTATAACGAATGCAGAGCAGCTAGATATAAGTGCACTTACATGTACGCTCTTGCGTCGCGAATATGCGTATCTCGCAAAATACTAGGACTGCTTCTCAGTTGTGTATAGTGAACACTATTTGTATACGATGTTGACAATTCAAGTGTGTTTATGGTACAGGGACAATCCACTTAGAGTCTCTATAACGCTCACAAATCAACGCAAATTTAGGTATATATTTCGTAAAATAAAGTAAACATATAAAAAATCAGTGGCCCTTTTACCAATAGCCAACATTATAACGTTAGTTCTACATAGCCTTGATGGCATTGTTATGTAAAGTTGGGGAACCACTGTTTGGTGGCTTGAAACCGTTTAAATTCGTAGTTTGTTTTTCCAAATTAAAAAGAAAATTGTTAATATTTTTTCTACGCTGAGAATTCACTGGTGTATGTTTCGTAACCGATATTGTGTATTGGTATAAGTGAAATACAGCAGTAATTTGGAACATGATGCGTGTCTACGACAATTGAATAGGAAAAGAGGAATTGATCGTTTACAGAGGGCTTTGAATCATTGAAATATAATGATACAGGGAGCGAAACATCACAAAGTAATGTATACTGAAAGAATATGACTAAAATATAAATGTTATTCAACTACAAATCCTTTGCCTTACATCTTGTTGGGAGTACGTGTAACAGTGTTACAATAGTAAGTGTACAATGTCAACAATCCATCAAAAAGTTGTCACATGATGGTATTGCTTATTTTAGTATGTGCTTCAGACATCACCTACTTGCACTTGAAGCCTAAAAACTTCCTTGTAAGGGACAACAATTAAAGCTTTCATGTATCGGTTGAATTGTGTAGGCATGTCTCTGTATTGAAACAGGTGAAAACGATCTACGAAACGTCCTTCATCATTCCGCGGTGGGTAAATGTTATATTTTAAAAAGTTATATTTTAAGGAGACCAGCACAATATATATTGAATTAAATGTCTTATTAGTTTAACAGTTTTAAGCATTATAATTAAATTTTAACCAAATGTCCTTCGTACTGAAATACATGTATTTTAAGTTTGATAAAATACTAAATACAAGATGGCTATCAATCGGTCATTTTGAATGTGTCAAACATAGTATGTCAAATACATGTATCAAGTGTTTGAAGGTTCATGTCGCTAATTAAAAACATAACCTCCAGGTCAATCTCAAAGTTTTATATTGAATAATGGATTAATAAGGAATGGTCATATGTAAAAACTGTTCAAGTATCTGGTGGTTGACTGGCGCTTGGTCGCTAACTCTTGTTTGCCATAAAGTGGCCATTAATATTGACCACTTATTTACTGTAAATAATGCTCTCGGCATGTATGTACACTCCCTTGAACTCCAAACTAATTAAAACCTTGCCTTAAACTATGTCAGTTTGACAAGAAGACAACGGATGGTAAGCTTGCTATCGAAAGGCATTAAATGTGACCAACCATTCACTAGAAATAACTCACTCGGTATGTATGTTCAGCCCCCTGATCTCCACCGTAATTAAATCTTTGGCCCGAAATTTGCTAAGCCCGACATGAAGCCGATGGGTTATTGACATGTACTAGGTCGATACCTGATGATAACTCTTGTTTTTCAGAAAAGGGCATTAAAAGGTGCCTACACATTTCCCCGATGGGCAGCCGACAGGTGGTGGCCGTTCAACACCGTTGGATAACTCTTGTTTGTCAGGAAATGGCGCTTAAAGGTGCCAACCCATTCACTGAAAATGAAGTAGGTCTGATATTATCCATTCTAATCTTTCAAAGTGGAAGGTTTTTGTTATTGCGGCCAGTTGGGTCAAGTATGCAAAAACACTGTTCATACATGTCATTATTGCTTCGTCAGATGGAAGAAAGATAAACTTTTCATTGGCTTGTTGTGTTCGTTCAGTCAGATGCATTCCATTTTGTTCGCTATAATTTTAAAGAAATGTTTAGCCATATCAACATCTTGTTCTTTTATTGTGTGTACACACAGTTTCTTACCATTTCCATGTACCCTTACTTCAAGACTATTCACATCGACGGAGCGATTAATTGAGGCAATCGTGTTTCTAAACAAACAATGCGCCAGCGGAAGTGTATTGCGACGAATCGAGGTAACGTAACGTTAAAACTCTGCCTTTACCGTGTTATATCCTCTACTGTTCTTTTTCGTTTTACCCCCTACTGTTAAAGGACCGCTTTGTCTAGGATTTAAAACGCCTGTATGAAACAAGGTTACTAAAGTTAACAACTTTTGTACAGACGTGTGCAACAACAGCCATTTATTTTTTAAAAAAAGTTGTTTCATTCTTACGTAACTTTAGAGGTACTTTCATTCAAGGGTTGACATTCACATTTCAATAGATCGCAAATCAGGAATCACAATCACTAGAGCCGTCATTATCACCCTCTTCATTTGTATTATTGTGGACGTAAACTTCAATAACTAATTCCAACTCTTCGTAAAAGTCTGGGTCTTGACGGAAGGTAAATTAATTGGGGACAGTACTGCAACTAGCCCATTATAACTGACCGTATTCCATTACAACACCTTATGATTCGATAATAAATTCTACATTGAATGTAAAATGTTAACAATTAAAGGTCATGGAAAGGTCACGGTCGCCATTTTTTTTCATTTCCAGTTCGTTCAATCGACCGGTTTTGTTTGAATTTTAGAAGATTTTAATTCGGGCCACATCAATTATTTCATGTCTTACCAGCATACACTTACTTTGATTGAAAACAATCACAATTTGCGCTGGAGCGATACATTTATGACAAGTATCCCCATCGAAGTGTGTAAGTGTTTAGTGTGTACATTGTTCAATGACTGAATAAGCTTCTATTCTAAGGGCTTAAAGGGAGTAATCAAACTAAACCAATTAATATAGATTTTACATTGATGCCAGTTAACATTGTTGTGCACACTTTGGTAAAGGACGATTTTCAAAACAAAATGTCATTTATTTGAAACGTGTATACATTTGTGTGGATAAGCCGTATACAATTTAAACACTTTTACACAAACCCTATAACAAGATGTTTAAAGCCATAGCAAATATAAAGATCATTAGCAAGAATTTATAACGCACCAAAATAAAGCAAAAATTAAGCCCATTCACAATAGAAGTTTATTAAGGAAAAAAACAACCATGATTATAGGAACGGAAGGCATAAAACAATCTTAACCCACGCTAGCCTTGTAGTTAAGGAAAGCAGCCAATTCTCTAAACAATACAGGAAGATACATGCAACACAACATCAAACATAAACATGGTTGTAGACAAGTCTGTTGGAAACTACTTGTACTAATTCCACGATCAAATCGTCCAGTTCATACGACCAATAATTGCTCGCCAGAACTACTTGTACAAAACTGCCAACGTTTAATACTTATATTTCCAAGAGCGTAAAATGACAAACGTGGTATTGTTAGTAAATTCCAATGTCAACAACAAGTTTGTTAATGTTTACATTTACAATAAAAAAGAGACGAACTTGAAGTATAGCAGACGTGTATGGATTCACTCAGTATTAAAAGAAATGTGTAATTATAAAATAATATTCTTTAATAACATTTCAATGTGTTTTTATCGTAAAATGTACATATACATTTAACGTATGACACTTAATACAAGCATGTATATTCGAAACAAAAAAGGCCGTCAAAATGAAAGCTTATTTCTGTCATTTTGCTCTTACGTGAATGTGAGTTTGAAGACGACCAGAATAATAACCTAACCCGCCAGAACGTCGCATGTGCGACAAATGTCATAGTGTCGTATGGGCGACATATTGTCGTTCATCACATAAAAGTGTATGTATGTATTACCACAAGCGTTTTATTTGAAGTTACTATTTGTATTTCCACAATAAAGGTCATGATAATCAAAGGAGGTGCCATTGAATATATGTTTAAATACAATAAGACGGGAAATTAGTAGCGATCTGCTCAAAACATGTATATAATACAATCATGTCTGACACGAAAATTACAGAATATAAAGTTTATGTATACATAACACATATGCAGCACATTGCAAATACATCAACGCAATCAGGCAAACATAAAAATACATACGTCAAAATAACAAAAAAAAGGAAAAGAAAATGTGAAAGTAAAAACATGTTATGCATTTGTTTACAATTATATTACGTTTCGTGAGAATTACAGGATTGTTTGAGAAGGTTCGCTCTGTATTAAAAAAGTTTAATACATGTTTAAAGTAAGTAATTAATTTAAAAGAGTTCTTGCAGTTACACAATCAAATTTAAATTTGGGAAACAGATATTCTCTCATAAATCTATATATGATCTGTTCTAAATAAAAATGTTTAAATACAGAAATTTGCAAGCCGTATCAATCAATATATATGTCCTGGCCTCATTCAATAATTGTACAAATGTAAACATACTTTTGTGAACATCAGGTATGGGTGTATGTTTTAAATTGTCATATAAGGGACATATTAGTTAAACATGACACACGTCATAAATTTTATTTAATATACAAACTTTACGTGGTCTCTTATTTCTTTGAATGTGTTGGTGCTTACTCGTTTCTATACATAGATAATGAAAACACAATCTGATTTTTTTCTATTTTGTCTCTTAATTTCGAATTTTCCATTCTTTTCTTAGTACATGGATCTTTCGAAAATGGGTTTCAAATCCTTCTAAAGAAATAGTGATGAAGTTTCATTCATTCATATGCAGTAGCCAAATTGTGTAAGCGTTCGTTAAGGATACTAGTAATTAACTTAATAAACGAACTCACAAGTGTAATGCCTCGATAGTTGTCAGGTATAGACGGATCGCCTTTGTATAATGGGGAATAATCAGGCTTGTTGATCAGCTGTGTGAGAATTTTTCCCGGACTTGAGAATATTATTAAATAACAATTTGAATGCGCGACCTATTCGATGGACACTTTCTTTAAATTGATCGTGTATAACATTGCCCGAAGAACACGCGTTATTATTACCTAATTGTTAAGTGGTCATGACAATTCAGTCAGTTGATACGTATCTATTGAGCTCCGGGTAGGAACTGCCTGAGTTATGTTTACTGTCCAATTTGCGAACGAATTTTACACTGTTTTCATAATCTATATTACCTGTCTTTTAACACAGATTTTCAAAGTGAAGAATGAAATAGTTTAATTCAATTGTTTGTCCGTTCGTATTCTGGGAAATTTTGTTGAACATTTTTACAAATTCTTTATGTGATTTTGATGTCATGCGGTTCATCTTGCTTCCCAACGTTCGATTTAAAACTCCCTTGCATTTGTGAAAATAAAATGTATACACTTTCCTTTTTGTTTCTAATACTGAATGGTAATTGTTCTCGTTGTTACTTTTGTTATATTTGTGTAAATAATCCGTTTATTCTTTACGTTTTTGTTCGCACTCCGCTTTATGCATTTTTGTTTGTTTGTATCGTGTTTATAAAAATGTATTTTCATCTGAGTTAATATGGTATGCAAAATAATGATTATGTTTAGAAGTTTACAAATGGGTAAAAATGAAGCTAGATCCTCTTGTTATTTTCTCTCCCGCGTATTAGGTTTAACTCGAGATTTGCGATATTGCTGGATAGTTAGGAAATAAAAGCTTAACACTGAATGGAATCCCATTAAACAAATGTTTTAAGTCCTCGCTTATAATTTTTGCTATTTGTCTCCGTGTTTAAATTATTTTCAGAGGGTCATGATAAGAAAATGCATTAAAATATTGTACCACAAAGTGTGCGATATATTCAAAATGCGCCGATCATGTTTAATAAAATAGATAGTCAAACAAACTTTGACCATTGTGAGTTAAACACGTTGTTCTTCTAATATTCGTATCAATATGTAATCTGCCGTTAACGACTCGAATATGTAAAGCCATACATAAATCTAGTAATGCGTCCCTGAAGCGGTTCGAATTAAAATCACTCTTTGCCCTAGGCATAGGATGGTCATTTTCTATAAACAAGAGATAAATAGAGCGTCTCCCTTTACACAAAACAAAGCTAAATCACTGAATGTATAAATATCCTATTATTTAATAATATAAAATATATCGTCCAATCAAGTGTAAACAGGTAAATTGTTCATGTGCTGTGAACGTCGCCACAATAAACATGTCGTCGTCAGTATTAAAATATTTGTATCACGTTAAATTAATACTAGACGATGTATTTTATTATTAACAACCGATACTCCTTTCATACAGTCTCTAATATAATCAATAATTCCACAACTTGCACGTCTCTCACGCCTATTTGATTACATCTATATCAATGTATCGGATCACAAAAATCCAGACAGTTTAATGTTGGATTTTGAGTCTGTATATGTTTCCGTTCGACAAATAATGTTAAATCGTCATAGTATGTGCGATGGGAACTTGTCCGCTGTTGGCCCTTCAACGTTACAGGTACCACATTTCACAACACTCCCACATTCCTAGACATTCGGTTTGAATTTTCTGCCGCCGATGAAAAGTTTGACCACCCTCAGGAAGGCCATCTTATTCTCTATTCTAGCATTTGTACAAATGGATCGACATATCCCTTGGGCACGGTGCAATTTATATCTCTGCATGTGTTTTCGATTCGTAATTTTACTTTATAAAGTATAGTATTTTTGTCTCGAACTTTTATTCCTTTTCCTCGGTAATTTAGTAGAATAGCAAATTATCCCACATGCTGCGACATTTCGATCCTTGACTTCGTGTTGCATGACGTGTTCATGTTAATTCAGTCGTCCAGCTAACAAATCGATTTCCTTCTGTTTCTTATTTTAATGTTCAAGCATGCTAATGCCAAATTGGCGGCTTTGTTCTCTGTCTAAGATGTTGCTTTCAATATGAGAAACATTTTTGTTTCACATTTCAACATACAATTTATCAATGTTGTTTGAATGTTTATTTACTTTCAGAATTGTTTGTCTGTATTGTCAAACCTGTTGAAGAGCACATTTAACACGTGGGTACATTCTTTATTTTTCTGCAAAACGTGCCATTCCGGCATGTTGAATTCTCCATACTCCAGTGACACAAAGTGCATACATTTATTACTATTAAATGTTCTGTTACAACTACATGGCTGTGGTGATATTGCTTTGAAAGATTGACCTGCCGGCAAAAATTAACAGTTTATCTGTGGCGACTGAGTAACGTTAGTAGGTGTAGATGTCGCTGATCCTGTGCTTTTGGCACAGCTTCGAATGTCCGCCATGTTGCCCTTTCAACGACGCGTATTATTTTCTCTTTTGTGTTGGTACTTGAAATTTCCCAATGTGAACTGTATTTTTCGCATGCAAGGCTTTTCGCTTGCGAGCCCTTTATACTCCACATAACAAGGTTGCACTCATTAAACGTTCACCTTTCAAATATTTTGTAAACAGTATATTACTAATAAATAATATAAATTTATCTACATAGAAAAATGATAAAACTGCCGCGCTGACGAATGCGAACTCCTCTGATTTTCACCAAACACAAAAACAAAATATGTTAAATTTAACTTTTCACAATAAATATGCATCACAAAACATAATTTTGTTCACAAATATATTGTACAAAATGAAAAAATTTAGTTCTAAAAATAATTTGTGAAAACCAACAACTGTTACGATGTCTCTCGTTACGGAGGTTCCGTACACATTTCAAACAACAGGCTATATCGCCATATATCTATTAATAATGTAATTCATATGGCGTAGAAAATGACTCATTCAACGTTTTATTCAAACACTGTATACCACGTTTGCCCTACACGTCCGTTTTTTATAAAGTGCTTGACCTTTTACGAGGAGATGATGACTTCATTCTGAATAAAGAAGCAGACATTGTTCGTTCTAGAGGCTTCAAAGTAGCAAGAACGGGTTCATGATCTAGAATTTTATGGTTTGGGTCCTTGACGGGAGTATCACGGTTTATATCCAAACACTGTATGTCTACCAAGGTTATTTTTCCATATATAATGTAAAAGTCAATGATTTCACCAGCTTGTCTCCTTGATGTATTGTGAAAGGATGGGTAGAACGGGAATTTAACAATACGCCTTATCTTGTGTATCTCTATGTTGAAATCGCCACCTACCAATATGGGGAGTTTGCACTTTTCTTTTAGATCACCCAGGAACTTCATCAATTCTTCGAATTTTTGGAGTTTCTCTGGCGCTTTGATTGACGATTCCCCGTGCCACGAGATGGAAATTAAATCCAAAGTAGGCTGTGTCTTGACCTCTACCCTTTGCAGATGCCTCCGCTTATATATATCTGGGTATGTATTCTTCATCCAGTAATCAGTAGGCTGTGTCTTGACCTCTACCCTTTGCAGATGCATCCGCTTATATATATCTGGGTATGTATTCTTCATCCAGTTATCAATATCAGCGGCGTCAAGACCTGGCGTAATGTGCAGTCCTAACAGTCTGGTTACAATGTCATCTGGCGGAAAGTCCCGCTCAACAAGTATCATTATACTTGCATCAAGTATCATTATACTTGCATCGTCATTGTTCTTGAACAGCTCATACTCTTTGGGAATCGGATACTTTGCCCAGGTGTCTTTTGCACCTTTTTGACCTTTTCGAAATTTAATATCTGCCCACAAAAATTCCTGAAAAAAGACAATGTTTGGCTTATACTTGTTGATAATAGTAGAGATTGCATGTTTTCTCTTGTCAGCATAACCCTTTTCAGTTTGACCCTTCGCATTCATTATCAACAGTTTCACGTTGGCAAGATCAGGCACATGTAATCTTAATGTTCCTTCCTGGATGCTTGAAGATGCAGCGTTAGTCGATGCAGTAGCCATGGTTACTCGGTATTATTGGTGTGTCGCTTACAATTTCACTAAAAGGACAGAAACACATGCATTAAGACGCAAAACAAACCATTGACATATACAAGTATGCTACTTAATATTTAATAACTTTATTGATAAATACCTAAACTTTTTTTGTACGTTAATGGCCTAGTATCACGAACGTTCTCAGATTTTAAACTCAACTCAGAAGATGAGATTTGAGTTCCCACTCACCTGAGAATTGAGATTGATGGGGAGCTCACGAACGTACTCAAAACTCATCTCAGTTGAGACCGACTCAACTTTCCGTCTCGACTCAAATATTTATTATTTGTTTAAGATGTAAGCGACGTTCTTCAAAAGGAGATTGATTTTAACATTTTTTACGGGAAATAGTGTCAGTTTTCTTTTCGTCTACAAGCGTAGGTAATTTAATTGTTCTGAAAGCGAAAGACTCTGTTGTTTGATTATTTTTTTTAAATAAACCATTATGATTAACTTCACGTTCAGTTAAAAGGCTCAAATGACAAGACGTTGCAAGCTGAAACTTGGAAATTTATACTGGCAGATTTGCGAAGGTAATTACCTAGTCTGTGTGCATTTTTTTTTAAGTAAATCATTGAAAGTGTTTAACATGTGAATGATGTGATTAACATGGTGAAGGCCTCAAAAAAATATGAATTCATGCATTAAATTCAAACATTTTTTTTATGCTTAATTAATGCATTGTAACAAATCAGGCATCACATGCTTTAAACTCATAAAATGTAGACCCAGTTAAAACCGGGTCCTACTAAATGCTGCTAAGACGCACAAAAACACACAAAGACGCACAAAGACACACAAAGACGCACAAAGACACACAAAGACGCACAACGACGCACACAGACATACACAATACTCATTATTAATACTTTATATTATATATTACAAGAAATCATTATAATATGTTAATGCAAATCAAACATTTTTGAAAAAAAATTTTTTTGGTTTCGAAATTTGAAAATCATATTTGTCGTCAGTACCGGTGTCTGTCTCTTTGGACTTGTTTTTATTGTCGATTATTCAATATTCTCTATAAGATATTCATTTGTCGGAAAAGTGCTTATTTTTTCTAGAATAAATACAATATCAATATGTCAATTAAGGTTAATATAACTGTTTTGCCTGTATAGGAACAAATGCAAATCAATGTGTAACGCAATATTTGACAGTTTCTTTTTTTTTTAAAAAAGAACAAGCTTAAACAAAAAAATGTTGTAATTGGGTTAATGTTTTTCATAAAGATAATTTACTCAGCCCGAACAGTTCAATAGGTCTTCAAATATGATTGCTCAGGGCTCGTTAAATTCACGCGCTTTATTAAACACTTACCTTGAATTATTGTTGTATCTGAGTTTTAATATGACATCCAGTACAAATGGTTACGCTCACTCCTGGAAAGGAAATGTGTGTTTTAGCTTTCGTCTAATTAACAAAATCGGTGTCGTGTGTTTTCTACGTTTGTTCATAATTAATATCTTAAAACTAAAACATATCTTTAAACTAAAACACATTAAATAACAGTACATTAATCTTAATACAATAAGTTTAATGTTTATAACCTGTAAATGTCAAGAAGACCTTTCACGGCAATATCCAGAGTACTTATGCTCAATTGAAAGAGGGGCGTACATGTGGACTTTGTCTGTTCGCCGCCTGCCTGTTATCTGTTATCACGTCGTTCGACGTAGATAAGCGATTTTACTTCGGCTTACCGGGATAGACCGAGTGTGAACGATGTTTAACTGTTATCAATTGATCAGTATGTACTATTGTCGTCACACATTGTAAAAATATAGCATATCCCGAAAATTAGATTTGTATGAAATGATACGTTCGTAACAATATACAAATTCAATTCGGCGGTTTATATATCAATTACAAAGTTTGTTGAATACATGTTGATTTTAATGACATTTTTTAGACATAATCTAAAACATGTACATTTTATAAAACACACTTCAAATTGTTTCATTTAAGTGTAGCAAAACCTGATAAACAAGACGTAATGTAATGTAATATAGTTGCGATATCACTTCGTGTGTGTTCATGGCAACTATATTTTACAATTATACTGTGTACATGTGTAATTTTTAATTCATACTACGTTGAATTTGTGTAAATGCAAATAACTTCCAAACACTTCGCGATCGCACTGCAGTTGTATTCGCTGCAGCAATTTTCTATCAGAGTTGTAAATATTTACTCTGGATGTACATCCTTGAAATAGGTTCAATATTGAAACTCTTATTTAATAATAAAAAATACATCGTTTAATTAAAAGCACACATAAGTTAATGGGTTGGAACACCATAATCAAATCTGCACCATTTTTCGGGAAATCATTAACAGTATACAGGCATTTAGAAAAAAAAGTATTCATGCGCGATATCATGGTTGTAAACATCTTTCTAACGACACAAATGATAAGCTACTCAATCGTAATTTTAATCAGTTGCTTTATGAAACTAGTTACCAACGCTACAAAGTACACAAAACTGAGGAAACAATGATACCAATTATGATAAAAACTGTTGGTCAAATTATAAAACAAATCGACACTTTCATGTCGACTGCATATACAAAACATTCAGGGGTTCAAAAAAATGCATATCATAACAGCCGGGGGACTTCTTCAGGACATCAGTTGGCGGAGAAGTTCAATATCATGATTAACAGAACGACCAACACCAGTGCAGACACCACCATGAACGGCGAGAAGCTAGAAGAAGTTACCAGAGTCAAGTACTTGGGCGCAACCATGTCCAAGGATTGTACCAGTACTGCTGAGGTCCGAATAAGAATTGCCATGGCGACCGTAGCGATTGCCAGACTGAGCAAGTTGTAGACATGCAGTTCCATCAGCTTCCCCAACAAGTATAGGCTCTACAAGTCCCTTGTAGTCTCCATCCTACTCTACCGCTAAGAGATATGAAAGCTTCACGTGGACACAGAGCGCAGGATACAGGCATTTGAACATAAATGTCTCCGAAAACTGCTCCACATCTCCTACACGGAGCACAAGACCAAATAGTACGTCCGGAACATGACTGTAACACTTGTTGGTCCACAACAGCCCCTACTGGCGACCGTCAAACGACGAAAGCTGGCTTGGTTTTGACACTTCACCAGGCACGACTCTCTGTGCAAGACTGTTCTCCAGGGCACGCTAGGAGGAAGTAGACGTCGAGGCCGTCACAGAAAAAAAACTGGATGGACAATTTGACAGAGTGGACGTACCTTCCCATGGATGACTTACTGTCATCAGCACACAACAGACCTGACTGGAAGATTTCTGTATCGTCGTCCCTCATTTCCCCCCAAAGGCCAAACCGGTTAAGGGATTAATGATGATGATGATGATATACTATCGAATAGGTGGTTTGCCATAGACATGCAGCGACTATTACTATAGATCTAATAAGGTATAACGGCGATATGAGTGTATAGTGAATAGGAATAATGAAACATCGCAATCATTATCAGGAGATAAGTTATTGCCCGCTAGACCTTTATTGAAGGCAAACGACCGATTGCATTAACAATAAAAAAACAATCCATAAATCCCGACATTAAAGAAATACAATTATTTAAGCTGGGGTTACAGCCATGGAACGCTCAATGCAATGCAAAAGGTCATGCTTAAGGTAATACTAAGCCTAGCAATAATTACTTTAGTCACATATATGACTGACAGTAGAGAAATAACATAGCATAGACCAATTCACCAAAGTGATTAGGCTAGGGTTACCTAGCAACAAGCTACACTATAGTTGATAATTTCATTCTATGTTATTTATTTTTCCACACTGTTATTATAAACACAATATTAAGCTAGTATCATTTTAAAGAAGATTCTCATAGTTTTGTAATAACGGAAAACAATTTTGGATTTCTTATTTCTCGTAGTTTTAAGGTGGAATAATGTTCTTGGAAAGTTCCGTGAAAACAACTACCTATGTATTATTTATATTTATACAGCTGCCTTCAATACGGATTGTGCATGTATTGGCATGTCCGGTCTTCTTTATCAGCTCAAAATTGGAATTCTGCGTTGAGTGTGTCCGTTGTCCGTGTTACTTACATTAACCAACGTAAAAACGTGAACCGTAAATCAAACTACATTTATAATTAACGTTTTTGTTGACAGTAATGAAACAATGTAAGACTGCTTGTATTTATTCTAGAAAAAAATAAGCATCTTTCCGACAAATAAATAGCTTTATAGAGAATATTGTATAATCGACAATAAAAACAAGTCCAAAGAGACAGACACCGGTACAGACGACAAATATGATTTTCAAATTTCGAAACCAAAAAAATCTTTTTCAAAAATGTTTGATTTGCATTAACATATTATAATGATTTATTGTAATATATAATATTAAGTATTAATAATGAGTATTTTGTATGTCTGTGTGCGTCGTTGTGCGTCTTTGTGTGTCTTTGTGCGTCTGTGTGTGTCTTTGTGCGTCTTTGTGTGTCTTTGTGCGTCTTAGCAGCATTTAGTAGGACCCGTTAAAACCAAGATAAATCATTTAAAATGATATGGTTGCTGAAAAAAGCCTGTATATTCGTCATCTCTCAGTTTAACAAGTGCTGTTTTCAACTTTAGTTAAATAGTTTTTATTTATTGTTCAAATTCTATTGGAAATAGGAATTTATTTAATGCATTTCTGTGGTTTACACTTATAGGTAAATATAGTTTATTGAAAAGGGATAACTCACTGAGAAGAATAACATTGAAAATTATTGATACACATCACTGTTTAAATCTGTGCATTGACTACTAATTTTGACGGCATGACATCATTTTTTCAAATAATGGAAACATAATTTATTTATTTTTGTCAAATTTTGAAACATTATAGATTTGTATTCCCTTGTAAGTCGTTTTCATTGAAAATACTGTAATAACATCATAGAACGCTTTACTCCCAAAAATATTAAATTCTCTGATCAGTCATGCATTAAAATTTATAATTTAATGAAACATAAAAGATATCTTCTACAATTTATGACTGAAAGAGTCAGAAGTAATTAAGACTGATGTGGTATGCCAGTATGTAGCCTATCTTAGGGATACATTTTATATAGATTCGTGTTACATTTTAGTAACGTTATTTGTAATAATGGGTATTTGTTGTTATGCCATGCCTATTGTTCACAGATCTAGATCCCATTACTCAGTTTTTATATCATTTTTTCTTGGTAACTTACATAATTAACTTGTTTTATTTTTAGCACCAGGAAGCTTCAAGGCAACAGAACTGTTGAAGAAATTATAACAATGTTTGCAAATACAAACAACAGAAGGTACAGTTTTCAATAGTGAATAGTTTATGCGCACAATGTGTCAGTTTTCAACTTAATTATTTCCAAAGCACAAGTCTTGTGGATATCTGTAATATGGGGATACATTATTGCTGCTTTGTTGTTTAAACTGAAATAACCTTCTTACCAGGGTGTGAACTTGCATGTCTATGTTTGTTTTAAATTCTTTTTCAACGTTGGTATACTTTAGAACGTAATTGAAATGTAGGGCAGGAGTGTCACATGCAAATGTTATGTTTAAATTGTAAGGCTAGATAAATTTCACGATAAAATAACTTTTAGAACCAAAACCAGCTCATGTAGCATTGAAGTCTTATTATTACTGGTTTGTGTGACAACCAATGTAAAATGAAATAGCTGTATGTTTTATCTAATACATAATTTTGTTCAATAAATACAATGTAAACTGTTACATTTATTTACTTGCAGTGACATGTCAAGCATGTAGACACAGATTGACCCAAACCCAAGAACAAATGATTAAGGAGTCCAGAACCAGAAATGCCATCCTCCGGGACATAAACACAAATCTGGAAGAACTTGTGTATCTATAAACGATTTAATATTTCAACGTTCAATTATCTCAAGAAATCTTAATCTGTATTAACTGATATGACATTGTGTGTATATTGTACTCTCTTAATATTATAAATAACTCTAAATTAATGTGAATGTTCTTAATGTTTTATTCATTGAATACACATGCAATTGCAACTGTTATAAAAACATACATATTATCATCATTTATATGTTTATAAAAATACTGTACACAAAACAAGAGATGTGTTTGTCAGAAACACAATGTCCCCCACTGCGCCGCTTTGAAATAAAATTTCAATTTATCATTTGGCAGGTATAGAAATTATCTCCCTTTAAAGCTTATTACTTCCCTTGGATTTTGTTCTTCCTTGAGGATGACCTTGACCTTTCACCACTCAAAATGTGCAGCTCCATGAGATACACATGCAAGCCAAATATCAAGCTGCTATCTTCAATATTGCAAAAGTTATGGCCAATGTTAAAGTTTTCGGACGGACACACAGACTGACAGACAGACGGACGGACTGACAGTTCAACTGCTATATGCCACCCTACCGGGGGCATAAAAATTGCATCAGTTCATTACAGTTTTAACATACATAACAGTTTTAATGGTAACTAAAAACTTGATTATTTAACAGAGCATCATTTCAATGTTGTCTTTCAGTAAATGCATTATAACATTTTGCAAATATATTTAATTTATTTACTGGTAAGCTTCTAGTTTTTCTATGACAATAACATCCATATTGATATACTTCACACTTTCTATATTAGGTAAAAATACATTAAAAAGCCCACTTTTTAATGTCACTCTGATGATTCTCAGTACTGATCTCCAATACCCTCCAATAGAGCTGATGGTCAGTTAGTAAAACAAGAGGACCATGATGGCCCTAGATTGCTCACCTGAACCTGACTTGGAACATGTAATAACAAGGTTTTTCGAGCTTTGACCTGGTGACCTAGATTTTAACCCAACATCACCCAAATGTTAAACTTTGCCTAAATATTACCCTAACAAACTTCCTCCTAAAGTATTATCATTATTGAATCAAACATTATGGGCACTTGAGTGTTTACAAGGTTTTTGTAAGATTTGGACCTCGTGACCAAGATTTTGACCCCACATGACCCAATGTCAAACTTTGCCTAGATATCATCAAGAAAAACTATGGCCTCTAGTGTGTTTACAAAGTTTTTGTACGATTAAACCCTATGACCTAGATTTTGTCCCCACATTACCAAACGTCAAACTTGGCCTAGATATTGTCCAGACAAACATCCTGGTCAAGTTTCATCATTATTGAACCAAAACTCTGGTGTATGGAGTGCTTACAAGGTTTTTGTTAGATCTGACCTTGTGACGTATATTTTGACCCCTCATGACCAAACATCAAATTTTGCTTACACAGTGTTTACAAGGTTTTTCTTTTTTTTGACCTAGTGACCTAGTTTTTGACCCATCATGACCCAGCTTCGAACTTGATCAAGGTATCATTGGGAAAAATCTTCTAACCAAGTTTCATGAAGATCGGACAAGAAATGTGGCCTTTAGAGTGTTTACAACCAAATGTGGACGGACGGACGATGGACAAAGACCGATTCCAAAAGCTCACCTGAGCAATCAGGTAAACTAAAAATCACCTGAAAGTGTTCATGTGGAAAAGTACCTTCAGTTTGTTCATGTGGAACAGTACCTTCAGTATATGATCTTTTCTGGAGCTCAGATAATATGTAAAATATTTAATTAATTTGTTTTCACAAACTTATAACCCGGCATTGGGTGTTTACCTGAACCAAAGCATTATGAGGACGCAAAAACAAATATTTGGGTGTGTAGTATAGCTCTGCCTATTTGGAGAATATAGGAGCTAATTATCACTTTACAACATTTTCAACGAAACAGTTCAATCAGCTGCTGCCTCTTATAGAGTGCTGCTCCCTGTACTGGTGCGTTGTTTGTAAGCTCCGGATCCATCACGTCACCAACTTCTTCCTCTGTCAGCGGAACGTATAATTCAAAGTACAGGTTGTGCAGGCACATGCAAACAGTTTCTATTTCACAGCACTTATTGGGCTGGAAAGGCAGGCATCCACCAGTGCGATGCAGACATCTAAAAAATATCACAAGTCTTTCTTTAACATAGCAATTAGAGGCTAAATGATTCAGGGAGCCCTCTTTCTTGAAAAATTGTCAACAAAGTTTTCTACATTCTAAGTGACTAAATTGTGCTGTCTCCACTGAGGTTTATTTGATGTCAATATAAAGTTATACTGTATGTTTCTATATAAAAAATGTCATTAGCCTATAAAAACACAATATTTGTGTCTGCATTCACCATTTATGCACAATTCAATTTAAATAAACTGGAACAATTGCTTTCATAAATAGAGGACAATCATTATGTATATTTAAGAGTTTAAATAAATTGAATACATTGTAAAACTATCAGCTTATTTAAACAAGAAAAATCCAAAAGCTATGCCCAATCTTTTTTTAAACCAAATCATCGCATACATTCTTGCAAACAACCCTTATTCATTATAAAACTTAATTTAAATATAAATTTGAACATTTTATCAGTAAAGCTGTAACTAATCATTCTATAGAAGTAGACTGCTTGCATGACATGGGAAAGAGATTGGCCACAATAGCTAACCTAAACTTCAGTTGATCTTAAACCAATAAGGAGACTTGTATTTCACTGCTTATTATATATTATAAATTACCAAAATCGTGATTTCAACACTCCAAATGATCTTTCTACCATTATCCGTCCTCTATATAGATGGTCATTGTAGGCCTGTTCAGCAGCATGGGGGAATGAGGTACAGGGGTCATCAGGTAAGTGCTCAGCGGATACCCACTATCTCTCGGCAGATGACCCACATCATTGTTGCTCAGATATTGCTGTAAATGTAACTATTTTGTTCATTAATGCAACACAGTTATGTTAAAGCCATTGCTATCAAACACCGAAGCATCATGTGTCGCACCAGGCCATCGTGATCCACCATCGATAAACCATAAAGAAGAGTACATGTGTAACTTAAGACACTGTGTAAAGGCAGCCGACATTTCCGGTTAAATTCCTGCTTCAAAAGCAGAATAGCTGGTTCTTGTGGAAATCTGAAAATATCAATACATTTTTATTCAACTGAGTTTAACAATTGAAAATAAAATAAATATCATGTAGTGCACATTAATAAAATTGTGTTGATACAACAAAAGATCATTGTACAAAAGATCATTGTACATGTTATAGCTCTTACATGTAGTTTCTTTTTTAATTTTGTGTTTTAGCCTAGGTAAAGTTCTCAATGAGGCTTGATCATTTTCTATTTTAAATACTTTAAATGATCAAATGTGAAAGTACTGACATTTATTGCTATGAGCCTATGATATTACCAAACACATTGTCATACAAGTAGAGAATGATACACATAAGCACAATGTATATCTGATAGGAAGAAAATATCAGAAAGAGGTCAATATAATGTACCCGGGGTTTATTCTAGATTGAATGAATCGTCTTCGTACAGCTGAGATGAACTTCTGAAAAACCAACAGTAGCTTTACCTGCTAATTCCATGTATATCACCAACTTCGGAGTAAAAATCATCCTTCATGGCAATATACCTCAATGATGCTAAAATCTATAAATAAAAGAATAAATTTACATTCTTCATGTTTAAATTACCAACACATAAGAAGGGGACAAATGCACAATTTCGCCACAAAAAAAAAAGTAAATGTAGATAAAATGCCACATCAATATGATAACAATAAATACTTTGGATGGGGTTGATGATTTATGTCATGGCAGAAATGGGCACTAGTGCAGAATTGAATTCAACAAATAAATAAATTGAAAGTAAATGAAAACAATTATGGCAATTTTTCTGCATTTAGTAAATACATAACGTACAATCAACTTTACTCACCAATACTATAAACTTGTTTAAAATATTAAACACAAGCAGTACTTTGATGTCATATTCTGATTCATGAACATGATGGCATTAGTATCAGGTCTTTTTTTCCTTCTTTGCGAGTGGCTATGGAAGGACATTTCACAAGCTTGATAGGGACATTCACAAACCTAACATGGCCATGAATTTTTACAAAATTGGCCGTTTTTCACAATTTTAACAATTTCACGACTTGGTTTTTCACAATTTTAAGAAGTTTGCGACTCAATTTTTCACAATTTTGAATAGTTCGCGACTCAATTTTTCACAATTTTGAAAAATTTGCAACTCATCCATTCACAATTTTGAAAAGTTTGCGACTCATTTTTTCACAAAGTGAGGGGGGCAGGGCCGCTTCACAAAGTCAGGAAAAAAAGCCCTGAGTATGAATGAATAAAATAGGGATTTGAACATATATTATTGTGTTTGCTTCACAGAAAAGCTGCACATTCAATTTTATTTTGTGAGACTCGCTTGATAAACAACAGTATCGTTGTTAAGTAGCAACATTAGCGGGTGGGGTAAATCAGTCTTCATTTATTTACATCGATAAATACACGTTGACAAAAAAAAGAATGAGTTAAACATATAATAATTTATAAAGCAACATTACCATTCAAGATAAACTTAATTAGCATCGTAAGATTTTATTTATAACCGATAAAACACAAATCGTTCAAATGTTTTGATAAAACCAAGTCATGTGTTGTCAAATGCAAATGTAAACAAAGGGCAACTACTCTATATTTTTTGGGTTAAATTCTACTTATTTGCCGTTTGGAAATTAAAACAATTTTACAATTATTATGGTGTAAAACAATGGTTTCTTTGCCCTATTTACTATTAAAACTGACAGCAAAGGTGGGAACGACGAGTCGGTGTGTCCAATTCATTAATCAGCAATCAAACAATGAAATAAATAGTTTCTGGGCAAAATCGATATTTTTCGCTTACTTCTTCGCCGTATAACACTTCTAACGGGTTGCTGCGGTCCGCAAAAAACGCGTTAAATCTTATGACGCCTTCGTAATCGTTGAATGCGTTCAACGGCAGCGGCGCGCGCCATGTTTGAGCTTTGCTTACGAACTTGAGACAGGTATAACGTTTGCTCAAAAATTTGTGCTCAAACTCAAAGATGAGTCCGACTCAAAACTCAAAAACGTTTCGTGATCACCAACTTGAGCCAGGTGTTTACACTCATCTCAAAAATTGAGCAAAAACTCAAAGATGAGTCAAAATATCGACTTAAGTATGTTCGTGATACTAGGCCATTGTCAATGACAAACGTCCTGCACATGTGTATATTGTAACTTCTTGTATAATTATTTCTTATTTTAACTTCTCATAGACTATGGCTCAATGCACGTTATACATTCTAAAGTTTCAGTGACGCTGACTCTGAGTGTAACAATTTTCTTCAGAATTTCTCATTAACATGCGTGATTTGATTTCAGACAAATTTAGGTGGAAAAATGGTACAAGTAGCATATAACTTCAGTCCCTTATCGGTGTACATTTAATACTCACAAGTAATGTTTGTATTGTTGAGCCTTTCAAACTGACAATTGAATTTCGTTATGTTGTGATTGTAAAGCTCACACTCAAGTCCCTAATGGTTGTAAATTTAAAACATACAAAGTAACACGTTTAAAACAATAGTTAAAATAAATCAAACATCCTTAAACATTGCTAACCAAAGTCTGTAAAGAGCTATCACTCACCCACTTTTGTTCACCTAAGAACCAATTCAACAACGACAACAATACATCTATAAGTACGAAATATTTATCAAGTGACTCATTGCTTAAATGTATTGATTGCGATAAACATACTCAATAATATAACACAGCGTGTTAATAAAAGAGAAAACAATGCAGTACGAAAACAAGAAGAAACTTACTTTAAACTACAGCAAAGTTAAGGGGAATATATGCATACGACAGAATAATGTAGTATGCTATTTTATATTGTATGATTTCCTGCCAACGCTGAAGTTAAACCACTTGAAACTACACATATCATGTGAATTTAAGATCCAAAATTAACTGAGACAAAAGGGGGGTAATGTCCATCTACGTTATTTTTACATGTTTCTGTTGAGCTAAAAAGGAGTGACACGAGCATAGAATATGGCAACGTTTACCAAACTATGAACGGTGTCCATGTAACTCGAAGACATTCTATAATTTCAGCTTGAAATGTTCCTTTTTGTTAAAGTTATAGAGTATTTCATGCGGTTACCGAGCGATGTAAATATCTAGCAAATCCACAACAAATACTAGTACCGTGGATACAGGCACTTAACATTGAAAAAAACATTTGGAGAATGTAAAACATAAATAACAATTATATTGCTTCTTTAAGTTCCAACAAAAACAAGGTTCTAATTATTTCAGCTCTACTATCATCCCAAACACTAAATTAAATTTTGTTCAAAAATATAAATAATGCCATTCAAAAATCACTGTTTTCTTGGCATTCGTCTTGGCAACTTCATAAATAAATTTGCCACATGATATTTAATAACATAGTTTTAACTTTTAACACATCTCAAACTGTAACCATAAATTAAAAAAGGTAATGTATGATTATCTAAGCATTAAACATCACAGTGTTTAAACAAACTGTATAATAACTGATACAAGAAACATACCAAAAATAGACAAAGAAACGTACATAATAATAAACACTGAACATACCAGTTAAAATCTCGAAAATACAACACAATCTTGTTATTATAAGTGCACTCCTGGTGATCAGTTTCACATCACTCAAACATGCCCCAGTTGTACGCTAATCGGGGTTTTTCTTCAACCGTTTAATATAGGCGCAATATCTTTCTTCCCACTCTTGCAATATTTATACACTAGGCTGTTCACTCTGATCGCTAATTATTTTTCAATAGCTTTAAGTTAAGCACACACTTTACTGATTTTAAACCAATATTGAAATATTGCGAGACAAAAACCTGATATCCCCTGTATGAAATAGTTTATTATCGATATTCCATTCAGTAGTCGGGCCTGTAATTCTCTATGTAATTGATCTGCTATTGACGTAAATAACTTGTTCGAACAAATCGTATACCGTTAAACGATAATGGACTTTATTTTTCAAGCAGTTGGTTCATAATGAAAAAATCAATTTTCCAATGAATAAGTCGATAAATAAAATTGAAAAGAATATCAAGCGCAGTATATTTCAATCAATAAAACCAAATATATTTTTGTAGTTAGTACGATCCGATTTATTGTATTGATTTTAAGGTAGAGACGCATAAAATAACTGAATTATTTACAGGTGTGTTTTCATTGCAAGAGGTAGCTATACATGAATCTTTATAAACAAAACTTCAATTGCTATTCAATAAACTGTATTAAGTTACAGTACTATTTTGATAAAATCGTAATGAGTCAATATCAACAAAACCAAACATATTTTCCGATACACGCCTTCAGAAGGACTCTAAAACATGTCTACCAAAAATACTTAAATGGTAGTTTTAATACTCTTAAATCCTGCCGTATACAATAGTTGTGCCTAGTTTACATTTAATTCAGTATTATTTTACTAGTGAAATCGATTTATTTACAACCGCCAATTTTTTTTTTTAACCTTGTGAAATCTGTAAAAAAATATATATATTTTAATGAGATTTATTTAAAAAAAAAAACAACCTAGCCATATGCGTCAAGCAACCAATTAGTTCGTACTTAAAAAACTTTACTAGGTGGATTACTTCATTCAAAAAGTGCATGATGCAGAAGAAGACCAGCTTCAGATGCTACCTTGGGTACATGGAGCCAGGTAGCTATCACACTGCATAACAGTTAATCGTCACACATGACAACTGATAAGAAGGCACTGCATTGGAGAACTGAACCTGCAGGATTGTGAAATTGATGCGTTATAAAGAGTCTAGTACACGTCAACTCAGTTAATAGGCACACATGAACATCGATAAGTAGGATACGCATTGGGGACTGAACCTGTAGGATTGTGAAATCAATGCGTTATAAAGAGTCTTGTACACGTCAACTCGGTTAATAGTCACACATGAACATGGATACGTAGGATACGCATTTGGGACTCAACCTGCAGGATTGTGAAATCAATGCGTTATAAATAGTATAGTACACGTCGACTCGGTTAATAGGCACACATGAACATGGATACGTAGGATACGCATTGGGGACTGAACCTGCGGGATTGTGAAATCGATGCATTATAAAGAGTCTAGTACACGTCAACTCGGTTAATAGTCACACATGAACATGGATACGTAGGATACGCATTGGGGACTGAGCCTGCAGGATTGTTAAATCGATGCGTTGTAAAGAGTCTTGTACACGTAAACTCGGTTAATAGTCACACATGACAATGGATAAGTAGGCACTGCATTGGGGACTGAACCTGCAGGATTGTGAAATCGATGCGTTATAAAGAGTCTAGTACACGTCAACTCGGTTAAAAGTCACATATTCACATGGATACGTAGGATACGCATTGGGGACTGAACCTGCAGGATTGTGAAATCGATGCGTTATAAAAAGTCTAGTACACGTCAACTCGGTTAATAGTCACACATTAACATGGATACGTAGGCTACGCATTTGGGACTGAACCTGCAGGATTGTGAAATCGATGCGTTATAAAGAGTCGAGTACACGTTAACACGGTAAATAGTCACACATGAACATGGATAAGTAGGATACGCATTGGGTACTGAACCTGTAGGATTGTGAAATCAATGCGTTATAAAGAGACTAGCACACGTCAACTCGGTTAATAGTCACACATGAACATGGATACGTAGGATACGCATTGGGGACTGAACCTGTTGGATTGTGAAATCAATGCGTTATAAAGAGTCTAGTACACGTCAACTCGGTAAATAGTCACACATGAACATGGCTACGTAGGATACGCATTTGGGACTAAACCTGTAGGATTGTGAAATCAATGCGTCATAAAGAGTGTAGTACACGTCGACTCGGTTAATAGTCACACATGAACATGGATACGTAGGATACGCATTGGGGACTGAACCTGCGGGATTGTGAAATCGATGCGTTATAAAGGGTCTAGTACACGTCAACTCGGTTAATAGTCACACATGAACATGGATACGTAGGATACGCATTGGGGACTGAACCTACAGGATTGTGAAATCGATGCGCTATAAAGGGTCGAGTACAAGTCAACTCGGTTAATAGTCACACATGACAATGGATAAGTAGGCACTGCATTGGGGACTGAACCTGCAGGATTGTGAAATCGATGCGTTATAAAGAGTCTAGTACACGTCAACTCGGTTAATAGTCACACATGACAATGGATAAGTTGGCACTGCATTAGGGACTGAACCTGCAGGATTGTGAAATTGATGCGTTATAAAGAGTCGAGTACACGTCAACTCGGTTAATAGTCACACATTAACATGGATACGTAGGATACGCATTGGGGACTGAACCTGCAGGATTGTGAAATCGATGCGTTACAAAGAGTACATCTGTTTGTGTTTGCGACGTTCTGATAAAAGTGTTACGGTCATAATAGGTCGGGGGTCATACAAATGCTATGTTCAATCTAAACAATTCTATCAATAATTGCTTAGATTATTTAAAGCAAAATCTTGCATATAACTTATAAGGAATTTAAAACACCATGGAAAGGGAAGAGATTTTGTTTAATTAGTATGCTTTGTGTTTAAATAATATTTCTTAAGAGTAAAAACGCATTCAAAATACCATACCATAAAAAGATATAAATCTCGATGACTTCCCCTAATTACACTAAACATAATTTTAATTTCTCTCTGTAAATGATATTTAATTATAGAAATGTCATTTTACCATATGTCCATAAAGATACGATGATATGATTCATTTCATAATGCGAAATTTCATAAAACTTATATACAGCAATAATATTAAACACCAACTATATATAAATTAGAAATCATACGAATAATACTAAATAATGCTTGTTTAATGCTTTGTAAGAATTAATGCGCACTCTATGTTTTAACTTGCTCCTTTAAGTTCTAAAGTTTAAACATACATATTCAAATGACGAATGAAAACTGAAAACAGTTTACATATTATAATTGAATTATTAGCTCCGAATAAACATTTATTGTATTCATAGCTCTTTCAAACGTTATTAAAAACCTTATAAATATCATTATTTCAGAAATTGTAATCATATTTTTGTTTGATTAAATCTTTAAATATTTAAATTCATGTTTTTTTAACAATCGCACATTTAACCACCGTTAATGTCCATATTTAGCGTGAATTTTGATATTGAAAATACGTTCTCATGTCCTTGACAAAGTCAAGGCCAACAAGCGGTCGAACCAGCCGGTAGTCGGACAATTTTGTTTCACAATTGGAGACATCGAACATATGAATGCGTCGTGAACTTTCGACGAAACAATAGCTGAGTTACCGCACTTAGAATCAGCTAATTTAGAATGTTTATATAAATACTGAAACCAATGCTTTATGTATGGACCGAAAATAAAAAAAGGAAAGTGTGTTTTGTACAAAATGAATCGAATGCTTTTCGAAGTCTATAAGGAGAAGTGAACCCGGGATCTCAGTTTCTTACGTATAATGCATAATGCCATTTGTAAACATTGTATTTTTCCCCAATGTATATCTATTTAATAAAACCAGTCTGGTCGTTATGAAATAACTTGTCCATAAATAATTTAAATCTATTAGCTTAAACTCAAGAGGCAATTTTATAAACATTATTTGAAAGAGTAACTGGGTGACAATTTTGTATAAAAAGCTTAGATTTATCACCCATCGGATAACACTGACCCCCGGGTGTGTTCCGTTTGATTTGTTTCTTTAAAATTGCCTTATTCAAATGCAGATGTTGACTTTAGGTTAGAATTTTCAACCGGGTTGATGGATTTGACTTATCAGTTGAAGCTTAGGGAATGTCCTTTTGTTTATATTTTAAAGCCTCTATAACGCTCAAAATCAACGAAACTTTCGTAATATATTTCGCAAAATAAAGTTAACATATAAATAATCAGTGTTCCTTATAGCAATAGCCAAAATTTCTGCGCTAGATGTGGTCTAGTAACATAGATTTAACACGATACAAAATGCTCTTGTTATTTTTGTCAATAAATTCCATTTTAATTTCCCGCAAACGATATCTATTCATACAACACATGCACACTAAATTGGTACATGAACATGTGTAATTTTCACAACTACCTTTCATAAATAGTTTCGCAACAAAATCATTTTTTTAAAGCTGTTAGTCCAAGTCTTTCAAAAACAAGTATGAAATAAATTTCAAGACCCGTGCACACGAGTTTGAAGATAAGCTCATCACATTCAATTTAATGTTAACTTTAATCAGATTGCAATTTAAAGACAGGTATTTTATAAACTTGAACGAGAATAAATTTGCGTCAAAAATTCAATATTAAAATTAGCCTATTGTTAAAAGGGAAGTAACCTAAATGAAAAAAGTTGATACGTTAAAGTGAACTTATCATTTAAACTTTAAATTGATGAAATGAAGGTCAGTGTAGGTCTCCTTGTTACAGCGAATTTAATGCAAATAATATAATTATTCAATTTCCAATTCAAACAAGAACTTACGTCAATCAAATAGATAACATGACCGTATATATATATATATAAATCATGTAATTATAATTCACATGTAATTATTCATAGAATATTCATGCAAAAGCGTTCAAAGCATGATATAAGCATTCCATTCATTCAACGTATTATACAATAAGAATAATTATTCAGGCTGTTTAATAAGCTGAAAAAAAATATAAATATAACATATGAATATAAACAGAAAGTTTTATAAATACAAAGCACTTTATAACGCTGAACAAAGACAAAATTCACATTAATACGAAATAGCAATGAATTAAGTATATAAAGCTCATAATTACCTAATAGGTAATTATGGTCCTTCCTTGTCCGCGAATTCTTTCTTTTTCTGGAGGCTTAAAGAAGCAGGGTCGGTCGTTGCAGTAGACCTTGAATCTTTTATTTCGCTCGATGTGTTATTTTCGTTATCGTGATCCGTAGATTGTGATGCCATTGTCTTTGACGTTTATATATTTAATACCACTTAACTGCTAGGCAATATTTGCGTGTCTCTTACAACTTCACTGAAATAACAGAAAACAAATCATTTAGAACCAAAACAAAACAATGATACATGAACACGTACGAATACTTCAAGCTTTTTGTATGTATAAGTCATTCCAAAGACAAGAATCATGCACATGTGTACATTTGTTCTTCCGTTACATTGTGTTTAAATTTCACATCTATTTGACTATGGCTAAATACATTTAACGCACACCACAGTGTCAGTGACCATTGACGTATCTTCAGAATTTCTTATTCAAATTTGTGATTTTATTTGAGAACAATTTAGGTGGAAAGGTGGTGCAACTAGAAAATGGAAACACACTGTCATTCTTAATATAAGAGTATCATTTATTAACAAATTTGACATAATTGGTCTTCAGGAGACAAAAAATGATATTTCCGATAATATAAATGTGCCAGGATTCAAAGTAAATATATTCCATAGAAAGGACTTATCTAGAAATAAATCAGGTAGAATAGCTATCCTAGTTAAAGAATTGTTCAGCCCATTTATAAAATTTGACGACAAAAGCGAATCTGACCTGATTAAATTGTTCACAATCTCAGGGCAATTATACGGTGACCCCCCAAAATAACAGTGACTTGAAATGTGGTATAGTCTACATTCCCCCAACAGGCACAAGATTTGCGATCGAAGACCCGTACTTTTACATTCAAAACGAAATATTTAGATACAATCTCGATTGCAAAGATGTTCTACTGTTAGGAGATTTTAACTAAAGATGCGGTAGACTAAGTGACTACTCTCTTACTGATAGATTTATAACTGACTTATTTGAACTTGAAAATATGGAAAATGATCAATCTGAGATATTAAAAACCTTCGAAGACTATCAAATTCCTCTAGACAGAAACATTGTAGACTTCAATACTAACAATTACGGCACTAAAATGATTATATTCTGTAAAAATAGTAACTTCTTTATATTTTATGGTAGAATTGGCATTGATAGTAAAACCAAACGTTTAACCTGTACAAACTCAAGCACTTTTGAGTATGCAGTGTGCACAGCCAGTTTACTAAAGGATATTGCTAATTTTGAAATCCTATAACTTTTGTGAATTGTACTCAGATATTCATTCAACAATAACACTTGAAATTAAATTGAACACTTTTCATATAAGAAACTGCAATCAAACGCGAAATATAATCACCATACCAAAAACCAAACTATGGGACAACTCCAAAGCAGATTTTTTTTTAATGAAACATTTGATATTACAATTGCTATCCAAATCGAAAACAATATAGACCAGCTTATCGAGAACAACCACATAGACCAAAGAAACATAAATAGTATCGTAACCGATATAACCCAACTATTCATTAAATGTTCACACTAATCATTTGGTATAATTAAACATAAAAACAAAAATAATCAGACTTATAAGCAAAACACACTTAAAAAGCCTCGGTTCAACATCGCATGTCTTCATACAAGAAATAAATACCACTTTGCCCGAAAAATGACATTAAACACCCTATTTTAAAAGCAACCNTTAACAAAACGTGTAATTAAGTAGCACTCATAGCAATTATATGTCAGACTTGTCTATGTAGAAAAAAAAACACTAAATACATCAGCTGTACATTTGTTTGTTTGGTTCGTTCGTTTTATTTGCTGTTTTAGTCCGGTTCTGTTGAAGGACTCTTTCTTGCATATTCTACATTTAAACTCATGTGGTCGATGAACGTGGCATGGTATCTCAGTCCTCCGCTAATTTTAAATTCGTAATTACATATACTGCAACGAAAGATGCACTTATTTTCGCCCTTAACCTTCATCATCTGAAAAGACAGTAAAAGAATGGTTAAAGAAAAGTTCATATCAGAATGAGGTCGACATGTCATAAAACACATGTAATTAATTAAAATATTATTGAAAGGGCTGATAAACATTCTATTATCTCTTATATCAGCCACCCCACAACCCATCTTCTTTAAAATAAGTGAATTGATTCAGTTGGTCGGCAGGTTTTATGCACAGCATTTTTTATAATTCTACAGTAAAATGATTAAGAAAACACTTATATTGCACCACATAAAATGCTATAAAACTATAGTATTGAAGTACACATATAAACTTTATTAAAGACGGGTAGGTATTTCGTGTCAATCTCTTTCACATATGAAAGAGCTGTTTGTTATTTGGAAGTTAGGTCCCAAAATGGGCTTAAAAGGAAGTTAGTTCCCAAAATGGGGGTTAAACCGTTATAATTCGGTATTAAATGAATTTATAGACATACAAACGCGTCGAACTAATTAAATAATCGTGATTTATGTTATAGTTTACTGTTAACATGCACAAATATCGTTTATTTTGAGAGAAAATGATATTCGAACATCCAACATCTCGAATGTCAAGAAATTAAACAACAAATTTGTCGCCGGTTTTGCTTCAATAACTTTTTTATTCCGACGTCTACGGCATTGAAACAAAGAAAAACCGAGGGGAGCACAAACACCGTAGAGCCGAAAGGGCGTATTCATTTAAAAGAAATATAAATATAAACTGGCTAACCGGGTGAAAATATCCGCTACTCATTCACGAAAAACACGAAAACGACGCCATCTTTGAAGTTTACTCCCGTAACCTCACTTAAACGCGGTTAGCTCCCGTATACGCATGCCCCCCCCCCTGAACATGAAAGACATGATGCCAGCTGTCAATCACATTCTTGGAAATGATATCAGCCAATCAGCGCTCAGGCAGCCCAATACACGCGTCACCACATGAAGGTGTATACAATTACTTTAAATGTCACAGATCAATACTGACCTATCTCAAGGACCGTAACGATGTAGATACAGCGTAAACGACTTGCTTTTTTAATGTAGATAAAACGTTTCCACAATTTAAGAAAATGCAACACCGATTTTTTAACTGCAATACGAAGTTTATTCATTAATCAAATTATAAAGCCCATGCTTTCCTCGAGGAAGAATCTATATATCTATGCGATTATTTAGCTTGCTCATAATAAAATGGAATTAAATAATAACAAGTTAGAAGAGTTTTTGAAATGTTTATTTGAAAAAGTGTACGATGTCGGTAATAGCCAAATCCTGTCGATAACGCCCTCCGCACAGTCAACTTATGATGACGTCATTTTCTTACTAACACACATTGGCGCCGATATCTTATACCCACAGATGGCAAGGGGCTCCGTTAAATACACGATATATGACTTCCGTTTCTTTTTGCAGCGGCTGTCATCGACATGGGTACGTTTTATGTCTTAAACTGTTGATAATAGCCGACGTTGCTCTAATGCAGAGTGGAATCTTCTGACGTCTATGTTAATGTTTTTCGTCTGTCTTTGTAATTTTCGAGAAGTCCATAATGTGCATGCATTCAAATGTGAATGCCAAGAAGACAGCGGGTCATCGCGTTAGGTTGTTTCGCCCTTCAATAAAAGTTCGCAAAGTCATATAAGGCCTAAATCATTGTATCACTAGGCTACGTTATTCTTACTTATACGCACATATTTTCAATGTATTGAATTGTAATTATTTTGTTTTTATTAACACAAAATGTAACGTTTCCTGAAATATATTTAATGAACGTATAAACAATGTGAATTGCTTTCAACTGATTTCAGTAAAAAGCGCAATGTACACTTAGTAAACATGGGTTTAATTTCGTACGAGTATCAATTGTGTTAAAATAGCTAAGACTGTCCCGTCTTACAAAATCTCGTCATTTCCCGTCAAAATGTTTTATATTCTTTTAAAGTTATACAAACTGGAAAGGTTTTAGGACCGGACCTTATTAACAACCGAGTCTTATAAGAAATCGCATTGAGATTACAGGTCCACTTGATGAAGGAAACGAGGTTAGAGTCGTATTTTGTGACAGTTCAACGGCATTTTATAGGGTACGTCACGATGGACAAATTAATAAGCTCCGAACAAGTGGGTTTCTCAAGCAATCTTCTAACTAGAATATCTAAATGACAGAAGACAGTGTGTTGTTATTTCCGGCTGTAAATCTGACTCTTAACCCATCTATGCGGGTGTTCATCAAGGGTCCATATAAAGGCCCCTCCATTTTCGTGTACACATACATGGCATTGTGCGAAATATTCACTGCACAGTTAGCTTTTTTGCAGACAATACTTCTCTAGATATATCCGGTTTATACGGCTACTGATCTCAACTCCGATCTTGTAGAAATTCATTCCTGGGCTGATAAGTGGTCGGTTACCTTCAATCCATCCAAAAACGGGTCCTTTGTAACATCTTAAAACAAATTCAACCACCCAATCCGCACAACCCTCATTTCTTCATCGACTAAAAATTCAATTAGATATCGTATAACAAACATCTAAGCTTGAACTGTCTCCTGACACGACAATATTGAATCAATTAAGAACGAGCCGTGGCAGAGAACCAATCTAAAGATATCTTCAAATTTACTCTAGATAGAAAGTCCATGCTATCTATATGCACGACCTTTATCAGACGCATTCTTGAATACGCCGATGCAGTCTGTGATAATATAACTACACTCGGTGAAATAGAACTTGAAAAATCCAACAGAAAGCAGCAAAGATAATTAGTGGGGGAACACGTCTAGTATCACTGAAAAATCTTTATAATGAAACGGCTCTCGCACCCTTCAAAAATAGGAGGACTAAACATAAATTGACCCTCGTCCACACTATGTATAGTTTACTATAGTTCACTATCAGCCTCATATTTGTGTCTACGGATCGCTTTTAGCGTGGTTGAAAGAACGGCACATCCACTTCGTAATTCCGACAATCCTTCTAACCATCAACTATTATCTTATGGAACGCACTACCGGCTCCTTCTCTTTCTGGAATCACAACGAAACAAGCAAAAGCCAAACATACATTATCATGCATTACTACGATGGTGAGCGGACGTTTAATATTCCTCATGCACGCTTGCGAATGGATTGTAGCAACTTAAATGAACATGTGTACGCGAAAAACGTAGTAGAAAGTGCATATTGTCAATGTGGTGAGATTTTACTTCATTTGCCCGATTAATATTGAACAAAGAGGTATCGTATTTGACAATCTGTCCAGGTTTCAACTTATACCTTTGTTACTTCGTCTCTTCGGTGTCAATGACGGATCATACGAAGTAATTTCATTGATATTCAAGCATGTTAAGTTTTTAAGTCCGAGATAATCATAGAGGTTAACATTACTTTATCTCATAAACATACCTTATTCTGCAAACGATGCATCGTCACGCAACTGCTTCTTGTTTTTTCGCAACTTTCTTAACTTAATTTCTACCACGTTTATCTACTTCTTACTATATTGAGTACTAGTATATTATAAATAAATCCTGATGAATGTAAACTGTCTTTTCTCGCCAGCTACATTTTTTCTGTTCCCCTTTTTGAATTATAACCTTCTCCCTTTTCCCATTCCTATACTGTATACTTATACCTACTGATATTTGACATTGTTTATTGTTTTGACATGTTTGTAAATTAGTTTACTCCATATCAGCAGCACTTCCAAGTGATAGAAGAGATGCATAGCATAAGCATCAAGCTTTTTTTCTCAATACTATCAAATTGTTCTTTACAGTCTTAATGTTAAGCACATATTTTCAAAACTAGTAATGCTTGTATTATATTGCTTAAATGTGTCTACGAGTAGCTAAATGAATATTGTTTAAACCAAATATGTGAATATATTTACCGTCTGTTCTGTTAATTGTGGACGAAACTGAGTAAGTTTAATAGAATGTGTGCGTTAGGACGTAGTAACTCTATGTATGTCCATTTCACGCATTTAACCTGAAATTGACTCGTATGTTTCTTAAAGTACTTCATTAGTCTTTCAACTGGACTTGCAACGTAATTATTGCCTCCCGATAAGGAAACAAAACCATATGAAAACATTAAACACGCATTTATAAAGCAATAGTTTAGAAGCTTATTTGCTTCGTAAAACAGGGTGTTGATAGTTTAAGCAAAATGTAAGTAAAACAACCCATATACAGTTGGCCAGAATTGTTAAGGTTGAGACGGCAAATGATTTTACAAAAGAGATCGAATAACGCCAGTGAAGATAGCAGTTTGGGTTGCCTAAACATGTGCAATAACTTGATCGTTTTGTCGAAAAGCATCGCGTAACCTTATGCCAGTAAAATCAGCTTTTTTTAAATATGTATTCAAAGATTTGGTTTTAGATGTGTATGACAATCTTTACATGCAATTGTTCTTGCACTTGTGGACAAAAGACACAAAGTGAGGACATCAGTCAACTACCAATGTTTCAGGGCAAATTTCGTATTTGTTGGATGCTGAACAACATATTTCTCCCAATGCATGAATATGTAACAACATGCTTGGTTCTATGTGACGCAGTAGCCATGATGTCCAGCGGTCCCGTGTTCAATCCTCACTCTGGGTGCGTTCTCAATATCTTCTTTAAAACACACCAAGTACTTGTTTAAATAAGCCTTATATTTTCGTTACAATCGAGCGAAAAAATAACAACATGCAGAAAACAAAAAATAACGCAAACGAAAATATTGACTACTACTTACCACATTAGTAAACGATATGTCATTCAAATAAGTACACGTATTGCAATCCAAGAATTGTATTAGTTTGTGTTTTTTTTTGTAAATTGTGTATGACTGCACCTATTTATCCGAATGGATGCAAAAATACAGTAAACAAGTTGTTTGTACTCGTTTAACTATGATAGCAATTATAAACACACACCTTAAAGGAAAACAAATCAAATGAACGAGTGAATTTTCGAAACAGTACATAGTGATTACAATCTCACATCAGCGTTTTCGTTCCATGATCTCACATCAAGGTAAATGTAATGTTACTGTCGTGCAAGAGATTGATTAACGTAAACAAATTAAAGGTACTAAAGTGAAAACATTTTAAACCAAAAAAAACGAATATTTATGCACATGTTCAGATCGTAGTTAATTTAAGGACGTTTATTGATAAACCAATGTTATATGTTCACTCCTTATGTTTTAGTTCCTGGTTGAAATTTCATTTATTCTAATTTTACAATTGAACGAGCACGCACAATTGCGTAAGCTACACGGAGAACGCCAAACAAGTTTTTTTCTGAATAGTGTTCAAATCAGTATTCGCCTTTTGAAAAAAAAATGGGATAGAAAAGAGATGAAAGATACCAACTTAAGCATATTTTTTATGATATGCCATCATGCTTTTTATAACATTAAAAAAACGTAATTTGCACATTGTAATCACAACGTTGACTAACAAATTAATGGCAGGCGCATCCAATATGATGAAATAGCGGAAATTTGCGCGGTTTTATCTGACTGGATGTCATCGCTTTATTTGTATGTACCTGAAGATATATTCAAATCGGCAGTCATCATTTGTATTATCCCTTCACCATCTAATATGTTTTGTTGTTGTTTTTTTTTTTTTTATTATTATTTAGTTTTCAATACATTTTATTTCGAGATTGCAAACAAATACATATACAATTATGAACAATAACACAATCATGTAATGCAATCAGACATGAACAAAATAACATGTGCAACACATCTAAGGTTAGCTATCTAATGCATTCAATTTTGTGTTGAAAAAAACATTTAAGGAATAAATAGAAGAAAAAAGAGACATTTTCAAGTATGTATAGATCAACATGGATGTATACATTGTACTAAAAAGGCATAGAAACAAACATATCTAGGTGCATAAAAGTATATAGACATTTTTCAGTGAGTAAAGACAAACAATGATGTATAAGTTGTAATAACAGATGAAAAGGCATAGTGAAACAATAAAAGGTGTTTATAATTTTACCGCCCAATGTCAACGTCCAATATGTTAACGTATTGAACGCGCGAGCGTATAATTATTTAACGTATTTCATATTTGACGGCCTGACTTTAAATGATTATTTCCTATTCCTTTCCAAAAGCCTTCTTCACAAAATAAGCCGATAATTAAAAATAACACAATTGCATGGTTTCGTAATAGATAGCTTTGACAATTGATTAACGAGTAGCGTAACTAGGAACCACAACACAATAACTCCAAACGACGGCACAATAATACAAATCAGAACAAAGTCTTTTATAAAGTTAATTCCAATTGAATTCTGTTTACAATAATAATAATTATATGATGTTATTGAATTTGTATACAAAGTTTCCAAATAGTTTAATTTCAAAGTACAAAACAACAATTGTCAATTTCAATTTTATGAATACAGCAATAAGTCTAAATGTTCTGATAAAAGCTAAATAAGCTTAACTGGATAACATAAAATATGACCCTCTTTATATCTTAAAAGCACAAACCTACGTTGCTAGTAAATAATACTTTGTGATCCACA
Organism: Dreissena rostriformis; assembly: GCA_007657795.1. NCBI lineage: Eukaryota > Metazoa > Mollusca > Bivalvia > Myida > Dreissenidae > Dreissena > Dreissena rostriformis. The sequence goes on along the minus strand of VMBQ01000909.1, from coordinate 36,602 downwards.
CCAGAATTATAATATCCTGTTATAAGTATTATCATATGCTTACATACAAATTGTCCTGAAGTTAAAACTTATCCAAACAACCAATGTCAATTTCCCAATGGCTTTAGCAGGTGGCTTTAACATTTCATCATTTGAATTTAATTTGGTCATTTAATCCAAGTGGAAACCCAAACATTTGTGACTTCTTCATGGGCAACTGTGTAATGTTTCATAAACTATTCATCCATGAATGTTAGGACCCACAATTACGATGTTTATAGCAACCTAAATGACTTTGTTGGGTGAGGTTTCATATTGTTACATTTTCCCTTGATATACATCTGTTGATTTTAGCATATGTTTAACTTTCGTTATCCGATACTATCCCACTTATTTCAAATTCCAATCATAGAAATTTGCCCGTTACGTTACAAACGTATAATAATGCACCAACTCGTAAAACAACGCACTAATTAGGAAAACACGATCGTGATGATCGTTTTAGACAAAATGAAATGCTACGTTCTCAATATCTCGATTAGCACCATAATTAAAATCGTGATTTTAATTATGAAATGATCTTGGTGATCTTATTACACATTATCGGCTTCTTCTTCTTCTTCTTATGCTTCTTCTTCTGCTTCTTCTTCGTCTTCATCATCATTTTCTTCTTCTTCTTCTTCTTCTTCTTCTTCTTCTTCTTCTTCTTCTTCTTCTTCTTCTTCTTCTTCTTCATCTGATGTGTGTTCTATCAAAGAAAATTGAACGAAAATCAGTACAAATACCTTTACAATGCCTAAAATCGATAACGAAGCATAAACAAACGTTTGTTTTTTTTTCAAAAATGGGCAAACGCAAAATCCTATGGGAAAACGAAAAATCCCATGAGAAAATGCAAAAATCCCATTGCATTTTGTTTAGCAAAAAATAATCAATTATTAATCAAAAAAAGACTTTTATCGCATACTTTATCTCAGAGAAGCAAATCTTCAATAAAAAGGGTACTTAAGTTTGCAAAATTTCGGTTTCGCAAAGTTTTACCGGTTGCCGTTTGTTGTTTTCTTACGAGGATGTACCTTATTCAGTGTTAAGAAAAACAAAATCTGTAAAAAAAATAATATGTTCTAAAATGAAATACGATATGCGCAAAATCATGTCTTAACCCCAAAATGCGTTAAATAAGTATCACTTGTTGTACTTATATATCTACTCATAGCCTTTATAGCAAGTAATTTATTATTTTTTCAAACGGTACCGCTTTTAAAACCGAAAGTAGGATTTCTAGACGTGTACGTCCATTCGACAAACGCGATTATTTTTAAGTGTTAAAGCGCAAAAAGACAGAATTCTACCTTGTAACCACCAGATATATATATTCTAATTTGCATAGATAAAATATGTTTCTTATTTCTACTTAAATTTTCTATGCCAAATAAGTTGTGTGGCTTTAAGTATAGTTACACACTTTATAAAATAGGATAAACTATACTGCCTATTGAGCACATTAAGCATATGTATCCCCCTATTGAAATAAGCAAGCTTATTAAATAGGGTGAAATAAACACCATATTACACAGTAACACAGAACTAATATTTAGGGGACTTTTAGGACATTAATGATATTTTGCATGTTAATATAATAGGATGAAAGTAATAGCCTTGTAAAGATTTGTCGCCTATTTAGCAGCATATTTAGCTGTTTTACCCTAGTTTAAAAAATAGGATATAATATTGAGTCTATTAAGCATATTCAGCCTTTTAAGCAACTTTTTACATGGTAAATTGACAAAATTGAAAATAATCGTTTCATATTTGTAAATTTGCATTGTAGCTATAATTTTTGCGAGGAAACAGCAAAACTAAACATTTACCATGCTCTACAATATCCATAATATACATCATTTGATGATTTAAAAACGTGAACATTATAAAGCGTTACAAACGCGAAACGATTGAATAATTTGGATAGTTCACTGTTTGAGCACGGATGGGCGAGTGGTTTAAGTGCTAGACTTGTACTCCAAGGGTCAGTGGTTTGAGTCCGGTTGAGAATTCTTTTTTTTTTCTTTCTTTAATTGTATTCTTTTTTTTCCTGGGGCTATTTAGCTCCGATGTTTATCATTTATCAAATCTAATGAAAACAATTAATACATGACACTATCTGTGAAAAGTTCCCTTTCTGAAAAACAAGATTTATCTCCCGGTAGAGAAATCGTGCACGCAAACCTACCTTTAGCTGCATTTCGGGCTGACCTAGCGTCGGACCAAGGATTTAAATAAGGTGGGGTCAGGGAATGCACAAACCTGCCGAGTTTGTTATTCTCAGTATACTAAACCACCGATAGATTGTGTGTACAAGTACAGATACAATCTTTACCATTTTGCTTTGTATTTCTAGAGTGATATGTCTCACAATACTATTTATATTCATAACGGTGTTTACAAATAGTTACTCTTAGCTGAATTAAAACATGACCACATTAAAACCACGCATCACAAATGGGTCAAATTTAATTGGCCTTGCCTCAAAAGATATACAAGGTCTAAAAGCCCAAATCATGAATATGTTTTTCTTTTTGTATTTGGTCTTATTCTAAATGCAGAGTTCGTTATCAGCAAAGAAGTTATTTTGCACTCTTGACATACTGTAACTGAGATCTACTTAGCCTTTATATCGTTGTCGTGGAAAGTTGTTAACCCCTTCAAACCAAGTCTTTGGTCGCATGAAACTGTTAATCTTTGTACTGTTTTCCAATTAAAATATAAAAAATATAAACATTTTTCTATGCTGAGAATGCATAGATACATAATTCATAACGATATAGTTAATTTTAGCAAAATAAAAACGGGAGTCGTTTGGATCAAATGAATTAATCCGATCATTCAATATGCAAAGAAATATTTACCCAGCGAAAGCTCTGCTAGACGCGTTGCGATAGCAAATACGGGATCATGATCTAGTACGGGCTTATACTCTTCTAGATCTACATAGTGTATTTCATTCAGGGTCATTTCTTCAGACACAATGTAAAAGTCAATGATTTTGTTAGCCCTTCTCGGGGATGCCTCATACTCGCATAATCTGAAAAAACCGAACCGAACATCATCTCTTATGAAGTCAATGTGTACGTTGAAATCGCCGCCTATCAGCATGGCGATGTTGTTGTACTTTTCTTTTATATGACAAACGAACTTCATAAAATATCGAAATAATTTGCCTTTCTCGTCGTCGGACTTCCCTCTATGTTCCCCGTGCCACGAGATGCAAATAAATTCTAAATCAGGCTTGGTCTTGACTATCACTTTTTTCAGACACATCCGCGAAATTGGCTGAAATGTCTCGGGGAATTCCTCCCCTAGCTCGTTATGGAGTTCTGACAGTACGTTTCTAATGTCGCCATCTTCCGGGAAGTCATCCACCACCTTAACATGCTCAGTGTCGATCATAATAACCGTTCTGATCTGTTTTTTCGGGTGGTCCTCGAACAACTCATACTTTTTGGGTAATCGACATTTTTTTTTTTCCAGGAGTAATTTTTTATATTTTTCCACTGAAATTCCTAGAATAAAACAATGTTAGGCTTATCCGATTTCATAATTTTAGAGATTGCTTTTCTTTGCTTTAATTTTGCCTTAGCAACCTTTTTACTTTTACTGCCACCGTTAGCATTCATTATCAACAGAGTAAGATCATTTGATGGTACTACCATAGTTCTTTCTTGTTATGGGGGCTTGAAGAAGCAGAGTTGGGCGATGCAGTTGACCTTGTATTTCGATTGCCTATTACCTTAGATGTGTTATTTTCAACTTGACCTTTACATCTTTCATACCACTTTACTGCTAGGTAATATTTGCGTGTCTCTCACAACTTCACTGAAATAACAGAAACAAATCATTTAGACCCAACGCAAACCAGTTGTACATGAACACTTATGTTGCTTGATATCTAATAACTCTGAGTGATAAATACATCGTTTTGTATTTATAAGTCTTTCTAATGACAAGAATAATGCACATGTGAACATCGATACTTCAATTATCAGCATTTGTCAACTTCACTTCTAATAGAATATGGCTCTATGCATTCACATACTACATACTCTTCAGAATTTCTCATTAACTCTTGTGATTTCATTTGACACAAATTAAAGTTGAAACGTGGTACAACTAGCAATTAACTTAAGTTTCTTAGTGTTGTACATTTAATACTCACACTTAATGTTCATAGTAATGTAGCTTCCAAATGAATACTTGATTTTCTTAAGGTTGTTCTTTTGAAACTCACACTTAAACCCATATGGTTGTAGCTTATTAACGCACACTTAAGATCTTATTGAATTATACAAACTTACTTGTATGTATGAATTAAAACATTTTTTTTTAAATAATAAATTTCAATCAACCATCCCAAAACATAAATAACCAAGTTCTTTAAATAACTATCATTCAATGACTTTTGTTCAGCACAGATCGACTACATCGAAAATCATAAATAAACATACCATCGTTTTAAATAATAAAAACTATTAACACAAAAATATTATATCCTTAAACTAAAAATAAAATGTAGGAACAACTAAGCACGAAACACACCAGTGTTTTAACAACCTGAATCGTAAACAACAAAATATATACTAAAGGAAACTTAACATACCAGTTGAAATCTCGAAAATATACACAATCTTATTATAAGCGCGCTCCAGAGTTTCTGTCTGCTATCTTTGAACATAAGTTCAATTCCTTCATACTAAAGCAATATTTATACAATACGCTGTATACTTGGCACGCACATTGTTTTCAATAGCTCCGAGTTCAGCACACAGTATACTGTGCTCAAACCAATATTTTAAAAAATTACCTGACATAATAGTTAATTACCGATATTCAATTCAGTTTTGCCTGATATTATCTATGCAATTGATCTGTATTGACGTTCATAACTGGTTCGAATAGCTCGCATACCGCAAAATGGTTATGTACTCCAGTTTTCAAACAGTTGCTTCATAATGAAAAAAATCAATTTTCCAATGAATATTCAATGAATGGAACTGAAAGAAATATTACACGCTGTATATTTCAATCAATAAAATCAGATATGATTTTGCAGTTGATACGATCCGATTGATTGTATTGAATTTAAGGTAGAGGCGCATAAAATAACTGAATTAGTTACAGGTGTGTTTTCATTGCAACAGGTTGCTATACATTAATCTTTATAAACAAAACTATTCAAATGCTCAATAAACTGTATTAAATAACAGTGTTAGTTTGATGAAATCGTAATGAGTCAATATATTATAAAAGCCAAAAATATTTTTTCGATACACGCCTCCAACTCGTGTCTAAAACAAGGACATACCTAAAATGAAATTGTTTTATACGCGTAAGTCCTGAAGTTACCGATAGTGCTAATATGTGTAGTAGTGCCTACTGTACATTTCATTCGTAATGATTTTTCTTGTCAATGCGATTTTCTTACACTTGCCAAATGTTGTTTTTTTAACCTGGCGACAACATCTGTAAAAAAAATATTTAAATGAGAATTCATTTAAAAAAACTACCCGCAACAAATACTAGTACAATGACTTCTGGTACTTGAAATGGTAACAAAGAATTGAAGAATGTTAAAGATAAATAACGTTATATTGCTTGTATCATCTGGTCACTTAATTAGCTAATTGACAATACACTAAAAAATAACTTCAAACAAAATAATCAATGTTTTATTGCCAATTCTTATTGGCAACTTTATTTATAATTTTAGCTATTACACATTACAAACTGTAAACAGAAACAGAAATAGAAATGAAGGAGCAACACTAAAAATACCAGTGTTTAAACTAGGGGTGCAAGAGGTTAACTGTATCATAACTGATACACGAAACGAACACAAAATAAGCAAACAAATATAAAAAAAACTCACAAAATAATAACGATGAACATACCTGATGAAATCTTCTCGGAAATACTTAACACTCGTGGTTATTATAAGCGCAGCCCAGAGGATATGTTTTCTATCACACAAACAAAACCTCGTTGTAAGCTAATCGGGTTTTGTCTTCAATCTTTTAATATAAGTGCAATATCTTTCTTTCACTCTTGCAATATTTATACACTAGGCTGTTCACTCTGATCGCTCATTATTTTCCAATAGCTCTGAGTTAAGCACACACTTTACTGTTTTCAAATCAATATTGAAATATTGAAAGACAAAAACCTGCAATCCCCAGTATGAAAAAGTTTATTATCGATATTCAATTCAATAGTTGTGCCTGTTATTATCTAGGCAAGTGATCTGCTATTGACGTAAATAACTTGTTCGAACAAATCGCATACCGCAAAATAATAATGTACTGTAGTATTCAAACAGTTGCTTAATAATGAAATAATCAATTTTCCAATTAATAATTCAATGAATGGAATTGTAAAGAATATCAAGCGCGGTATATTTCAATCAATAAGACCAAATATAATTTTGTAGTTTGTACGATCCGATTTCTTGTATTGAATTTATGGTAAAGACGCATATTAAAATAACGTAAGTCTTTACAATTGTGTTTTCCGATCATTGCAACAGGTTGCTATATATTAAGCTCTATAAACAAACCTCAACTATTCAAACTAACTGTATTAAGTAATACTGTTTTTTTATACAATAGTAATGATAAAATATATAAAAAGCCATACAATAATGTATATACACAGCTACAGTAGGATTCCAAAACGTGTCTAATATTTGTACTTAAATGAGAATTGTAATACGCTTCAGTCCTGGCGTAAAGGATAGTATATATATGTTTGGTAGTGCTTAATAAACATTCCATTCATAATAATTTTACTAGTGAAACGATTTTCTTACACCGCCAAATATTTTTCTCCCTAAGGACAACATCTGTAAAAAAATAAAAAAAAATAAATGAGATTTCATTAAAAAAAAAACAGGCATTTGCGTCAAGCAACCATTTGGTTCGTACTTAAACGTTGTTATTTTTAAATAAAATACTAATAAAACATATATATGCCTATTTGTGCTATGTTAGTATGATAAACACATATGTCTAGTTCTTTTTTTTTCTAGACATTAAATTGACTGATTATCAACTTATCAATAATGTAGTATAAACACAAAATAAGTTCGTTTTTAGGCAATTTCATCAAAACTCGTCAACTTACCAAAATGGGGTATCATAAAAAAAGGCTGAAGGTAAATGTTGTTACACAGATATTTACATTTAACACACATGAAAAAGATTGTATAGAGAGACAGGGACATCAACTGTGCTTCAGTTGTCAAATCAATAAGTCATCAGGAGTTACTTAACTTGAAGCAACAAGTTTTCAAGAGCAAATGCCGTGGAGATTGATCTGTTAAGATGAATAATGAACGCTGTTTCAAATCCTTAGTTCGGTGCATGTTCAAGTCAAATATACAATAAACAAAAACAGGAATTGGACATGTTTATCACTTGAATTATATGTAATATGGTTACATATGGAGGATAGTTTGTATTCCTAGGACAAATGTGATATATCATGAGTAAAATTCTAAAATAGGAAAATCAAAAATCATAAATTACCTTGTGTTTATTCCAGTCAACATTGCCGATGGTCAATTACATTTTCAAACGTCATTTTGGCCTCTAAACTGTTGCAATAAACAATCCAGTTGTGATATAAATCAGGGTAGTCATAATAAGCGCCGAAAATAAGCGTTTCTTGTCGAATTATGCAGAAGCCATTAAATACTAAGACAAAGACGATTGTATACAAATACATATACTATAATATAATCATTGTTGTCAAATTGATAAGTTCATCTAACAAAGCATCCTTATAATATATGTAACAATACAAAAATAGATGAAGTTATGACCCTTTTTTCAACTCAAACTTATAATATCATTATAATAAATATGTCATTTTACAAGATAGTAAATCTCCGGAACCACATGACCCATGGGTGTTGTGGTCTTTGCATAAGTACGGGTAGATAAGGTAATCTGCAATAACCTGTTCTTCTCTGTACAAATATAAACAGAGTTAAGACTGAATACTGTACACAAATACTACCAGCATTTTTGTTGTAAGCTTAAATAAGCCATTTCAGTTTGATAGCTTAACGCAAAGCCCTCATGTCAAAATAAGACGTAATCATATTTAAATGATTTGAATTCCGTTTAATGCAAGTTGTTAACAATTGACATGTGACGCGTATCGTTATAATTTTATAAACTGCATAAAATCAATATGCATTACAATTTTTGAAAAGCAGATAATATATTTTACAAAGGAAGAAATCTTTGATCGATGAACAATTATTTTTTATGCAAACGAATATCCAGGATAGTCATGTTCTGGTCGTTTATGGTCAAATACGTCGATGATTTATGTTACTTGGTCATATTCTTGAGGATATAAAATACCCCTAAACTCGGCTACCACAAACCATCTAGTTACGCACCCTGGACACCAGACTCGATAAGCCAAATTCCTGAAATAAAAAGAACATAAGATATGTTATTAAAATTAATTTTATTATAAAGAATAACTTCATTTACAGGAGAATGAGCAAATTGTGCAATGTATTTACAAATAAAAACTTTAAATAAAAAGCGTTTATCTACCTGCCTGTCGGGCGTGCAGTGACTCCTCCTATCTTCTAATGGTCTGCTATGCTTACTTGCTCATGTGTATCAGCCCTCCGGACAGGTGCCCTTTTCTCCAGCTTGTACGCGTTTAAAAGTCATTTCTTTCTCTCATGACGCTGTCAGCTTCATAATATATGTTAAAACACTTTTAAATATATTATGTTTATTTACAAATATACAACAGTTAATGTTACGGAATGCATTAAAAACATCGCAGAAAAAGTCATGTATGTCTCTTTTTAATGTCGTCAATAAATAGTAGTTTTATATATAGACAACCCAGTTAAAATTTATGTTAACTCACGTGAATATAAGACGTGTTCATCACGTATATTTAAATTAGAAATATGAACAAGCACTTACTTCTTTCAAACGCCAAAAAGACTTGTCCGAAGTCAGTGAATATCAACTTGCGAACTTCTGCCCATAATTCATTTTTCCTCTGACAAATAGCTGCTGCAGCTGTTTGATAAAACTGTTCATTAAATACAAACAGCTGTCGTCTTAGCCATGTGCGAGGATCCTCAGCTCCCCGATTATCAGGAGTGATCAGTAGGTCATCAAGAAGAGGCACTGGTTCATCCTGTGTCTGTGTTTCCTCAATAATAATCCAGTTCAAAGATGCAAACATGTGACTGATCTGTTTCGTACCCTGAGTAATGTACATAGGATTGAGAAATAATTGTTAACACAACTATTTCCATGATTTAATGAATAGATCTAGTACTTTCCCATTAAGAAATATATAGAGTACACAATTGTATTATTTGAAATAAAAACTGCTACGAGATGAAACTTAACTCGAACCTTACTTATTAAACAGTTCGTATGGAACTCCTGTTATTTTACCTCTAATGTAATCATGTGTATTATTATGTAAATAGATGATTGTGGAGAGACGGAGAGACAATTACTTATTTAAAATTGCACTCTACAAATCCAAGTTGGATTGCATGAGTTTAAATATATTTGGAAAAATGTGTAAGTTTAAATTAAAGCCCCCCACGCTAAAATACAATTATAAACTATCCCGATGTCATCGAAACCAAACTTAAATTTTAGTGTTCACAAATGTCTTGAAAATTGGTTTATCAATATTCAATCAATATTTCATTAGACAACATTTTTTGTCTAATCATTAAAACAAAGTATTATGCTCTTAAATCTATATTCAGGCTGTTTTGGTTGATACATTTGCGCCATTGTTCGCCACGGTTTTCATTGGAGGTGTAGATTTCGGACGCTTGATCCAGGAACACGTTGTGTTTGTTTTACTCCCCCTCATTTCGGCATGAGTTGAGTCAATAAATCTATAATAAATTCCGAAAAAAGAACTTAATAATTCAAAGATGTCATATTTTGTACAAAAGTTCTATATTTATTAATTTAATTTCGTTTTTATACAAAAACGAGGTAGTAATTTAAATCAGACAGAGTAGAAGTGGTCTGAAGAACTAAAAAAACGACAATTTCACATAAAAAAGCTGCACATTAGTCGGTTTATTTCTTATATACGATATTAATTAACTTTAATTTCAAAACTACAAATACATATTATGAATCTAGACAATTTAATTCCATAAATGTTATTATAATTATTATAATTATCAATGGTCTGCGTGTGTTGAATCAACCATAAAACAATGTCATATAAAGAGCAAAGCACGATACGATATTTAAATGCAATGTTTATTTTCTTGTAATTTGCATGGATTTTCTTTCATATTGAATAACAGATTGATGAACATGAACATTGCAATGACCTTTACAAGCAAAGGGATGCACAATTTTAATGATCCGAAGAACAAACTACGCGCCATCACAAGAACGCGACTTATTGCGAGGGCGGAACATTTTCAAGGACGCAATTTTAATCAACGCGAGAAATTGACACACAACGAAGAGGTTGATGACGCAAGTCCTTAAATCAAGTGTTTCACATGTAGGGTTAATAAAGGTGTGTTGATTGTGCAACTTATTATTGATGAGTTTTTCCATAAAAAATAATTGTTATTACTAATAGAAACAACGGTGGGTTGGGTATTATTTATTAAATGTGTTTCGATATAACATTTATATTTGCATAAGCATTCTGATTTGACCTTTTGTAATGGCTTTATAAACAAGGATAAAAGAAAAAAGAGTCAAACAAAATTGTATTCACAGGTTTACAGCAACACAAACATTGCTCGCTGCAGTCAATACTTCTACAATTATTATGATAGTGTTTAATAAATGCGTCCAAACAGGTCCTACCTTGATAATTGTGACAAGTTTCAAAATATTGCACTTGAATTCCATGAGTTTTTTTACATAACATGTGTATTGTTTATGAAAGCATTTCTCATGTGTTATGCCAAATATGAAAACAAAATCCAATCAGTGTTGCCGTCAGTTCCGAAAATTCCCCAGTTCAGAAACAAATTGCATTTCATTCAATAGTTGCTACAAAGAAAAAACTTACCACTCATTTCTAAAACCGACAAGTGATTGTGCAAATATTAACAATAATTTGATGTTTTTTTACCATGACCAACCGGAAGTTAATCAAATTCTGCGTACACGTTAAGTGATCTTTGATAATAAAAAATTCTTGACACAATGACCTAGGTAAGTGAGTGTGGTATTGTTTTGAAGGATGTTTTCCCGAGAATAAGAAGACCCGTGTACATTTTCAGTTCACCTGTGCATTTAAAATTAGAAAAAAACTCAAAACAGAAACACTGCAACGGGTGATAGTTCCGAAACGAATATAAAGCAAACCAGGGGTTGTCTCAAACGTATTTGTAATTGTCTAAAAACTATGTAAACGGGTAAGTGTGATTTTCATTTTAATTACTCGCGTAAATTAAAGTACTGGGTTTATTAATAAATTGCAAAAAAAGCTTAGATTTTTTAAGAAAAACAAAGATTATTATATGGTTTTACATGTATGGTTGGTGCAAGCAAACATTGGTCACATATATTTTTCAGTGATTGCATAAATTAAAGTACCGGGGATTAAACTAAGTGTATACAAAGCTATGAATTAAAAAAATATAAATAGTATGATAGTTGGTTCAAGAGAACATCGGTCGCATATCAAATATGTTAGCAGTTAAACTTGACCTTCTTTTTTGACGAACTGAGGCAGCAGGAAACTGCATCCAATTTAGTTCTGAAACATTCTAGGGATTCAATTCAACTGGTGCAGTGTTACACACATAACACTTCTCCAGCATTGAAAACATTTATTGAACCTTCAAGTGACTTTTCAATCCCTGTTTATATTTACATAAACTGTAACTCATGAAAATATATAAAGTTTTCAACTTGTTTAAAAACTAAACTTGCATTATATTTTAACTATTTTGTTTGTATTGTCGAAGGCTTCAAATAAATCAACTTCACCTACTACATGACCAGGTGATCAAAAAATTAAGTGTTTCGTTGGTAAAATAATACAAGNTACCACTCATTTCTAAAACCGACAAGTGATTGTGCAAATATTAACAATAATTTGATGTTTTTTTACCATGACCAACCGGAAGTTAATCAAATTCTGCGTACACGTTAAGTGATCTTTGATAATAAAAAATTCTTGACACAATGACCTAGGTAAGTGAGTGTGGTATTGTTTTGAAGGATGTTTTCCCGAGAATAAGAAGACCCGTGTACATTTTCAGTTCACCTGTGCATTTAAAATTAGAAAAAAACTCAAAACAGAAACACTGCAACGGGTGATAGTTCCGAAACGAATATAAAGCAAACCAGGGGTTGTCTCAAACGTATTTGTAATTGTCTAAAAACTATGTAAACGGGTAAGTGTGATTTTCATTTTAATTACTCGCGTAAATTAAAGTACTGGGTTTATTAATAAATTGCAAAAAAAGCTTAGATTTTTTAAGAAAAACAAAGATTATTATATGGTTTTACATGTATGGTTGGTGCAAGCAAACATTGGTCACATATATTTTTCAGTGATTGCATAAATTAAAGTACCGGGGATTAAACTAAGTGTATACAAAGCTATGAATTAAAAAAATATAAATAGTATGATAGTTGGTTCAAGAGAACATCGGTCGCATATCAAATATGTTAGCAGTTAAACTTGACCTTCTTTTTTGACGAACTGAGGCAGCAGGAAACTGCATCCAATTTAGTTCTGAAACATTCTAGGGAATCAATTCAACTGGTGCAGTGTTACACACAGAACACTTCTCCAGCATTGAAAACATTTGTTGAACCTTCAAGTGACTTTTCAATCCCTGTTTTTATTTATATAAACTGTGTTCCCATTACTCATGATAAATATATAAAGTTTTAACCTGTTTAAAAACTAAACTTGCATTATATTTTAACTATTTTGTTTTATTGTCGAAGGCTTCAAATAAATCAACTTAATCTACTACATGACCAGGTGATCAAGAAATTAAGTGTTTCGTTGGTTAAATAACACAAGGGCAATTGTTAGTTTCTAAAGAATTGCTCATTGCATGTCCTGTTATAAAGTTATATTTCGTTTTTGCGTATTATGGTGTGCACAATCTGGTTCAAAAATATGATTTTTGTTCACATGTAATGGATATTTTTAGTATTGAATTTTACTAACTGATACGGGGTCAATGCTTGTTACACTGCTTAACATGATTTAAAAGATATATTGTATATATTCCTTAAATTAAATGACACCAAGTTAACATATTGTGCATATAAAAAATGTAAAAGTGTATGTATGGGTTACAATTATCGCACGTCGAATGTTTATATTTTCACAATAAGAGTATATTCTATATCTAAAAGTCACTATGAATGTTCTGTACATTATAAGCAAAAAAAAAATCGCAATACAACATGAATACCGTATCATGTTTTGTTACAGATTTATTATAAGAAATACACAATTCAATACTTATTTGAATAACCTTACCTCTAAAATTCTGCTCATGTTTCTCCAATACATAAACACGAAATCCTGACATATGTGAGCACTTTCGAGCTAGCTTACGATTTATTATTTGCCTCTGCATCTGTATAATCATCGTCGTCCAGTAAAATATATTAATATAAACGAGACACTGTCAGCAAATTAAATGGATATTTAAGCGATAAAATTAACTCAATATTAAAATGGGATACAATATTGACAGCCTTGCAATTGACGGACAATGGAAGGAAAATAATTCATGTTGAGTTGTTTGCTTCTTTGCAGGGCCTTGCGTAAATGATTTATGCAAACAAAAGTCAATACTTTAATTAAACGACCAGTCGTTTGAGCCTTGGCATATTTGATATAAAATGTAAGCCATAGATTGTCGAAACTGATTTTAAAAATCACCCAAGGTGTCGTTAAGTGGGCCCCGAGAATAAATACATACCGCATATCAAAGTTAATAGACTTAAAGAAACACATATAACACAAAACACATGAAATACGTTTTTATTAAACAACACACATTGACGTCAAAAATAACAAAAACATCTAAAATGTTATCGAAAACAAATGCGCTCGAAAATATAAAGAACACGATCGATGCGGTTAGCGTTCAATTGAAAGATATTATTGAATTCTCGCGCTGTTTTTTGCGGGATATCGCAAGATTGATCATCCGTTTTTTTGTATACTTCCCAGTATATTATCATCTCTTTACAAGTGAATATAAGCAATCAATATAGAGCAGTTTATATAGTAAATTTATATTGTTTTCATTTTCCGTAAATTTTATTTACCCCGTTTCGGTCAAACCTAATAGCTTGTTAGAACGATTTACTTATATGATTTTTTTTATAAAACTAGCTTAAATCTACACACAATATATATTCCGATTGTCTATTTTTGACAAATGACTTATAATATTAACAATGCGGTGTTAAATAACTCCACGAAATAACTGCTCAATACTACTACCAAGAGAAGACATGGAGGTATTATAAATTGTGTTTAATGACCAGACATGTGTTTGTCACTTGTTGTTTTTTGACACCATGTTGTTAGTAATTGTCTACACAGTATATGATCATTACGAGATAATCGATGTGTGCTAAACAAAGATGCAGTTAAATAATGGGCTAAAAATGCTCAATCAAAGAGTGCCTGGATTGGTGGAAACACATTTAGACAATTAAGTTCTTCAAGAACATCTATTTAACGTGGAACAATGTTGGATTTTTTCATGCATATTCAGGTTCCAATTAGTAATTACAAGTTGTGTTCGTGGAATCGATTTATTTGTTGCTTGTTTTCATCCTTATTTGTTTAGTACTTTAACGTAACTTTATTCTGAAACAAGTTCGATTGCTGAGTCGTTTTCTTTTTTTTTAATGGTCGCGAAGATTGTCAACCAGAGAAATCTTTGTGGTACCAACATAAATACTGAGCACGTAAAATGTGTTTAATACCTACCTCATTATAAGTAGAAACAAAAAATAACACAAATTGTTGGAGGGGGTCCAAAAAGAGTATCGCTAGGAAAGTAATCTGAAAATATATGCAAATCAAGTTTGTTAGAATATGTCAAATGACTTCATAGGCGTTGTTGTGTGTTAATTAAATAATTAAATGGACACTGTACGATTTTCATATGTGTTAAAATGTAATATATTGATAAAAAATATGTTACAATAACACAAAATAGGCAAGAAAAATTATACATTTAAGACGAATTTCATAAAATGCGGCAAAGAAATGAACATGTGTTGAATATATTGTACTTCAAAAAAATACAAAAAGAGTATTGTGTATCATGTTAAATATGTGTTGCCAGACCACATCTAGCGTTGAAATTTGGCTATTGCTTTGAGGCAAACTGATTTTTAATGGATTAACTTTATGTTACAAACTATTTTACAAAATATTCGTTGATTTGAGTTGTAAACATTAACTAAGTAGAAAGCAAATACTCATGAGCTGCATTGAAATAATTGTTCGTACAAAACATAAGTATGCATAGTGCATGCATGTCCGTACACAAACGCGCATGCGGGCCGGCAATCTAAATCGTCTTGCAAGACATTACAACGTCTTCTTAAAAAGAAACGTCATGAAAAAAGGTAAAAATAGGAATAATGTAACTCCGGACACATTATCAGGAGAACGATTCTTATTAACCCACGCTGGTATTTTTATTTAAGAGAAGTGACCAATTTCCTAAACAATAGAGAACGCTACATTCAACACAGCATAACACATGAAAATGATATACGAGCAAAGACATGTCTTATTGATACTTCAAGTACTAATTCAACAAACAAATCGTCAATTTCATACGGACAGTTATGAATGGCCAGAATGGACAGTACAAAATTCAGTCTTTTATGATTAATATTTTATTAATAATCTATTTGCACCCCTGTTTGTTTGTTTGTTTTGTTGTGTTTGTTTTTTTTTTTTTGCTTTTTATGTCTATATACCTTTCCAGTAGTACCACTGTGCGGAATAATTATTACAATTATAAGGCATGGGATGTGAAATTTTACATCATAAAACTTACTTTAACCCAATGACTAGCAACCTCAACATTGTTTGTTTTTAAACTGTAGATGATGAAATGGGATATTAAAGAGGCTAACGGTTTTTAATTACTTGAAAGGGTTAGAAGCTTTGTTCATTTCATCCCCGATATGTATAATACTATTGATTCGGAACTCGGATCTCAATCCTTTTTAAGCAATGGATCCGCAAATTTTAGAATAACGGGTATTTTCAATAGTTTAAACCTATTTAGTTTAGATTATTTGCATTTAAAGTACTTAATACTTTTTTGAAACGCTCCTGAGACTAGAACCAGTACTTGGTGTCTATGGGGGAGATCTAAAGGATCGAACCTGTGACTTCCTGGTCGCTAGGCCGACACAATATCCACTTCGCCAGGGCGACCGGTATTTTCATATTCAATAGCACAGGTAATACAATACATAACTCTGTTACTGACTCGCCTGGTTAATTTCTTGCACTCATCATCCTTGTTTTACTGATATCTTTGAACATATCGAAATACTTGAAAATAAGGCTTTTACCATATGCGGTGGTTTTTACCTCGTTATAGAATCTGTATTATAACCTGTATTCCAAAGCGTGATACACCCAAGCCTTATATTTAAATGGCGCCAAATTACTATTTTAAATTCAGTTTATAAAATTGCCTCGGGAGTTATAGCCAATAGATTAAAATTATTGATGGACAAGTTTAATCATAACAACCAGACCGGTTTTGTTAAAGGTAGATACATAGGGAAAAATACAATGTTAATTTAGGACAGTGTGCGCTACACTGAAGAAATGAGATCTCGGGTTAACTTCTCCTGATAGACTCCGAAAAAGCATTCGATTCATTGGCGTGGTCCTTTGTACAGAATACTCTTTTTTCTTTCATTTTGGTCTAGACATAAAGCGTTTGTTTCACGTTTAATATAAAGATTTTAAAATTATCTGTTTCAAAGTGTGGTTACTTACCTTTTTTTCCTTTTGAAAGGGACTGCATACAAGAAAATCCCCTCTCATGTTATAGTTTCATACTCTGCGCTGATGTTTGTCACTTTTATTGAGATGAATATAAAATGTATAACAATAAATGGATTTGAACATAAATTGTCTCAGTTTGCATATGATACTACTATTTTACGGTACTGAAAAATCCTTAGATGAAACTGTTTCTGTTATACAGGATTTTGCCAATATTTCAGGTCTTAATGTAAATTTTGATAAAACAAATGTTGTATGTATTGGCAAGCACAAATGCATATCGGTATAAAGTTCTGATACCATAAAAACAAAATGGAAATTGTATTGGAAGCAACAAAGCTTTAAAATGCTTGAAATAAATTTCAATGTTGAACAAGTCAAAACCAGGTCAAATTAATTACAATACAAATATTGTTAAATAAGAAAATATTCTGAAAAAAATTAAGATAAGAATTGTATTAATAGGGTTATTTTCGATATATATCACACAACTGCATTTGGATTCGTATAAACTATTTAAATGCAGTCCTCAGTATGCTTTAAATATATCTAATATAATGTTAAACCTTTTTTATGCCACTGGTAGGGTGGCATATAGCAGTTGAACTGTCAGTCCGTCTGTCCGTCCGTCCGAAGATAGCAACTTGATATTTGGCATGCATGTGAAAGGTCAATGTCATGGTCATACTTCAAGGTCAAAGGTCAAAAAACACAATCCAATGGAAGTTATAAGCTATAAATGGAGATAATTTATATACCTGCCAAATGATAAATAGAAATTTTATTTCAAAGCGGCGCAGTAGGGGGCATTGTCTTTCTGACAAACACATCTCTTGTTGGGTAGATGTTTCAAAAAGCTTCTCACTTTATTGTGGTGTATTAAAAGTAAACTCAGAAAAAATATTGTATTATCCATAATAATAACCGAAATATATTGATAGGAAATAGAAGTTTTTTTCTTTAAGTCCTGATTCGATGTCGGAATTAATTGTTTAGATGATGTATATAAAAAGAACCTTTATTGCTGTTAATGAATTAAACAGAATGTACACTTTGAATATCAATTACAAAAATTATACAGGAAAAGAGCATTAGATAAATAAATGGAAAAACATGTATATCTTGTCCTACCAAACAGATCATTAAACTCGTTTTGCCCTAATTATTACAATTTCTATTGGAAAAAAATGGTGCAAAAATAATATACACCGTTTTTAATAAAAACAAGGGACAAAATTGTCACAAAACCAGGTTTTCAATAAAAAAAAAGTCTGATAAAGGGAGACAACTGCAGCTCAAAATGTGCATTGCTACTGATTGTTCATAACAATTACCCCCCTTGTTTCAAAATCAATCTGTTTTTCGACCCGTGACCTAGTTTCTGACCCGGCATGACCCATATTCGAACTTGACCTAGATATTGTCTAGATACAACTTCTGACCAAGTGTCGTAATGATCGGATGAAAACTATTTAAATTAGAGAGCGGACAACATGTTCAATGTTTAAAACGCACTAAGTGACCCCGTGACCTAGTTTTTAACCCGGCATAACCCATATTCGAACTTGACCTAGATATTGTTTAGATAAAACTTCTGACCAAGTTTGGTAAAGATCGGATGAAAACTATTTTAATTAGAGATCGGACAACATGCTCAATGTTTAAAACGCACTAAGTCACCCCGTGACCTAGTTTTCAACCCGGCATGACCCATATTCGACCTAGATATTGTTTAGATACAACTTCTGACCAAGTTTCTTAAATATCGGATGAAAACTTTTTGAATTAGAGAGCGGACAAGCTTGTTCCGCCCGCCCGCCCGCCAGCCAGCCCGCCCGCCCGCATTCGACAATCTAATAACCAGTTTTTTCCTTCGGAAAACCTGGTTAACAATGAACAACCATCAGTTAAAGCAAAATGGTGTATACAGTTCAATACCATAATTAATGAAAAAAAAATGGACTTGCATATTTGAGCTTCCATTTTCAATAACCAATGATATAAAGATTCAGTGGTTTCAATACAGATTAATTCACAGGATACTTAGATAAATAATAGTATTTTGAATAAAATGGAAATTACTGATTATTCATTATGTTCATTTTGCAAACAAAGTGAGGAAAATTTAGAACATTTATTCTGGGAGTGTCAGATACCTAAAGCAAGTATTGATGAAATGTTACCAGGGCAATATTTCCTTTCATTAATATAAAGATGTATCTACTTGAATATTCAACAAAGTCTGCTGAAGCCATAAATGATGTTTTTTTTTTGTTAATTAAGCTATACTTTGTGTAAAAAATATAAATGCATATCAAGCATAACAGAAGCAAAGAAAAACACAAAGCATAAATATGATAACTTGAGAACAATTTTAATTTCAAAACAAAATTTAGAATCCGCTGACATTCAATGGGAATTGTTTAATGCTATTGTCTCACAAACTTAGAATTTAAATTTGATGGTTGTTGAAGTTTTTTTACAACTTTTTACAAAAACTATTTATAACATACCGTTGCTTAAATAAAATTAAATGTATGACAAATGTGGCATAAAATAATTATGTGCACCTATTATTGTTTCATTATGTCTTTTTCAACTGTTATTACAATGTATTCATATTTTTTGTCTATAGACACTGGAAAATGTCTTTTTATTTTTAATATTTTCCAACAAAAACAACGTGCAATTGTGTTATATTTAAAGTGTTTACCGGGTTTACCGGATTAAATGATTAACACTTTATAAAGTGAAGCCGTCATTTCATTTGACACTACAAATGTAAAATTTTGAAGGGCTTTTGACATCAAGTAATTTTATTCGTGCACTACTATGTTATCTCCAACAAAGATATACCCTTGCTTGTAACTAACTTTATTAACACAAGTAATAGTTTCACCCTTAATAATATTTTATATACAGGAAACTGTACATGCAGAATTTTTTTGGTAGAATATTTCAATTTAAAAAACACATTGATGTAGCAAAACAATATGCATTGAATAGCTCCAAAGTCTGTGTGTAGTGACACTTTACTAATCACTATGCTTTGTTTCTCAATGACCTATATTATATTGATAACTTTAGATGTGTCGCATATGTGTTTGTGTTGTTTTTATCTCTAATTGATAACACATAATGACAAAGTGAAAACATTAAGTTTTAAAAAGAACGTCTTATGGCCAACAAATGAAAACGTGTATTTCGTAAAGTATTGTGGTTCCCTATACACTTCTGACGACAGGCTCTCTCGACATATGTCATGTAATAGTAAAATTCATTTGGTATGGACTTAGCCTTAAGCGTTTTATTCAAACATACCGTTTTGTCCAAAGTCAGTATCTCTTTATAGGAGATGGAAACTTAATAATGCCTTAACAAGCAAACCTTGCTTACTTTCGTCTAGGTTTTAAAGTAGCAAGCACTGGTTCATGATCAAGTATTCAATTCGGGCGATCGGCCAAAGGCCTTTCATTTCTGCCATAAAACTAGAATTCAAAGTAGCAAGCACAGGGTCGTGATCTAGTATATCATTCGGGCGAACGACGGTAGTATCACGTTCGAGATCCACCCCATGTATGTCCTGCAGGGTCATTTCTACGGACACAATGTAAAAGTCAATGATTCGCTCAGCAGTCCTCCTCGGGGATGCCTCATACTCGCATAACTTGAACGGGGGTAAAACAAGATCCTTAATTCTGTACATTTCTATGTTGAAGTCGCCGCCTACCAGCATCGGGAGATTGTACTTTTCTTTTATATGACGAAGGAACTCCATTAAATATTTAAAGAAATCGAGTTTCTTTTCCAGAATCATTTTTTTTCCATGCCCGTGCCACGAGATGCAAATGAAATCCAAAGCAGAATTTGTCTCTAGCATAACCTTTCTCAGACACATTCGCGGTATCGGCTCAAACTCCGTGGGGAATGGCTTCTCCAATCTGTTATTGGATGTCTCCTGTAGTTTCTTCAGTATTTTGTAAATGTCAGAAGCTGGCAAGCCCTCCACAATAACATTCTGACTGTTGGTCATTATACTCGCATGCGTATTGCCCGTGTACACATAGTTGTCGGGTATTTTGCCTATAATACCTACCCAGGTAAATTCCTGAAATAAAACAACGTAAGGTTTATACTTGTGAATAATATTAGAGATTGCATTTCTTCGTCTGCTCGCGAGAGGATCAACACTGTCATCATCTTTACTTCTACCTTTGCCATTATCATTTACATTCATTATCAACAGTTTTACGTTTGCAAGGGTAGGCGCATTTGAACTTTTTGGTCCTTCCTTGTCCGCGAATTCTTTCTTTTTCTGGAGGCTAAAAGAAACAGCGTCTCCCCTACCATCTATTTCATTGATTTTTGTCACATTATTTCTTGCCGATGGATCGTCCGTATTGCCTTCAGAATCCACAGTTTTTTGCGTGGGCTTGTACATCTTCGAAGCCTTTCCTCTTTCAGGTCGCGCTGTCATTTCCTTTGACGTTTATATCCTTAAAAACACTTCACTGCTAGGTAATATTGGTGTGTCTCTTACAACTACACTAAAATGAAAGAAAGAAATGCATTCAGACCCAAAACAAACTAATGATAACTGTACAGGTTTGTAACTTTATATTTAATAACTTAAGTGATCATTCCAGACATTTCCGGTCATTCAAATTAAAAGAAACATGCACATGTGAACATTGCTACTTCCATTATCATCATTTCTTCACTTATAAAACATTAAGGCTCAATGCATGTCATACATAATACAATTTCAGTGGATCTGACACTGAGTGTGACAAGTGACGCATCATCAGAATTTCTCATTAACTTTTGTGATTTTATTTCAGACAAATTCTGTTGGAAAAAATGTAGAACAAGCGTATAAAAACACACTGGCATTCTCAACAAAACAGTGCCATTTAAAAAAAAATAAATAAAAAAATTAGAATATTCACATGTAAAAAAAATCTGTCACTGCCATTTTTTACGTTTTATGTTGTACATATGTTCGTTTTTGACAATAATTCGGCTCATCTACCATAAAAATTGATTCGTATTAAAAGAACAACCCTTTTCTTGTTCAATAAAAAGAGAATGATACTCATCAAACTAAAGTCGGTATAAAAATATTTCAGAGAATTTAGTTTGGCTAAAAACCAGCAATGGCCAACTTCAATAAAAGTTTTGAAATCAGTTTACACAGTTTAATTAACATATAATTAAAACGTCCAACAGTTAACAATGTTTTATGCGAAACTATGTCAAAGCAAAAATGAAAGATTATATTTTTATTTATTCAATAGGATACTCGCTTAATGTTTTTTAATAAGAGGGCAATCAAAAATAAACATAGACAGTGTTATAATGACCACTTAGACAATGAGATAATGACCATATATAATGGGGCTATATGACCACAGAATCTTTGTCTAAATAACGATATAGACTGTGGCTCTATGACCACAAAGATTATGTAATAATGACCATATAGAATGGGGCTCTTCGACCCCAGGGGCCATTCTTGAAGGCTTGGTCTTGAAGGCCACAGAGGCAAGTATGGCTCCAGTACTTACCTTCTTTAGTAGGCACCGGGGTTTTTTTTCTCGGCAGTATCCACACTCTTCAGTTTGCTCTTGTCGAAGATGTCAAAATCGGAAACGTCTGGCTTGTCTGCCATTGGTCTGAAATGACAATCAAAATAGGGCGTGATGACGACAATATAATCTGACATTTGAAGGAACCTTAAAGCCAAAATGCTATCCATATTTATACGTATTTTATATAATAGCAAAATACTAGTAGCAATTACCTAAAATCTTCTATCATAAAGTTTTTTACAAATAACATAAGATAAAAAGTGTTAAGCATTTTTATATAATTAAAAAACAATCTGCATTTGTACAAGACATGACAACTTCGATATTTGAAAGTTTTAAAATGTATGTTGAACACCGACTTCCGTGTTCAGTATAAACATGAATATCAGATGATAATCGGATCCTATCTAAGTAACTTAAAACGTTGGTTGGCATTAACACGGAGATGTACTTCAGTTTAATCATCAGTGATTCGGTGGGGCATATTAGCTGATCTTAATAACCTGTTGTAAAAAGCCGTATGATTTTATATATTTCATACATATTTGGTTCCAAAGTAACATCTAAAGATCGAAAGAAAATGACACAGTAATCGTATCTGCAGGAATATCAGGTAGTGTGGAGCCTATGGCATATGACTATGTTAACAGCAAGTTGATGAAAGGACCGTGGTAGAAGAGCTAATTGCCTTCTCCAAAACCCTTGGAATGTGGCGTTAAGAACATGTGACTAGAGCTATTGTCAGACAGAGTATCTATCAGTCGTGTACAGAACCTTTGGCCATTTACCACGTGACAATATGGTAAAATCTTGAGATTAAATCGATTTTAATTCAAACAATGCGCACGGTGTCTTATATAATTATAAATACAAAAATGTGATTTATAAAACGAATATAGAAATATTTATAAAAGGTTATTTGCGGTAAAATAGTTTGCAGAAATTTAACGAAACCTTGATAAGCGATGAACACATTCATGCAAAGGTAGAGTCGGCTTTTAAGTATGTTTAAGTAATATTTCAGAATGACAAAAATATATAATTGTTCAACGTCACGTATTCGACCGGTATAACTATATTTAAACAACCCGGCATGAAGTGGTCAACCATCCGCGTTTAGGTCGAACAACAAAAAAGTCCGACTAAGATAATTTGATAAGATCTAAACAGTTTATAATTACAAACCATGTACGCTAGCTATGATGAAATATCGCGTAAGCAATCTAGTCTGTTTTTTACCAGCTTTACTAATAAAAGATGGACTGGAGTGTATTATATTATTCACAGATGATCACTCCAATAGAAAAGATAGGCCTGGGGTAACTCGCCCTTGAGTCGTCCTTTACCTTTACCCTTCGAAGTTCTAAAATAACAAGCACGTCATGGTTCAAAGCTGGGTTTAAAGAAGTGAATCTCCAGTTGCTCCAAAAGGCTTATTGACACATAGTAGCTGTGAAATCTATGAAATAGATGAAACACTGAAAATAGCCGTTTATAATTATTGAATAAGGTTATATTTTCAATATTAAGTCATTAGTGAATGCTTCGAATTGAATATTGCCAAAGTGCCGATTTTAACAAGATGATCGATAATTTACAATTCGAAATTTACCGTCAACAAATGTTATTAATACTACTGGTATCAGAATAAGTAGATTAATCATAAAACACGTACAAATCATTGTATTTCTTAACACTTTATATGTTTAATGATTTTCAGTAAAAACCTAATAAAACATGGTCTAATTTTCGTTCTCAACTTTGCTTGACAATTAACACATTTCGGCTGCTGCAATAAGTCACGTGACCATGGTCAAAACATGTCACAAATTGGTACTCATTGTTTGGGCGGCATTGACAGTTTCATATGATATGGTGGTGCTGGAAACTTGCGAAAATCTGTTATCAAACGAGGATTTACTTAGCAATTAAAGTTGCCAGCTATGTAGAGACAAGTTATTTATCACTATTTTCAACATTTTATTTGTCATGTCAAACATTTAGAGGTTCGAAAGATGGTTCGTCCATGATACAGTCAAGTTACCATTACCGGATCAATACCCATAGCGGATCACTTTGATGTTTCAGACTGCGTATCGCGATAAATAGTTGACATTTTTAGATGATATTTTGCACACAGCATCTTCAAGGCCTGTTCTTTAAAACGCATTGATTGAGTCGTAATCGGAGCTACTCTTTGTCAAACATTTCGGCATGTTTTGCTGACATGTATATACGATTTTGTTGACTTCCGTCTCGTTTCCAAATCGAGGTTGAATTTTTTTCGCGGCCACATGCTATAACTCTGTTGGAAAGTAAAAAGTTTACGCATCAATTTAAAGGCCATTTAGTAGTCTTTCTGTCTGGAAAAGTCCTTTTCAGTTTTGATTCATATTTAAGATTTTGCAACACCTTAAATGAAATGAAGAATTAGGGCGATAACGGATCAAGCGTGATAATATGCGTATTGATATATATTATATTTAAATTAAGCAAATCTTGTTGATTCTTACAATAAATGATCTCAATTTTAATGTTTTATTTATTTTCCATGTTCAATATCGATGATTAAATATGATTAAAACCATTTACATGGTTTATAAGATGCCCATATCTTTTCGATCTATTTAGGAGTTTCAACAGATAATTCACACAAGAACACCATGCGTAAAGAGTAGATACAAGATCACATATAGAAAACAATTAATAACAAAAAAAATGAAAATAATGTATAACTGGCAATGTAACTTGGTCATTGTAAACAACACAGTTCATGTTTCGACAGTTCAAATAGCGTGTTAGATGTCCCCTGAGTGGTTTCGATCACGTGTTCCGTTATGGCTACAACTGATCCGTTAATGCATAAATTCTGCGGCGAAAAAAAGGTATCACAAATACATGTTGCATGCGTTTAAAAATAAGACTATGTGCTGAATAAGTAAGCAAAGATAATATTTAATCAAAGTGGTGTAAAAGAAGTCTCAAAACAGTTATTGCTTTTCACCAGAACAACTTTATTACGCTACTGATCCGGTATAAATGGTAACTACAAACAGGGGTTTTTATCTGATTTTGGGGAAAGGGCCTGGCCTTTTTTTAGGGGAAAAAAAAATAGCGCGAAAAGCCGGAATTTGGGGGGGGAATCACGCGAAACGCCGGATTTGGGGGAAAATAAGGAAAGTCTTAAATAATCACTTTAACATATTTTACTGTTTTTAAAACAAATTCAAGGCAACAGATAATTTAATTATGCAATATTTTGTATTTTCTACACTGGATCAGGTTTACTTATGTATTTAAAGGTTAAAAAAAAAAAAAAAATTTTTTTTTTTTTTTTAGGGGAAAATCATTTTTGGGGGAAAAATTTCTGTCAGAGGGGAAAACAATATCTAGGGGAAAGGGCCGAAATTCGGCGGGTCTTTCAGAAGGAAAAAAAACCCTGACAAATACAACTTAATCATGATAAAAAAGAATTATGACACTTTATTTAAAACTTGTATTACTTTTGACTACCAAGGGTAAAATATTCTTTACAGAGTCTCATATCATGTCAAACTAAACCCATCTTTACAAATTACAACATGTCAGACGCAAGGGCCAATCGACTCAAGGGCGAGTTACATATGACATTATTTAACAGACAATGTGTGTGTGGGTAAATGTATCATTATGTACAATCTCAGGGGTTATTTTCCTTCTGAAAGACAGCCGAATTTCGGCCCTTTCCCCTAGATGTTTTTTTCCCCTCTGACAGAAATTTTCCCCCAAAAAATGATTTTCCGCTTGAAAAATAAAAATAATAACCTTTAAATACTTAAGTTAACCTGATCCAGTGTAGAAAATAGAAAATATTGCATAATTAAATTATCTGTTGCCTTGAATTTGTTTTAAAAACAGTAAAATATGTTAAAGTGATTATTTAAGACTTTCCTTATTTTCCCCAAAATCCGGCGTTTCGCGTGATTTTTTTTCCCCAAAATCCTACTTTTCGCGCGATTTGTTTCCCTCGGGGCCTCAAAAAAGGCCAGGCCCTTTCCCCAAAATCAGATAAAAACCCCTGAATCTAAAAGTGTTAAGTCACGAAAAACTCACTTGTATTTTTAAAGATGATTTCACACGAACGCCAGATACAGATGTATAAAGAAACATACCTTAAACTTCAACTTCAACGGGGTTCTCGACAAAATCCATGTAGACATCGACGTCATCGACCATAATTCGGTTATCCTAAATCCTTAGTTATCCAACTATAAAGTCCAATACATAAATTGCTACGTGTTCAGATTTTTTTAAACGCTGTAAATTTATGATTGTAGCAAGTCGCTTTGACCTTATAAAACCTGAATAAAGACTAGCCAACTTCGTTGTAAAATGCAATACAAAGTTATGGCGAAGAACCATCTCGATTAAATTACGTCACNTTGGCAGGGCCCTCAATCCATTTTAGGGGAAGCGGGTCGCTACCCATAGCAGGGGGAATTTTCGCGGCGTTTCCCTTTTGGGGGGATTTTTTACTTACTCTCTAATTATAACATTTGTACATGTTTGCACTATATTCATTGCTTTTTCCATAATTTAGTATGTTTGACAAGATTAAATTAAAATAGAATTGAGATATAATAATCATGAGACACATCTATCTATTAAAAAAAAAAAAATTTTTTTTTTTTTTTACGGGGAATTTTTCCCCCAAAAAGGGGAAAAAAGTATACTTTTCAGGGGGGGAATGCGGCCGAATTTCGGCCGTGGATTTGACAGATTGAGGGCCCTGATGTTCTCACACTTGCATAATGTTCTCTCAAATTCTGTTTCAAATGCAAAATGTTGTTTTAGGCATAAAACTTTATAATAATGTTAAAAAAGAACAACACTCTCAAATCATAATTGGGCCATTAAATGCTCAAACAGGGAATATTGTGATCTGCCTAAAGTACCGTCCAGGATCAGCCTGTGCATTCCGCCCAGGCTAATCGGAATGCCACTTTCCACTTTCAATGCAGTTTCGTTAAGAAAATACATTCTTGAAACGGAAAATTCCATTAAGACGGAAGGTTGTACCCCGGCTTAGCCTATTCTCTCCGTTGTATTTTCATCTCTCTGAACCTCAAGTTGCAACTTAATAACAAGTTCATTATGCATACAATTATTTCCAGTCGTCACTTGAAATCTATTTCTTTAGAAATAAGAATTTTAATAATAAAATGCAATTATAATAGTAATAGAATATATGAATAGTAATTAGATTTGTGAAAAGGAACAACGCCATCGGTTATATTTCACATGTGTTTGTAATTCAATTTTGCATAGTTCCTAATGCGTCGCTCTTGACTATGCAAATTGATTCGTACTTTAAAATATTTTGTAAGAATAGCCATAATTGACATAAATGCATTTCAGGTAGAAGATAAAACTCGGTTATCAGAGTGCCCAATTTGTTGAAAGTCTCCGTAATCCGGAGTGCACGTTATCGGTAATCAATGTGCCTGCAACTTTATGTATACCGCCTATTAAAACATGCACTATCTTTGTTTATATTTCATTGAATACTTTCAAAATTTCAGTATTTGAATCACAGTGATTACTCTTCATGCTGAAATACCAAACAATTTCTTGAAATATTTCTAAGTATTTTTATTTTGTTCAAATGTTTACTGTTCATCCAGTTTAGGCTGTTTTCCGACCGAATTTTCTATTTTTTGGTCAAACATGTACCATTCTTCTGTGCAATTTTGTCTTCCCAATACAAAAGGATACACCATTTATCAACTGGACCATGTGTCTTGTCTTTAAACCTAATCTTTAGGATATAAAGTTTTACAAAACTGAGGAACGTATCTCTCGCGCGTGGCGTTTGTTGCCCTCTGTTATAGGAGTGCCATTCGTCATGAAAGTACCCGCATACCCGGCATGAGACTATGGTTTAATGCATGTTACACATACTACGGTGTTAACTAAAAGTTTTTAGAGTATTCAAATATGAACACAATCTTTCGCTCCCATTTTTTACTTTTGTTCTAGGTTGTACACATGTTCATTTTTGACAATTATAATTCGGCTCTACTACCATAAAAACTAACTCTGATTAACAGAACAATGTTTATCTTGTTCAAAGAGAAGTTAAATTGAAAGAGAATGATACACACCCAACTAAAGTTGGCTAACTTTAATAAAAGGGTAGTGATCTGGGCCCGTTTTCACCAACTAATTCTTAGACTTAAGAATAAAGAAATATCTTAGGGTCAATAAATATATCACTGAATTTGCAAATATACCGGCTAAAATGGTGCTTATATCATTAACTTATTGTTCTTTACGAATAAGTATTCAATTAAAGGTGTTCATAACCAAGCTTCATTTGTCTTTAAACTAGTTTTAAGTAAATAACAGTTTAAAGATTAAGAATATTCTTTTTTTAGACTGAAGTCTAAGAATTGGTTGGCGAATACGGGCCCAGGACAAAGGCGAGTTACCATCTTAGCCAAAGCATCATCATCATATGACAGAATTCAACACTGTTTTGTGTGTACATAAAAGTACAATCTAAAAGTTTTAAGTCACGAAAATCACACTTGTATATTGAAAGATGATTTCACGCGAACGCCAGATAATATCAAGAAACAAACCTTATTTTGGTTATCCTTGATCCATAGTTATCCAACTATAAAGTCCAATACATAAATTGCTAGATCTACGTGTTCTGTTTATTAAAAAAAGGGTGTACATTTCAGGTTTTAGCAAATCGCTATGACCTTTTAAAACACGACTATCCTACTTCGTTGAAAATTCAATGTTATGTCTTATGACGCAGATTTAATGACGTCACTGTCTGTTTCTTCTAAGTTATGATGACGATGTGTCTATAACGTCATAAAGTTTATTGCGCGTACAGGGGCTCGAATTCTGCTACAGTCGTAACTGGTGTCATATCCTGGTGTGAGGTATTTTCGACGATGCAACGATTTTTGAACAAATGTCACAATAAATGATGCCTTTAAATATGAGACCCATGCATATTTGTATATGTACAGTAAAAAAATAGTTTTAAATCGATATTAATAAACAAAAACTCCATCGGAAATGTTGTGTATGTGTGTACAAAAGAAAATAGAGGTATTTTCAACGGTCGTATTGCACTAATAGTAAACAGTTACATAATTATCGAAACAGTTTAGGAGCACGGTCAAAGTAGATCAGGAACATATTTAAACTGAATTTTAATAATATAAACAGAAATAAACTGATTTAAGAACGTATTCACGATGTTATTTACATGTCTTCTGTCTATTTCACTAGTTTTCAGATGAATACTTAGGGCACAGGAAAGAGCCTTAGTACTTTGATTGGAGTACAAAATGTCCAGTGTACCCATCCGTGACACAAGTCACAACATCCCCACTTGACAATTTTAATGTATGAAAGCTTTGTGTCAGGGCAAGGGGGACAGAAGAGCTTGCACATAATGCACTTGTCAGACTCTACAATGTCGCTGTCATCGCAGTCGGAGCTGACCACCTCTCCAACTGGATGTTGTTGTTGTTTTGTTGTTGTTTCTGTTTTCTGAGGGTAGGGTGCTTTCGTTTCACCTGAAGGCCGGAGGTACTGGGCACAGCTGGAGAGCCGGTCCCGGATTACCCATTAGGCAGAATAGGCAACTGCCTATGGGCCCCGTGACGGATTATTTTTTTACTTTCTTACTTACTAAGCGTAATCAAATGCTTTGACAAAGCCAATTATTTTATATCAATATTATGTTCCGGTTAAAGAATGACATTGTCTTACCAAGTGACAATTATTTATTATTTGCAAAATAGTATTGTTTTGCTGGTGATTTCGTTTTCAAGATGTTCTTTAGGGGGCTGAGACTGGAGCATAATTCAACACAGTGATCTTTTACTGTGGGTCATTCTTTAATTGTTGCATGTTATGTCTTGCCAGCCTTGGCACTGGTGGGCTAATTTAAAATGAGTGAAATCGACTGGGCACTGTTCTTCTAGTAGGCACTAGGCCGACTATGGACCTGGGGCGTGGGCTCCAGCAGTTTCACTTCCTATGTGCCTCCACGATGCCAATCCGGCACTGTGGAGAGGTGATGAACTGTTCTTCGTCTGTAGACTGTTTGCTCTGTGACTTAAAGTGAAACTTTATTGCTTCAACAAAGGGTGATTCTGTTGTAGCTTTGCCTCCTTCCACTTTTCTAAGGGTACTCCTTTGCTTTTTGTGTAGATTTTTTTTTAGAATTGGGCCACCTTTAGTTTACAAATATGATTATCTTGGTTTTTTATTTGATATTTCAGGAATAGCTTGACTTGATTCGGTATTTTGGAAAGCTGTTGATAGAACAAGATCTGACGAACGTATCACATTTGGATTAAAGGGAAATACATCCGACTTTCTGAAAGCTGCCTGGATATTTGATGCAGTCAGGGTACTTGAGTACGCTCTGCAAGTAATTCCAAAAACTTCGTACTTTGTGATGACATTGTCACCCACATTGCCATGTGTCTATGGCAGGCAGAATTCCAGGCTTGTTCTAAGGGCCCATAACAACTGACAACTCAGGGCTATAACAGATGACTTTAGTGAGGGGACAAAACAAACAGAATTATGTGTTCTTTGTTTTGACCATTCAATCAACGGCAGAGATACGTGGCTCTTGTGGCCATTATATAACACCTGAACATAACCACTGTCTCTAGCAGGCAAATACTACAATAAATGATTTCTCATATCATAGTCAAATACAACAGAATTTGATCATCTACTTTCAGTGACTGTTCCTGTTGCTTCAGGGGTAGCTCCTACGAACAGGGAGTCCAACGGACGATTACCCGGAAACACAAATGAGGTGGTTTTAGTCACATTTTTTTATTTTCCAGAAACAATTTTTGGTTGTTTACTTTCAATAGTCAGTCCTTTCTCATCAATATTGAACATATAATTAGGCTTACTTGTCAAGTCATATTTATTCATTATGTTTGTCAGTTCTTTAAAGTAATGGTTGATCGAATTCGAATGGCGGACATTGCACGGAATAGTTCAAGACTTCTAGACTTACTCAACTTCAAATTTGGCCATCTGGACATAAAGCCATAAAAGCAGTCAAATTCTAAATGTGTGCACTCTCTTTCCTATTTCTAAATGGACAGCGTAGTCCGAAGCCAGATGTATGGTCTCTTGTCGTGAGTAGCCATAACCTACTGCAGCATAACCGCCGCGTATTCGCGGTACGCATGGTTACACCGGAATTTAATTATTCTATAAAAAAAATAATGTATTCATTATGTTTGTCAGTTCTTTAAAGTAATTGTTGATCGAATTTGAATAGCGGACATTGCACGGGATAGTTCAAGACTTCTAGGCTTACTCAACTTCAAAGTTGGCCATCTGGACATAAAGCCATAAAAACAGTCAAATTCTAAATGTGTGCGCTCTATGTCTTATTCCTAAATGGACAGCGAAGTCCGAAGCCAGATGTGTGGTCTACTTCTCGTGAGTAGCCATAACCTACTGCAGCATAACCGCCGAGTATGCGCGGAACGCATGGTTACACCGGAATATGCGCAATCGTCGAAAATACCCCTACGTCAATATTACCCGATGTCACGATACATTTATTTTTTGTGATATTATAAATGAAGAAGTGTATGTCTACTTCTTTAAATGTAATTTTAGTAATGTATTAAATTTAAAATGGCTCAATAGTATTCGTATGCTATATGCACATAACGAGTTGGTCCAGAAGAAAAGATAAAACAAAAAACATATTGAAATAAACCTTTTATTAAGTTATTACGAAAATAAGTTAAAAGCAACCGATGATGTAACAGACAAAGTAGTTGTGCAAAAGTCATGCCGTTTAAAATATATAACAGTATCGGCGTCAAAATTAAGTACGTCACAAAAGAGAAGACAGCAACCTGTACCAGCTAAGAAGCAATCATCGTTTCCGTTGAAAATAAAATTCGCATGTTTCAGCCATACTGTTTGCCCCATTTACAATAGAAAGGGCGCTACAACCATCCCGGACGAGACGAGAAAGCAACTTTTCATAAACAAAATATTTGGTTGCAAAATAGTGCACAATGCTGCAAGAACAACATGAGTCGGTGCAAGTTAACAAACAAAAAGATTTTCGAGTGTCATCGCTGATGAAGATGACATAAGAAAAACCAAGTCATGGTCCATTAAAATATGTGTAGCAGTGCTTCTAGTGAAATTAAGAACTCTTTTAGGGAATGCGCTGCTCAGCACTGTGTTTAATATGACAATTGCGCAGATATTATGTGTTACTGATAACACAACCTATTTTAAATACATAGGTGGTCGTTACATAAATTAGCAACCGTATGGAAATACTTCAATTTAATACTGCTTATCTAGGTTTTCCTAATGTTAAAATATCATATGCACAATATACCCTGCGCAAAGTAATATAATTGTTTTCCTCAACGAGTAATGTGATGACAACATTCATCAATTTCAATATGTAATTTATAAAATATGTTTATACTATAATGCATACTAAAAAATATAACAAACAATAACTAACAATGTAAAGCGTTTTTTTTATTTTTTTTTATATATTTGNTTATTGAGAAACAATTTTGCCCACATGACAGACTTTTAATGCAGAATTAAGCCCCGTTTTCCCTGAAAGCAGCCAATATGTACATATTTCAATGATAAACTTACCAATGTCATCGCACAGGCTGATTGAAACACTTGACTGGCCAATATGTCCCACAAGCTGTTAAACCTATTGTTTACATAATTACAGGCTGTGTACCAGTTAAGTATAAACAGAAACGCTTTAAGCATTTGTCGTCTGCTAAATTTGACTGGAGTTATCCACACAGGCAGTCATGGGTTACGGGCCCTACCGTAGCTAAGGCATACTGATTTGCAAAATTGCGTCTGCTTTGCTCACAAATGAAAACCAAGTCATGGTCCATTAAAACATGTGTAGCAGTGCTTCTAGTGAAATAAAGAACTGTTTTAGGGAATGCGCTGCTCAGCACTTTGTTAAATATGACCATTGCGCAGATATTATGTGTTTCTGATAACACAACCTATTTTAAATACAATTAGCAACAGTATGGAAATACTTCAATTTGATACTGCTTATCTCGGTTTTCCTAATGTTAAAATATCAGATGCACAATATACCCTGCGCAAAGTAATATAATTGTCTTTCTCAACGAGTAATGTGATGACAACATTCATCAATTTCAATATGTACTTTATAAAATATGTTTATACTATTATGCATTCTGAAAATATAACAAACTATTACTTACAATGTGAAGCTTTTTTTTATTTCCTTTTACATACTTGCAATAAAGCATTAAAGGTAAATAATCATAAAAGCAGTATACAATAAAAAGCAATAGTGCAATAGAAAGTAAAGTGATTTTTAAAATAATTTAAAAAGAAGTCTAAAATGAAACCGTTTGCTCCAACCAATATTGGATTTCAGCATGTTTCGACATAGGAGATCAGAGCAATTCGTTTGAGCAGAGCAGAATCAATCTAAAATAGTATAAGATAGAACATGTATATACATAAAAAAAAAATGTCTTTCTCACGGCGATCATACTTCTTTGCACAAGCACAGACCACTTGTAAAACAAATGGAAATTGGGCCCAAAACAGGTTACATCATATCTTGTTTTGGACCGTGCTTGGCTGACGGCAAAATTCAGACGCAAACATACTGAAACACATCATCAATTAAAATACGAAGGACTTAAAGGATTTTGAACTTGCAAGCATATTTATATAGTATTTTTGTGTTACATGAATGAAGAGTGATTGTTTCTCACAAAGCTCAATCATATCATTATTGCGTGCACATCTTATCAAATTCTAACTTATACACGTGTCGGAATATGTGTTTCTGTTACTTCGTACTTATTATTGTAAAACGTAAAAATATAATCAAATTAAAAATAGTCCTTTGCAAAGATTATTATATTAAACAATTTATCATGTTATCACTTTAAATGTCTGTAAGTAAATTGCATGATAAATTATCAATTTTTGTTGGCACAAAAATAACATGTTCATGAGAAATAGACACGCATCAGAACTATATGTAATATATTATATACAAGGTTAAGCGATCAATAGGTGCATACGGAATGTGTGAATACAGTAGGCCCTGCTATGAAAACGTATTTGTTGTTGTTATTTTATGAATATTTTTATTTGTAACTTTTAAGAATGTTATAGTTTCATTTTGATTTATTTCAATCACATTTGTTTCAAATATTATAAACAATGTGGGATTGTTTTGCGTCAAACATTTGGCGACTTGAAACATTTAAAATACATTATATTGTGAACATCCTGCGCATATGATACGTTAATTTGATTTATCAAAATGAATTAAATCATTAATCACCTGTTATATCACCTTAATGGTTTTGAATTATAATCTGCATCTATATCATTCGCAGTTGTGACGTTGAGGTAAAAAGAAACGATCAACTACGTAAAAATTATAAAACATTGAGCGTATTTGTCTTTGTCTTCGTTATGATGGAAGCGGACCGATTATAGACGTTCGGTCTATCTATGCCGTGTGTTATTGTCCAATTAGATATATACACATAAACATACAAATATAAAATACAAAGCATATAAACCATAATTCCTAAAAAGGATCATCAATAAAAACGTCTTTTATAGAATGACTCGTAAGACACCGAGCCACCGTTCTAAGCACGTGCAGCACGCGCCTGTCAACTGCCTCGTAGAACCCGGATGTGAGAATCGGATACAAGGGATCGCTCCGTAGAGATTCGTCGAGCAGTTCGCTCAACGGCTCCGGTCCGACGTAGAGCTTTGCCAGCTTCAGGAACGTGGATTTCCGAATACGACAACACTGAATTAGCGGCGCCAAGATCGAGAACTCGTCTACTTTCGTCTTACCGAACCTGCAACGTAAAAATGCGTCTTTAGTTAAAACCTATTTGCTTTAGCTCGATTGCATCGAGAGCATAGGGCTTGTTTGAAACGCTCTTGAGTCCGTTTCCTGAACTAGAACCTAGAGATATAAACAACGCTCCCACAGTGGGGATCGATTATGTGACCTCCCGGTCGCTATGCGGACACCACATCCACTACGCCAAGGCGACCTTTTGTAGAGTTAAAATGCGTCTATGCAAAGGTTATAAAGAAAACACCTGTAATTATGTTATAAATGTTATTATTTAAATTAACATCATGACGTTATTTCTTAAGCTGACAACAGAAATACCGTTATTTGTCCTCTATGCTTCTACTCCCGAGTGCAAATGAAGTAGTACCGAGTGGCAACAGTAGAGCAATGTAACACAAGAATTAAACAATGGTGCCATTATATAAGCATCATTCTGGGGAAACTGGGCTTAATGCATGTGCGTGAAGTGTCGTCCTAGATAAGCCTGTGCAGTCCGTACAGGCTCATCAGGGACGAAACTTTCAGCTTTTATGGAAATGTTTGTTTATATGAAGTTTGTTTCGCGTAAATCCAGTTTAGGCGGAAAGTGTCGTCCCTGATTAGCCTGTGCGTACGGCTTTGGCTAATCTGGGACGACACGTTACGCACATGCATTAAGCCCAGTTTTCCCAGAACGCGACTCATATATTGCACTCACCCTCGGCCGTTGTCCATGTGTATAGGGCAGCTGTCGTTCCTGAGATGTAGGAAGACCTCGATATGATGGCGGTCCATGTTCCCTAGAGAACGCAATTAACAATCAAACGTGTATGAACTTGCTTTGAGAAACAAAACAAATCATCAACTGAATCAGCCATCGATTTTTAATATAGCACGATGTTCAATAGAAACTATACATGCAAGACTAAATTAAGAAAGCATATTTCTTGATAGTTGTCGTAGTGGGGTGGGGTTCGTACTTTGGAATAAGCATTTTACAAGTAAATTCAAGCATAAACTTG
>VMBQ01000908.1:182613-222748 GCA_007657795.1 Dreissena rostriformis | reverse complement strand
GTATTTAGCAAGCTTATTTAATAGGTTGAATATACATCATATTTAGCTATTTTAACATATTCAGAAGCATATTTAGCATATTTAGCAATTTATTTAATTAGTTAGAAAAAACATCTTATTTTGACTTTTGGCATATTCAGCAGCCTCTTCAGCCAATTAAGACAAGTAAGTAAGTTTATTAAAAAGGTTTAAACATGCAGCCTTGTTAGCCTTTGATGCATCGTATGAAGCCTGTTAAGCCTGTTTTGCGAGTTTATAAAATACATATGTAGGATAAAATATACTGCGCACACTAGGTCTATTCCGGGAAGTAACTGTTGTCTGCCCGAAAAGCGCCAATACGAATATTTACCCATTTATTAGAAATAACGCTAACGGCATGTATGTATTCCCACCGGCACCCACCGGTATTTAAACCCCAGGGCGAAACTAGGTCAGCCTGACAGGCAGCCGACGAAAGGCCTGCGCGTACTAGGTTGCTTCCGGGGGATGTTTGTCCGAAATGGGTCATTAAAGGTGCGTACCCATTTATTGGAAATGACGCAACGGCATGTGAAAAGTATGTTTAATAGGCTAAATGTGCTTAAAAGGCTCTACATTTTATCCTTTTATAAATTAGCTAAGTAGGACAAATACGCTATATANTCAGTTTTAAAGCGCAAACAAGACGGATTTCTACCTTGTTACCACCAGATATATTTTAATTGTACTTATTTATACTTAAATTTACTATGCCAAAAAAGGTGTGTGGCTTTAATTAACATGTAAAATATTACAAAATTAATATCCTTAATAGTGTGTTAAATGTCCTTTATGATGTGCTATATATGTTGGATATTTCATCCTATTTACTAAAGTTGCTAAATATGCTTAATAGCGTTCTTTATAGACAAATTATGCTAAATATTATGTATGTTTCATTCTATGTATTTAATATGCGAATATGCTAAACAATTTCAAAAGGCTAATAAAATAGGCTAAGTGTGCTTTATAAGCTGCCCTTTTTATCGTATTTGATAAACTTGCTCAAAGGCTTGTTATGCTAAAAAGTGTGCTAAATTGCAAAATATACTTAACCGGCTGTATTTATTTATTTATTTTAAATGCCATATTCATGCATCATTATTCCACGTGTACCGATTTATGAAGAAATAATAATCATACTTACTTTTCACGGCACATCATGGAAAATCACGTTATTTAATCCATTACAGAATTGTAAACATAGTGCGAGTGTTCAAATGTTGCAAACGCTACTCAAGGCCGAACGCTCCCATTCAAACCAATCCAGTCACTGTGCATGAGTCAATGAAATTCTGAAATTTCTCACTGGCACTGGCAATAAAAAGATAAAATCTCTTATTATATGCGAGCCCAATAAAGGGTACACGCATGTGTAAAAACGATCCTTATCGTATAATTTTACGCATTAAACGAACCATTAACTACATCACATCAGTATAATATTATTATCAGTATGAACTCTTACTTACCAAACCTAAGAATATATAAACGTGTATAATGTAAACCCTTGGCTACCCTCCTATAAATGTGTTTCGATGCCGGGAGAGTACCAGACACTCCAGGGGTGAGCTATATTTAACCCTTTGAGCGCTGGAACCGGATTTTGAAGGCCTTTGCAAACAGTTTGGATCCAGATGAGACGCCACAGAACGTGGCTTCTCATCAGGATCCAAACTGTTTGCTATTCTGATAGTGGTCTTTGAAAAAAAGGGAAGAAAATGATGATTTTAGAAATTCAGCAGACGACATTTTAGCAGACGACAAATTTCCCAGCATGCAAAGGGTTAAAACTACTCTAACGCAGTATAGTGCACGGCATAATACAGGCCTCGCGTTTCCCGGCCATAAAATGATA
The DNA here is from genome assembly GCA_007657795.1 of Dreissena rostriformis. Classification (NCBI taxonomy): domain Eukaryota; kingdom Metazoa; phylum Mollusca; class Bivalvia; order Myida; family Dreissenidae; genus Dreissena; species Dreissena rostriformis. The sequence goes on along the minus strand of VMBQ01000908.1, from coordinate 220,869 downwards.
TACATCTAGGCAAGAAGTACCTCATAATTGTTTCACAGGTTACCTACGCGTGGTTTAAATGAATATATACTTTTACCAAAATAAATGCTTTTGTTCTATATACCCCGAGTTTCATGTAATAGCTTTAAATCATACTAATGCATATATATCAATGAATTACTGGATAGTCGATAAATGATTGTGAACATATAAACACTAATTAGGTTTTACCCTGATGTTTGTTTACCGTTCGCTATCGTTGATTCCGGATGTCGATTAGCTGTAATTATCTCTTATCAAATACATTTTCAAAATATATAATTTATATATGTAGACAATAACTAAACATAACATAAATGTAATTGATTTGAATTATAAATGCTAGAGTTATATGTATAACTGTAGTGACTGGTTATAACTGTTGACACTTAATTACATTCAAGACATTTATTCACAAACAAATATAAATTAACATTGCATATAGCAGACAGTAATAAGTAAAGAAAACAACATCACAAGTACAACATAGACCCTGCTATGTGAGACAATCATTACAGTGTATGTAGAAGAAATCAATCATGTTAATATTTCGAAATATACATATAATTGCGGTTCCTTATATTGTATAACATTGAATACATGATACATTCCAAACTAACTGATCACAAAACCTTTATCATTGAAAGGCGTGCAAAGTTCATTTTTTAATATGTGTCGTGTTCTGAGAAAACTGGGCAAAATGCTTGTGAGTAAATTGTCATCCCAGATTAGCCTGTGCAGTCCGAACAGGCTAATCAGGGACGACAATTTCCGCTTTTATGGATTTTTTCGTTTAAATGATGTCTCTTCTTAGCGAAAATCCAGTTGAGGCGCAAAGTGTCGTCCCGGATTAGCCTGTGCGGACTGCCCATGCTAATCTGGGATGACACTTTACGCACAAGCATTTTGCCCAGTTTTCTCAGAACACGCCACAGTTTATGCACAAGCAAACTGTTTTTGTCGTGTTTTTTATCGAGTTAAAAGGCGCAAAACACGTCGGACGTGCCAGTTAGCGGCATTGTTTGTACCATAACCACGCAAAGATGCTCTGTAGTAATATAACGCCCCATTATAGACTCTTTCCATTTCAACGCAGTGTCCCAGCAAGTTAAGTAAAGTCTCTGGGTGATGCAGGTGAATTCTATTGCTAATATCACATGTATAAGACTCCAATACTCCTAATGCATGTAGCTGATTGTCACGTTCACCGAGTCCTCCGTACGTGAGCTACTTTAGATATTGGAGGAAAGGACGAGCATCCACCTCAGCAGTGACCATCCATGTTTTATCAATACGCTTTCTCTGTGCAACTTCCTCTTCAGTGATATTGTGATTCATTTCAAACAATAATATGACAGGAGCGCAATACGATTCTTGCCTAAAAAACCTGAATCCGTTTGCACTGTTACCTGATAGCATTTTAGCAAACACCTTTAAATCCCTTTCTCCTTGTTTTCGTATGCATCCACAAACAGCCTTGATCTTGTTGTGATACCTCCTCTCCACATCCTCCAACACTCTAGCTGCGGCTTGAAGATGACCACTACAGTACAGTATAGAAGCCAACTTTAAGCGACTAGAAGCTACATCCGTGTTAAAGAAATATTTGAAACGACATATAATTTGGCAGTTAACAACATTTTGTAGTCGCAAACAATAAGATGATTTGATTGAATGTCAAGATGATGTTCAATTGTTGCCCCAATGAGAAATGGGCTTGACACCACTCCAAACGGGACCCTGCAAAATCTGTATTCTGTGATGTTGCTGGAATCATGAACATTCTTTGTGTAATCCTTTAGCCACAGGAATCTTGTTACATCTCTTTCACTTTGTTTTAGCTCTATCTGTAGAAATGCTTCTTCTATGTCAGCTACCATAGCAGTTTCATGCAGTCTGAATCTCAGCATAATTCCACAGAGATCATTTAGCAGTACAGGACCTCTGTACAGGCTGTCATTCAGACTTTGACTGGTTTTGCATATTTTAGCTGATGCGTCATATACAATGCGCAGCTTTGTAGTTGACTTATCAGGCGTGATTACAGCATGGTGTGGTATGTAGTGTTTCAAATTCTGGTTTGGCTCATCATCATTTTTTTTAACAATTCCATTTTTTAGTTGCTCTTGTATCACATTGTCATATCTTTCTAGTATTTTTTAATCATTCTTCATTCTTGACACTGATGATTTCAAGCGACCATATGCCAACTGCCTGTTTGTAGGTAGATTAAGATTTTCATCTTTCCAAGGCCATGTCACTTTGTAACTGCCATCACTGAATTGCACTTTCTCTTTGAACTTTTTCATGACTTTTATATCATCTGATGCAATTGGGCTGTCTTTAATACCTATGGATTTAATGTTTTAAAAGACCTCAATGTCAACTTGAGATTTAAATGATTGATCAAGGCTTGTACACGTACTGCAATCTGACAGGGCATTTCCATGACTCATTACAAACATATTGACACTGTCTTTTGTTGTTTCAGTATCAACAGTGCGGCCACTCAAAATCCAGCCAAACTTAGAGCTCAGCAAAAATAGTGAAGGCTGTAGTTCAATTTTTTGGTGTTGAGACAACATCCAGATAGTAATCGTCCCCTATCAGTAATTCTACACAACATGTCTCTCGCTCATAAGCAATTGTGTCAGCCAAGTCCACTGAGTCCAGAATACTTTTCACATCACCTGACATACGTTTGATAGGTTTTCTTTATATTTGTCCACTGATCACAGTCACTATGTTCACCGCTATTTTTATTGTATCTCCATTTCTGAGACCAAGCCTTACTGAGGACACTTTAGTTATGATAGTTCTTGATTTTGAAGAACCAAATGTCGTAACTCTTATCTCCTCTTCTTAACTTTTCAGATACATATGAACGCTGTGAACCAGAGTCTAGGAGGAGTCTAACAGTATGTGTCTTGTCATCTTTTTTAACAGTTGCAGTTGCCGTCTGCATTAATACCATCTCCCCTGATGACATGAGAGCATTTGCTTGTATGGAGCCAATGCATGTTGGCTGCTGTTCATCATCTGTGTGTGTTACGTCCACAGTCATTTGAACACTTGTCTGAATTGTTTGGAACCTTTTGGGACAGAGGCTTCTGTGATGGTCATTTCTTATCCCACAATTAACACACATCCTTTTGGAGTAACAGTCCTGTGCTTTATGTCCAGATTTTAAGCACTTGTGACAACTGTCTCTTAGGAATTTCTTTTTATCAGCAAGTGTTTTGTACTTTCTACACTCATCGCTCCAGTGTTTTTGACTGAAGTAGCGACACAAATTCGAATAACTTTTTTCCCTTTGTTTTACAGTTTGGCGTTGTTTGTAGTTGTTCACTGGTCTTGTGTTCACCATAAGACCCTCTGCGGAACTTGTAGGTTTACTCTTTTGAAAGTTGTTTTGAACAAAATCACCACTATTTGAAGCAACTTTTAATTGTGTTCTATTTTTAAATGTTTCAATTTTACTCCCTGCTCTGTTTTCCTTCTCAGACTTTTCACGTGCTGTGGTGAATCCTTGCAGTCTTTCACGCAAGGAAGGAACTGTCCACTTTCCTGACGTGCCATGGAGGAGTTCAAGCTGTAGTAAAACTTCTTGTGGCATCTTTGACCTTATCATACACACAAATATATCCTGGTCAACATTTTGTTTGAGTACTTCCAAACTTCTGAGATATTTTTCTACGTGATCCAAGAAGAATCTTAGACTCTGAACACTGTTGTTTGCATAAGGAAGGTTCATCATTTTGTCGTAGTGCAAATTGATAACTTGCTGAATATCGCCTTATCTTTCTTTCAGGACTTGAATTGCATTGTCATAGTTGTAATTTGTCAGGGATAATCCAGCAATTGCATATTTTGCCTCCCCAAACACTTTACTTTTGAGATATGTGAATTTTTCCACATTTGAAAGGCGCTTGTTTTGGTGCACTACAGTCTCAAACGAGTCCCAAAACTTTCACATGGCATTCTTTTTGCTGTTGTACTTGTTCTTGTTTTATTTGATTTTGCATCTTTTCATGCTGAAGTTCAAATCTCACACTTTGCATTTCTAGTTGCATCATTTCAAGCTTTTCATCTTGGTAAACATTAATCTTTTCTTCTTTTTCACTTTTTGAATTAATTTTATCTTTCAAAAATATCAAGTCCATGTAGCATTCCATAGTTTGATCGCACAGGTCACCATCATCATCTATGATGTGTTGCACACTTTTTACTTCCTCTGTTACTTCTTAAAGTTTCTCTGATTGTACTTCCAACTTGTGACAGTTGTTCTTTATTTTTTATAAACACGTATTTGTTTTGAACACAAACGTTTCCACATCAACACTCTCTACATCCATCTGCATTAATTCTCTACTCTCTGAGATTGCTGTTTGGATGTTATTTTTATATCGGATTCTCACCCCCTTGATGGATGCGAGTGCAGACATTTTGTACATTCTGATTATTATCCACCGAATACAATAATTCAATCACAAGACATTAATCTGTGTAAATCCACTGGCCGTAAGAATTCACACTATTTTCACTTTTTCTTCTATTCACTTTTTCACTCACTGTTATTTTTCTGGTTGAGCTGACAAACGTCACATTTCAGTTTGCCATTTCTCTTTTTTTTCGGTGATGAAAATTCACACTTTAATTCCTTGTGTATTGAATTTTTCACTGTAATTCCCTTTTTTATCCCACTGGTTTCCTTTCACAAGCTCAGTTCGCGGGACCAAATAATGTGGCGAATCATTTCTTTAAATTTTTTTGCGGACTGTTTTTTGTGTAAATTTCACCACATTAGAACTAATTTAGTTTTTATAATTTGAGAGTTCCTAGTTCCTTTATTTCCTACAGTTACAACTCAATACTCAGTAAGTTTCTTTACTTTTATTTTTCTCCAAGTCTTAACAAATAACCAAGGCAAATAATTCAATAATAAATTCCAACAAACATTACATTCACACAAGTTCAAGTATCTAATTTATAATTTGAAGTTAATGTCCAAATTGAATCATAAGTCAAAAGGTTTAAGCACTATATATTTAATCCAAACCGTCTCTAGGTGGAACTCTTGGTAGAAACTATAATGTTCAAACACTGTCGGCCCATTATATACCATCCAATCCTGTCAATCAAAATGTTAATATTGACCAATCGTAGTCAAGTTGGCGCGCAGTCACTCCCTTGAAATTATTGGTGCCTAACTGGCTATTGTTATTCAAAAGGTCTTGCGCCAATTGGATCAAATCTGCGCCACTGTATTGTTAAGTACTCATGGAAAGTCAGAATGCGCCACCTGCGCCACTGTATTGTTAAGAACTTATGGAAAGTCAGTATGCGCCACTTCCTCAAGGTTCATTTAGGTACATATGCAATTACATATATATTTGACTTCACACATAAAATGAAACATAAAACTCGTGAATTTAACGACAGCATGTGTATCCATGCAAAAACTCGACAGCTTCCATTTCTTTAAAAGTAGTTGCGCTTCTTAGGTAGATATTTCGAACTACAAAGTTTGATATTTTTTTTCCAATGCTGTTCTACCTAACGTTGAAAGTCCAATTTTAGGTGTAGCAAGTCAATGATATGAACCGTAACTAATCGAACAATCACCTAGGCGACCCGGGTCCAATCCACGTTCCCGGAAACATGTGAGTTTGGGTGGTGGTCACCATACTAGATAGGTATGGTTTCCTCCGGGTATNCCCCCCCCCCCCCTACAACACTTGACAACGCCGAAAGTAAATATATATTTTAGTAGATCAACAAATAAATGATAATGTGATAATGGCAGCTATAGTGCAAAATTGGTGCCAATTTTGTGAGTCATATAGTTAATTTAAGGAGTGCTGGGACACACTCCAGTCCTCATGACCTCACATAATGCAGCCTCGGGCGCGAAGGGACCTCATACAATTCGAAATACACACGCTCACACGCACACACACACACACACACGTACACACAGTCTTCATGTAGTGAGCTTTTTTATTTTAAAACTAAAGTGGAATGTTAACAAACAGAAACAAAAGCCGTTTAAACAATCATATGTATTTTGTTTCGGAAGAAAACAATTTTTGACTGTTTACATTGCGACACATGCTCTTTTTCGTTTTGATGTTACACCAATTAATAAAATTAAATGAACCAAGGGGAGGGGCATGCGATAGCCGGGAGCTTACTGGGTTTAATTGGATTAGTAAGAATTTACTTCCAAGATGGCGTCGTTTTCGTGTTTTATCGTGAAGGAGTAGCGGATATTTTCACCCGGTAAGCCACTTTAAATTTATATTTCTTTTAATGAATACGCCCTTTCGGCTCTACGGTGTTGGGTTCCCCTCTAGTTTTTGTTTCAAAACCGTGGACCTTGGAATAAAACAATATTGAAAATTGAATCAAAACCGTACATAAATGTGTTGTTTAATTTCTTGACATTTGGGTCAAGATTTGGGATGTTCGAATATAATTTCTCGTATAATAAACAGTATTTGTGCATGTTTACAGTCAAGTATAACATAAATCACGAAAAGTTTGTTTTCTAGACGCGTGTTTATGTCTGTTAATTCATTTAATGTCGAATTATAATTGTTTAACCCCCCTTTTTGGAACTGACTTCCTTTGAAGCACATTTTGGGACCTGACTTCTAAATGACACAAAATAATTGTCGTGAATGAATTACCGTCAATTACGCATTGGTACGAATTTTTAAGAGATTATTTTCTCTTTAGACATCAAGAGTTATCTTCTTTTTTTATTAATTGTTATATTATTAATTATTATTATTATTATTATTATATGTTTTCTCGCATACTTAACGCTAACATTTGGTAAGAGTAATATAAGTCATTTGACGGTATTATTTACACAGTGTAATTCTTACCTGTTTATTATAATACATACGAACTTAATTAATATGCTTGAATATGCCTCGTAACGGAATACTATGCTTACTGCCAAGGCGTTACGAAGTGTGTAACGCTCTAGAAAGCGTAAGGTACATAAACACCCACCAATCAAACAAAAAAGATTACGTCAAAGTAACACGCCAGTTAAACACACAGTTGGCATACCTGACGCTTGCTTAGAAGATGCATTTCAGGGGATGTTTTTATTGGACAATTAAATATTAACTGTTTATTTAATACAATGACATTTGACGCGTTTTACCATAACGATACTGATACATGTTTGTAACTTTGATGTGACACATTTTGGCCGACATTCTTTTAAACGTGTTCTGAGTTGTACTCGTAGAATATATTATAATCGCAAAAAGTGAACTGGTAGTGGATAGAAAGATTTGAGCAAATGCAATACACGATATGATTTTAGTAGAAGTGATCAATATATACATGTATTTTTCTCTCTATTATACTTATGTTAATACATATTATTTAAGACTGTTGTATTGAGGAAATAAAGTATTGATTCTCTTATATATGTTATTTCGTTTGTTCCTAACATAGCCGTCTGATCTTAAGTAATGGTAATATGTCGAATGCATACATAATTCATTCCGTATCATTTATGTAAGTGCTGAATACACTTGAAAATGTATGCAGAGACATCGTGGGAAGAAATGAAGTAACACGGATGATGGTTTATGGTAATATTAAAAAAAGGTGAGAAACTAGCATCATAACTTTTACGGAACGAAACGAGTAATAAAGCAGTACTCACACCAATAATATGTCAGACTTGTCTATGGAGACTTTATAAAATAATTTAAAAAAAAAACAAACATCAGCTGTACATGTTTGTGTATGGTTCGTGTGTTTTAATTTGCTGTTTTAGTCCGGCTCTGTTGAAGGACTCCTTCTGGCGTATTCGACATTTAAACTCACGTGGGCCATGAATGGATCATGGTGTCTCAGTCCTCTGCTAATTTTAAATTGGAAATAACATATACTGCAACGAAAGATGCACTTATTATCGCCCTCTAACCTGCATCATCTGAAAAGACAGTACAAGAATGGTTAAACATAAGTTCATATCAGAATAAGGTCGAAATGTCATTAAAAAAAAACATTAAATTAATTAAAATAGTACTGAAAAGGGCTATAACATTCAATTATCTCTTAGAAAGATAGATAGATTCTTTATTTCCTCCATTCATGGAGAGCATCACACATATACAACACATATTTACATCATAAATATACACAATAGAAAATTAATTATATATGCATATTAATACATGTACATGTATACAAACGACACTAGAAAAAGGATTGGCCTGAGAAAACAGATAAGAACGGCATATAAACATAGCAATTTTAATATACACTAATGATATAGAAATACCTAGCAGAATACCGCATGATTTAACACCAATGCGCACGTTTATAACATAAAAAACTGGACATTTTTCTTATCACTGGCAGCATCATCGCTGTATTAATGTAGCAATATGCAAATTAATACGACAATACCAAGGTGCAAAAAATGCTTCTGAGATGTTTCAGAGCCCAACTTTAATATGTTCACACATTGCTCAAAGGCACTGATCTGGCTGAAGCGTTTAAAGTCTTCAATCCCACAGCTCTCAAGTATGAGAGTCCACAATTTCTCACGTTCGGCTTCGATAGCAGTACAATAACACAACTTGTGGATAATCAGGCTTCCCGTTCTGAGGTTACAAAGTGTTCAGATCTGCATGAACTGATTTGATATTAATAAGCCGATGCCATTCATTAGGGTTTTTGCACAAAGCTAAGAGTTTCTTATTGTCCTTTGCGTATAACTATAAAGGAGAGTAACAATTAGTTTCTATAACATTCGCCGTTACGCCCCATGGGTCTCTAGCTTTCAAACGTTTTACCATGTCTTTGTTGATACGCGTTACGATATTGCGTTCAATGATTTGCTTCCACTGTCCTTTGGATGGGAATGTTCCGTGTTCAACATATGAATGTAGATAGTTGGTAAGATTGTATCTTTGTAATATTGTGTACACATCAGGAATAAAGCCGAAACATTGACGGTCTATATCAAGGAAACGTACAAGTCTGTTGTTGAATAGATCTTTTGCAAGATACTGTGGATTTAATCTGCAAAGTTGCCCTAGTAGTTTCAGTTTTTGACACTCGAGTATGTTAACTATTGGTATAGCATTTGTTGTTATTAGAGCGAAATCCGTAGAAATGCATTTCTGGTATCCTTGCATGTGTTTTAAACAGAAGTTTTGAGTGATTTGCAATTTCAATAGGTCACTTGATGAATTATTATTCCAAAGTTCACTGCCGTAGATAGCCTTAGGTAACACTGTTGAATTGAATATCGTACTCATAGTGATAGGGCTTAGTCTCTCAGGTCCCATACCTTTAGCGCATATGCTTATATACGTCCCTCTGAGCTTCACACATGCTTCTTGAATGCAGTTGCCTGTTGACAAGCATGAGTTACATTCGATGCCAAGATGAATGTAACTGTCATTTACAGGAATAGTTTCTGTTCCGACGTAAAATTCCTTTTGAGTGAACAAATTCGTATTGTTATATATCACAACGGAACATTTGTTTGTATTATATAAAAATCGCCACTTATTGGCGTAACTGGTGCAAATTCGGAGCATATTGTCAAGTCCAGCTCGTGAGTATGACACCAGAACCATATCATCGGCAACAGTTGGTGCAGACATGTTTATGTCATATAGGCACACTCCATTCCCACTTTCTTCCAGCTCTGAAATGAGACCGTTGATATATACGAGATAAAATAACGGCGAGCTCTTTCCGCCCTGGCGGGTTCCCTGGCGTACCGGAAGTGGCCCTGATAGCAGTCCCTGGTAACGCACGCGGCTTGTAGCATTATGATACATATCACGAAAAGCCACTAACGAGTTAGCGTCGATGGCTGGCGTATGGGCGTCATCACCGGAAGTGAGAGAGGACAACTTGTAAAATAAGCCATCATGCCACACCCTGTCAAACGCTTGGCGTGCATCCATAAAACACATGTACACAGGTGATGAGTGCTCCCTAGAGTAATTTAGGCATTCCCGTAGAGAAAAACTTGTCATGATGCATCCAAGTCCGTCTTGGAACCCTCCTTGTAACCTCCTTATTGAGGTCATTATATTGCCTTTACACCGGTCAAGCAAGACCATCTCGTACACTTTTAGCAAGGTCGAAGATAATGTTATGGCCCGATAGTTGCTCGGTTCATCTCGCCTTTTTCGTCCACCTTTATGCAAAGTAATAATGTCGCCTTCTTTCATTCTATCGGGGATTAGTCCGGACCCTAACATAACAGTATATAACCGAGATAAGGGGTAAGCGATTATATCTTTACCATATAGTAAGTGTTCGTGGGTGATATTATCGGGACCACATGCTTTCCCCTTCGATAAAGTCTTAATACACTCGGCCACCAATACGGGAGATACGGTGACGTCTTGATCGGGAGACAAGCCACGAAACGTTTCATCAACTTCCTGTTTCACATAGTGCTCCCATTCAGCATCGAAGTCATGTAAGTTGGATGGAGTGTATAAGTCTGTAAAATACTTGGCCCACTGGTCAACTATATCTTCGCGACTTCTATACTTCGTTCCATTAAAGTTAATACCGCCGCCAGGATTGGCTCCGGATCCATGTTTCCTGGAATTAACCGTTTTCCAGAAACTCACAGTATCATGCACAGAATCGTGTTCTAGCTTATTGTCAAGTTCGGTCATGTAGCGATCCGCGCATTGTCGCATCACCCTCCTGAAGTTAGCCTTATCTTCCTTGTATTGACGATACGCACTATGCTGAGTTCCTTTGGGTCTTCCAGCTCGTTGCCAGGCATCACGTGACCCTGCCATTTGACTGTGGAGGGCGGTAAGGGCATCCGTCCAGAACGGCTTCAAATGTCCTCTGAATTGCCTAGTTGGAAAACAGTCATTTGCACAAGTATTCATCACTTCACACAGCCTGTTGTATAACTGGTCGGCCGTAAGATTTTGTACTGTATCAATATGTAAAGCTTCATCCAGAGATTCACAATACTTCAGTACATGATCATTGTTAGCAGATTTCCAATTAATATATTTCTTACTAGCAACATGTTCATCAGTATGAATTATAAAATTAAAACAACATAGTATAGGTCTGTGTCTGGAAACATTAAGACAGGCATCATCAGCAACTTTACAGTGACATACACAATCAGATATCTCACAAGGTACAAATACATAGTCAATCAACGACGTAAATTTATCATCATAGGATACATATGAATTATTAGGGCCAATGCAGGAGTTATGCATATTCATAGCACATAAATTGCAATCATTTACAAATTTGTACAGTAAACTCTGCCTATAAGTGTGAATGTGAGATTGAACGTCAGCATTGAAATCACCCAGAAATATAGTGTCACCTTGGTCGCTATATGTATTAAATACATCATACAAGTTATTTATACTGTCATTGTATTTCTCATTTGGATGGTTTACACAGGGGAGGTACACTTGAATAACAAATATGTATTTCCCTGGGGAGAGTTGCATTTGTATACCCGCTATTCTATCGTCATCAATAGTTAACGGTGAAATAATATTGTCATATTTCTTTTTCCACAAGATGGATACACCGCCTCTACCTATCACGCGTGAGGATGACGAATAATCAACATGACTACAAACAGTGTGGTGACTATAGTCACTAAGAATAGTATCCATGAAATGTACATTACTAGGCAGTAACCAATGTTCAGATATACCGCATATATCAATGTTGCCTCCGGGCAGTATTTCTGACAGGTACGCCGCGCTAGACATAATACCGGTAATGTTCCATGTCAATATATTAAGGCCAAAAACAGCCATTGTTAAAAAGATAATTGTTTTAAATAGGTGAATTGATTCAGTTGGTCGGCAGGTTTTTCGTACAGCATTATTATAATTCTACAGTTAGTAACGTGATTCAGAAAACACTATATTGCACCACATAACAAAACATGCTATACAACTATAATATTGAAGTACATATATTAACTTTATTAAAGATGGGTAGTTATTTCGTTGCAAACTCTTTAACATAGGAAAGAGCTGTTTGTTATTTGGAAGTCAGGTACAAAAAAAGAGCTTTAAAGGAAGTCAGTTCCAAAAAAGGGGGTTAAACCAATATTATTTTGGCAATAAAATAGTTATCAGAGATAAAACGGCGTCGGTAAAATTAAATAATCATGATTTTAGTTATATTTTACAGTACACGTGCGTCAATACTGTGTATTATAAGAGACAATGAGATTTGTACATCCAATTTCTTGAACGTCACTTAAGTAGACAACAGATTTGTGGACAGTTTTCCTTCAATACCCTTTTTTATCCCGACGTCTACGATCTTGAAACCAAAAACCGAGGGAAGCACAAAGATCGTAGAGCCGAAGGGGCGTATTCATTTAAAATAAATATAAATACAAAGTTGCTTACCGTTTGAATATTTCCGCTACTCCTTCACGAAAAACACAAAAACGACGCTATCTTAAAATAGCTGTACAATTTTTGTTCCAATACACTTGACATTAACTGCAGCGTTTTAAATACAAAGAATGGTAATGATATTTACGCAACACCGCGTATGTCTGAAACACCACTTATGTCAAAAAAGAAATTGAACATCAAATACACAAGTTCGGTACCTGAAATGCTGGTTATTATGCTTGTAAAGTTGAATCACTGAAACAGCCATACTGGCAATACCTTTCAGCTACGTGCGACAAAGATAATATTTCCTTTTTTTTTCTGAAAAGGGATATCTAGAAAAACAACAACCGAAAAATCACGCGCGATTTCACATACTGGTTACTTTGTTTGTAATATCCACCCATTAAGTAGCATTACGTTTTGAGTTTCGCGCAACATATGTTAGAAATGTAGTTGTTTTGTACTAAACGAGGACCATAATAGCTGAACCTAAATATGGATACGCGCCAATATCACGTGATGGTTAATAGGTTTGTAACATTTCATGCTTCTTGCAGCAATACGCTTTGAGCGACCTGCGACACAAAAATCCGACGGACGGAAACGTGAAAAGTGGGGTCAATTTTGTTTTCTATTTTCCAAATAAGCATGGGAACAAATGCATAGAAATAAAACTTTACTTCAGGCTCAAAAAAGTTAAAGTTGACTGAATTTCCGTTGTCCTCTGTCGTTCGTTGTCAACACTTTGCTTCAAACGCATTATCATCCTAAACCGCTGACGAACTTTCGCGAAACTTCACTGCAATGATCCTTTAGTGACTGGGCAAATAGAAAGGAATGTTATTATGTACAAGATTCATTACATAATTGTATTTAAATTCAGTACACGAAGCAAAAAACGAAGCCCATAAGAATTCNGGGGGGGGGGCTATGGCAATCGAAACGTGATGATATACAATTTTGAATATAATTTTACTTCCGTTACATTTCAAGTTGCTATCTATTTCAGTGGCAAGGCGGCTTAGTTTAGCTATATTGAGAAGTATTACGGGTACCAACGTGGACGAAACGCGCCTCAATGCATTTGAGCCGCATTTTATGAAAACTTGTAAAAAATGCATGTGCGTACATTGTTATCCTCGATAAGCCTGTGCAGTCTGCACAGGCTAATCAGAAGCGACACTTTCCGCGCAGGCTAGATATTCATTTAGAAGAGACTTCCTTTAAACGAAACATTCCATAAAAGCGGAAAGTGTCGGTCCTGATGAGCCTGTTCAGACTGGGACGACAGTTACACACATGCGTTAAGGTCCGTTTCCCCAGAGCGATGCTCATTTGTTGAATGCATGGATAATATAGGTGACGGATCTACCGGGAGGGGCACGTGCACCCTACCCCTCCTCCCCCAGCAGACTACAAAGCCTGTTTACTGTAGGCCTATATTCCTTATGTTTTATATTTAAATAGAAAAAGTGTATTCCTACAGATATACGGTTTACTACGTGTGGTCAATATTCAAGACCATCGCCTAGAGGAACAGCTTTTTAGGGAAAAGGGCGATTTTAGGACGAACGGCACCCGGACTATCGGCTCCCTGTATTTTTGCATTCCTGGACAGTCGGCACCCTGTGAATTTGTCGACCAGGACAATTGGCAACCGATTTCATTGTCCACCAGGACAATTGGCACCTAACAAACCATAAGGAGTGAAATGTCTAAATCTCCGGCGGGCAATAATCCTGGTGGGGAGGAGGGGTAGGTCGACCAGGGCATATGTCCGCTCATGCTATGTTATCGAATAAGCATATATCCGGAAGGGCCTGTGTCCGGCTTCCCTTGCCAACTAGTAAATATAACTCGATATTTGCCAAATACATGCTATTTCTGAGCCGCATACAGGCATATATTTATTTAACATTCCCGTCCCGCATCTGAGAATTGCGTTTAGCTTCGGTCAGTTTTGTCCACCATTCCGTAATTGCAGGCGTTGACACAAACGTATGTAACCAGAAACACGCTTTTAAAGAAGATATTTTTATTACCACGTATAACTTTATAAAATCAAACACTTTTACTATTCTAAATCATGAAACATGGACTGTTGCTTTGGTGGTATAAAACTATGCAAAAAGATGCTCATTCACATGCCAGTTAGTTACATGAATTAACAAACATCAATGCAACCATGTGCTTGTTTTGACGCTGGTCGGCATGGTGGTCTGAATGATTGACTGCATGAATAAATAACTGACTGAATTAATGAATGGCTGAATTAATGAATGACTGCATGAATTGCTGACTGAATGAATGACTGACTGAATAAATGATTGACTGAATGAATTAATGACTGAATCAATGAACTAAAAATGACCGTCCTTTGGATGATTGGATTAGTCGGTTCACTATAGCGCCCCCCCCCCAACCCGTAGGCCAACTCATGCCTCCTTCCCAGGACAGGAACGTCCGGATCCATCCAGGAGAACAAGTACAGGATAAGTATTTAGTATATGTTATATATTATTTATATTTTTTACTGGGATTAATAGTATTCCAGAACACCCTTTTGAAAATATTATGAGCTTCGGTCTGTGAAAAGGGGGTTTAATTCATGTGCGTAGTGTCGTCCCAGATTAGCCTGTGCAGTCTTCACAGGCTAATCAGGGACGAAACTCTCCGCCTTAACTGGATCTTTGCTAACAAGAGACTTTCCTTAAACGAAAAATATCATTTAAGGCGGAAAGTGTCGTCCCTGATTAGCCTGTGCGGACTGCACAGGCTAATCTGGGACGACATTCTAAGCACATGAATTAAACCCCCTTTTCACAGAGCGAGGCTCATATATGCCTGTATAGTATTCTCCCTCGCGCATAAATCACATTAAAAAATGACAACAGACAAATTACAAACATCAGAACAGTTTTATTGACTGGGCTTACAAAAATATAATAAATTACTATAAGCTTGCATAATTACTTGAGTAAGTTCAACCATACGTGTACATAAATGTTCTTGAACATACATTGATGAATAACTACAACTCAACGTGATCGCGGATGCTACTTGCAAGTTGTTCATAAGATGGATAACCAAGTTTAGAATGAGCCTCGCTGTGAGAAAACCCGGCTTAACCCTTTGCATGCTGGGAAATTTGTCGTCTGCTAAAATGTTGTCTGCTAAATTTCTAAAATTAGCATTTTTTTCGATTTTTTTCAAAGAATACTATCAGAATAGCAAACAGTTTGGATCCTGATGAGACGCCACATTATGTGGCGTCTCATCTGGATCCAAACTGTTTGCAAAGGCCTTCAAAATCCGGTTCCAGCGCTCAAAGGGTTAAGGCACGTGAAGTCTGCAGAGGCTAATCAGCGACGACACTTTCCGCTTTTATTGTGTTTTTGAAAGTCATTTATAAACAAAAATCCAGTCTAGACTGAAAGTTTCGTCCCTGTTTAGCCTGTGTGGACGACACTTTACGTTATGCATTAAACCCTGTTTTCCCAAAGCGAGGCTAAAATAACAAATTTATGTTTAATCTGCATTATTTTTTACAGTGATATAATGCCATTTAAGTGAACAGCTGTTTTAACAAAATCTGTCAACAATTATTCAAAGAAAGGTCATGAATAGTTTGAGGAAATATGTTCATGAATCACCATAGTTTAATTTACTTTAAGCATTTTTAACAATTAAATGAATTAGAATACAAACTACAGATATAAATATTATGTTCTAAAAAAAATCTGTAACACCTTTAACTTTGTCTACAATAAGATGCTCATTAAACTGGCATCTACGAACGGACCTCAAATATTTTGAACACTACATAATAATTATCACATTTGTGCTGTTCCTTAGCTGAAACCAAGTCTTTCAGGAATTTTAATGAAGATATTTAAGTACTAACATTTGCTAAAAACTATAAATCCTAAATTAAGATTCCTAATACTGAACAAACATTATATCTTCACAGTCTCTGAAATGTACCAAAACATATTCTAAGTGTTGAGTATAAAACCTTTGTAGCTGATGA
Source organism: Dreissena rostriformis (assembly GCA_007657795.1). Taxonomy (NCBI): domain Eukaryota; kingdom Metazoa; phylum Mollusca; class Bivalvia; order Myida; family Dreissenidae; genus Dreissena; species Dreissena rostriformis. The sequence goes on along the minus strand of VMBQ01000908.1, from coordinate 204,396 downwards.
AGAAATCTTAAGCAAGTTCACACTTAACACTTCAATATTATTACTTGCATCTTAATTTTTATTTACTCCAGGACGAATATCAAATTTTGTTTTCCTTGCTGAAATGTTTCAACAGTTCCAGATACGTAATCCAGATACATCCAGATACATTATCACACAATGAACTCATCATCACTCAGGCTGCACAAATATCCGCCCTGTTCTTTGGTATCAGACTTGCCCCCCTTGGGTGCTCTCTTCCAATGGCACAGCTCATTCAGTTGTCTGATCATGCTGTCCTTCTTCTGTAGCTGATTGGTCAGCTGGTTGATGCGCTGTTCCATCTGTCGGAAGTCCTCCTCGGTAGGGGTGTTTGGCTCCTGAAATCAATCAATCAAGAAATCAATCAATCAACCAATCAATGTCTTAATCAAATGGCTCTGTAAATCTACCTCTGTTAGCAATTGTGGGTTAGGAAAGCAATAAATCAATGAATTAACTTAATACTTAAAAACTCAATCAGTCAAGCAGTAAATCAATGTTTTAAAAATTTACTGTTTGTTCATCAATTTATCGACAATAATTGCGATCAAAACATTACTAAGTCAATCATGCAACTAACACATTTATTATCAATACATTACTAGATGTCGTGTTATGGATGATTCAATATCACTAATGTGAGGACTGTTGAAAGTAAATAATTTGTTCTGAGTCAGTAAAAAATATTAAAATGAACTTAAAATAACTTATGCAATCTATCACTGGATTTATGCATTAATACAAACAGCCCTGATTGATCTCATCAAGCACCCAATAAAGCAATTACATGAGTACTTGGGTTCATAAAACTTTTGATCATCAATAATAAACCAAGGTCACCTTATCCGTCATACTGTTTATGTTCATTTACGTGGACAGTCGATAAAAATACATGCTTACCACTAGAAAAATCATTACATGAAATTAACATAAGAGTGATTAATGAGTATTAGCATAGCCAGTGTTTTAACAGGATTTCATCCAACAGACATAAACATTAACCACTTGCTTTTTTCATAATCCGCAAATTATCCAATAAGCACCAAATTAATGGAGATCAACAGCAAAGTCTCCAAAGTGAAAATCACATTTCAAAATAAACGCAATTTCTGCTCACCCTCTCATTGCTGGATACACGAGCGTGATCTCTGGCAACCGTTAGAAGCAGTTCCCGCTCTGACTCCTGCAGCAACGATGTCAAGGTTGGCATGGTTTCACCAACCATTAGTCGCTCATTCACCTGAAGAAGAAGGGGGTCGTAGATATTATCTTGTAGGCATACTAAGAGTTCACTGGCATACTTTTTATGTTTGTACCCATGATATAATTTGTAAATTGCATGGGGCATTGAAAAACATACATAATTCAATAACGGATACATTTTTTAAAATAAAGAAATACTAAAAATTACAATGAAAAACTAACTTTAAAATAAAATTTTAGTAGTTACTTTTGTGATAAGCACCAAGTAATTACAATAATTGCATATTACTGAAAGAAAATGGTTGTTTAACATCATTTGCTTTAAATCTTTGTTAAAAGTCAAATGCCATGCAAATAACAAACTGATTATCAATATAATAATTTAAAAAAATCAATAATCTCATGAGAGGTAACATAATTAAATGAATAGAAATGCTCATGTGTAGAACTTCAAAATTGGTGTTAACCTGGACAATAAATCAAGATAGCGTTATATTGCAAGATGTTATTCATAGGATAATGACTTTTTATGTCTAACAAAATAAAAATGATGAGTTAATCGAGTTGATGAGTTAATATGTGTCGTGTTCTGAGAAAACTGGACAAAATGCTTGTAATCCGGGACGACACTTTCCGCCTTAACTAGATTTTCGCTTAGAAGAGACATCATTTAAACCAAAAATTCCATAAAAGCGGAAATTGTCGTCCCTGATTAGCCTGTGCGGCCTGCACAGGCTAATCTGGGATGACAATTTACGCACAATTATTTTACCCAGTTTTCTCAGAACACGCCACATATGAATGAATGTATTGTCATAACGTAAGAAGTAATTAATCGGCAAAACTAAAGTTATTGTATTTTTAAAAAGAACATTGTATTTTTTTAAAAAGAACAAAGAACACTTACTTCAACAATTAAGTCCCCTTTCTGCAGCTGACTCTCGGACTCTATCAAGGCAGAAAGTTCAGTGGAGATTTCCATAATGGTAACCATGGAAACAGATTTAACAGGGGAACCATGGCCGCTGGAAACCGGCTTGAAGGCGCTGTTTGGCCCACCTAGTTTTGCATAGCTGCCTTTCGGACTTAACAAAGCAGAAGTTTCTTTTCCAGAAATGTACGGAAATGGCAAGACAACCTCACATTCGATCAAGCGAATATTGTCCGTGATGTTAAAATTATCTGGTAAAAGTATACGTACTGCACACAGATTATAATTCTGTAGCAACTGAAACAAGCTGGGTTTTCCCAGCTGTCTTAGACTGCTTTCAGACTTAGACAAACCCTGATATTTCCAGCTACCTGGCAATGTGTTAGCTATGGGGGCACTGTCATGTTTCACAGTTTCTATTGGCACAATGTGTCTATCACCACCAAGCAAATCCTTCAAGGACCCGGTGAACTTTGGCTGAGACTTTGAGAGGTAGTTATTGGACAATTTCTGGTCTGAATTACTGCCGATGAGATTAAGACCTTGGGCCATGGATATTGACTTCCCTTTGGACTTTAGATTGTCCCCCACAGTGTTTAAATGTTCACACTTTATCACAGATGGTTCAGACAATTGATGATACAGTCTTTGATTATTACCCCTGACCTTTGGTTCAGATTTTGTTAAATCAAGTTCAGTAACTCTGCTCTCAGATTTCTTCCCATGTTTATTGTTATTTGTATCACACTCTGTTCTGGCAAGAAGTTGCTGGCCGCGGTAATGAGGATCTGTTTCTATGTTATCATCTCTGTAATTTTCAGGGTATGGAAAACTTTCTTCAGTTTCGGCAACGGAATATGGCTCATTTCCAAATGTTCCAGGATGATTTTCCAACCAGGACCTAGTATGGGCATGAGAATCTTTCACATATTTTTTGCCTGTTTGTCCCAATTTGAAATTCGTAAAATTATCTCCCTTATACATATTTGTTGGCTGTTGCTGTTTGCAGTTATCTCCCTTCTGAGAATGCCTTTTAAATAGACTGTGAGCGGACTGTTGCAATGATTTAGCATAACTCGAGGTGGACAATGTTTCATGGTCAGGATCTGTAGTTATGTACCCCGAATCAATCGTGCTTTGGGAGGTAAGAGTAGTCTGCCCTGATTCACTCAGTCGTCCACCAGAGGGTATAACCATGTTCTGGTCATGTGACCCAAATGAGCCCGACTTGCGTAGGTTTCCAGTATTATTTGACACTTCATTCCCATAATGTCTGTGCTGGTTACTATGACTACTACCCACATTATTGCACACAGGCTGTGGGTGCTGTGGACTAGCCCACATAATATCAGATCTGTTACCCACAAACAATTCACTGACTTCTCGATCGGAAGGCGTGGCGCTTACGCCCCCTGATCGCATCTCAACTGAATTCCCGCGCACTGATGCAGCACTGTTACTGGAATGTGGACTCGTGCCACTGCTTTCACTACTAATGCTCACTCGACTCTTGACAATGTCCGTCATTTGTTTCTTCTTCTCCTGCACATCACTCGGAGTTTGAGGCAAGCATCTTTTGGGTTTCATTGGAGCTGGGCCATTCATGGCCAAATGCTGAAGGGATGCATAATGTGCAGGCTTTTTCCCAGCGTTATTTACAAAATCAGGTGTATGCTTGTTCACTCCATTAAACTGATCTTGCTTGAAAGCGTCCATATCATCCAAAGCTTTACCTTTAACAGGTGTCAGACCTGGATTAGTCTTCTGGATTTCCCGATATTTCCTCATGTGTTTCATCATCTGAGAACCAGTGAAATCGGGGACCGCAGATTCTGTTTTGGTGGGTGGAGAATACTGGTCCGCGATAGGCTTTTTCTGACCCACCAATGAAAATGTACAACCTTCAGTCAAGTCTCCGAGCGATTTGGTTTTCACAACAGTCTGTTTGATTGCTGGGGATTGTTCTTGCCCATCTAATGAATCATTTACATGTTTTTCTAGTTTGTCACTTGGTTGATTTTTCCCTATTATTCCTTCCATTGACCTATGCCTTTGACCTTTGTTACCATTGCTTTGGTTGCCTGGGAAACCATTTGTGCTTGGTTTTTGTATTGTTGCATAAGTCACATCAGAAGCAAGAGACAGTTTCCTTGGATCACTCTGTTGCCTATTCACTGGCCGGTTATGGCTTGAATACTGACTGCTTTCAGGTACTTTACCTTTAACTTCAACGTCATTTCGTTCAGTCAACACTTGCCCTTCAAATGTCATTTTAATTGCATTTGGTACATGACTGATAGAACTATTTGATGCCCCAGTATTTCTAGAGTCTGAGTTTTTCCTCACCGCCTTTGGAGAACTAGTCACAGGTTTCACAACACTCATAATTGGCTGATTTAATTCCTGTTTAAAGCCAGTTTGGTATGTATCTAGTCTCATCGTTTCTTTCTTAACTTTCTCACTGTTAGCACTACTCATTGTACTTGGATTTTTAACAACATTCCCTACAGTGTAAGTTTGTTTGGCATTTCTAGCAGCACTGTTTGACCATGTCCCTTCACTCTGACCTAAAACAGTGTGACCTTTCTGTACTCTCTGATCACTATCTCCATGGTTCTGAGGAAAATTTCCAACAGGTTGTGACAAACGTTTGTTATAAGACGGCGGGAAATTGTCACTATTGCCTGCATGTGTATCTTGATGCGTCCTATTGTCAAGTTGCGGGGGATTGACCCCATGTCTAACGGGTCTGGATCCCCTGTGATTATTGTTTTCCGAATCCAGGTCACTTCCTGCATCCACATCCACTGACCGGAAAGGAAAAGGCGGTGAGGGACCCAGGCTTTTATGACCTTGGCCCCTTGGTCTGTGACCTTCACTGCTGATATTAAATCCAAATGTTTCCCCTTGGTCATGGTATTCATGAATTACTGCACCTTTCCCTTTGGAGTGATGTCCCTTGTGACCATGACCCACACTTACATTCCCACCCATTTTGTGATTGTTATTGTTAATTTCACCACCACTTTCAGGTCGTATATCAAAACTGCTCAACGATTTCTGACGAGAATTTGGTTTCAAAGGTCCAGGTAGAAAATTGTCCTCAAATGGGTAGGAGGAGTACACATTCTGTGGGGGCTGTTTTGTGCGGCCATTTTCCTGTTGAACTGTTTGGTGACAATCCACATCCTCACCAATCGTTGATAAATTGGACAGTGAATTCTGATTGGTCAAAGGCTGTGGGTCTCTTGAATTTTGATTGGCTGCTGCTGATGGAGATTTCTCAGGAGGAAAAGTGAGGTCCCCTGTCAGTCTTTTGAACTGAAAGACAAGAAAAGAAAATAGTTTAAAAAAATTCAATCTGCAGATCTGTTTTTATTTTTTTACAAACATTATGCAAAACGCTGTATGGGTAGTGTAAAAATAAACGTCAATGCAGCCATGACAGATTGGCTTGTCTTACATACTGTAAAATCATTTACATGTGTTGACATGAAATTGTGTGGTTTAAAAAAAAAAAAATGTGAATATAATACATTCATGGATTTCTGATTTTGGAAAAAAAAGGGGAATTTGCGTCAGTCATTTTCCGATGTGTTAAGAGTAAAATTCGTGGATTGGTCCGACCACGAAATCAACTTAATTTATGTTCCACGAATAATAATGATTTTACAATTTAATAAATTTTATTAATAATTCAATGAAAGCAAAAAATTTAATATTTTTCAATTATTTTTGCATTTGTAATTGAAATGTATGTAAGATGCTGTTACAAAACCGTTGGTGAAAGCATATTATTTAATTGTTTCCTTAAATCAAAATAATATTTCCCACAAAAATATTAAAGATAAAAAAATATTCAATAATGTAGACTTCCAGCCAACAATAACTGTAAATAATGCCAAAATACTAGGTAATGAAGACTGACATAATAATTTTTTACCAAAACAGGCATATAAAATAAATATATAATACTGTGCAGGTAATACTGAATTTATTGCCAGTAACAGATTTGAACATTCAGTGTTGGGCATAAGACCAACACCAAGAAGAAAAAAATTCATTGTTTCCAAAAAATATTGCCAAAAAAAAGGGTGATTGGCTAATTTTTCTTATTTTGACTTTTTATAGTGCCCAACTTGCATATTTAAGATAACGTAGAAATCTAATCTCAATTTAACATTCTTTTAAAAGTTATTTTTTGTATTTATGCCTCATGTATCTGATAAGAGCCACATTATCCCTTTGCATGCTGGGAAATTTGTCGTCTGCTAAAATGTCGTCTGCTGAATTTCTAAAATTAGCATTTTCTTCGATTTTTTCAAAGAATACTATCAGAATAGCAAACAGTTTGGATCCTGATGAGACGCCACGTTCTGTGGCGTCTCATCTGGATCCAAACTGTTTGCAAAAACCTTCAAAATCCGGTTCCAGCACTAAAAGGGTTATGCAAAAATGGGTCTTTGTTGCAATATGCAGCCAGCGTAGCTCAAGATCAGCCTGCACATCCGCACAGAATGGTCTGGAGCTTTAGTGTCAGCTATGAAGTCACTCGAGGTTTCGTGGTCTCACTAGCAGACGGGAAGCGGACAACTACAATGAGCGATGCCTGGTATTGTAATGCGCATGGAGGGGTAAGAGGGTTAGGGGTAGGGTTAGGGTAAGGGTTAGGGGTCCGGTAAGGGTTTGGGTTAGCCTAAACCCAACCCTTACCCTTACCCGAGCCCTTACCCTAACCCTAACCTGAACCCTAACCCAGGGTTATCTCCCCCATACCAGGCCTCACTCATTGTTGTTGTCCGCTTCCCCTAGCGGACAGGGTAGTTCCTGACCAGTCTGCACGATAACGCAGGCTGGGTTGGAGCTACGCTGGCCTAAATGGCATAAGACCCTTTATTGTATGAAACAGGTAATAATAAGAATATAACATAGATACAACAATTCAATGCTTTACATCTCAAGGCTTTTGGAACAGGAACAACAACCTTGTGAATAGTAAAGCATGATTATCTGCCCCTAGCATGGGGTTGGATTTCTTGGACATAACACATATCATACAAAGATACAACAATATCATGCATGATTATCTGCTCTTACTATGGGGTTGGATTTCTTGGTCATAACAGATATCTAACATAGATACAACAATAGCATGCATGATTATCTGCCCTTACTATGGGGTTGGGTTTCTTGGTCATAACAGATATCTAACAAAGAAACAACAATATCATGCATGATTATCTGCCCTTACTATGGGGTTGGATTTCTTGGTCATAACAGATATCTAACAAAGATACAACAATATCATGCATGATTATCTGCCCTTACTATGGGGTTGGATTTCTTGGTCGGTGTGTCGTTGCCCCTGCTATGAGAGTCAGCACTGCTGAGGTTGGACCAGGAGGCAGCCTTCAGCATCTGAATGGAAAGAGATATCATCATTTAATATTGAAATATCATCATTGTAAAGTGAGAAATCATCATTTAATAGTGTGATATCATCATTTTGTATTGTGATATCATCATTAAATATTGTGATATCATCATTTTAGATTGTAATATCATCATTTAATATTGTGATATCATCATTGAAGATTGTAATATCATCATTTAATATTGTGATATCATCATTTAATACCGTGATATCACTATTTAGTTTAGTTTAGTTGAAACCTATTTATTTAAGCTTGATTGCATCGAAAGCCTAAGGCTTATTTGAAACGCTCTCGAGTCCGTTTTCTGAGAATAGAACCAGTACTCAGTGTATATGGGGTGTCATCATGTAATATTGTGTAACCATCATTTAATATTTTGATATCATCATCTAACATTGTGCTATCATCATTTGATAGTATGATTTTGCCATACATTATTCTGATATCCTCATTTATTATTATAATATCATCATTTAATTTAGTGTTTTCATAATTAGCTCGGCTGTTTTCGAAGAAAACCCAAGGTATTGTCATAGCCCTCTCGTCTTCTGTGTCGTCGTCATCCGAAAACTTTAACATTGGCCATAACTTTTGCAATATTGAAGAAAGCAACTTGATATTTGGCATGCATGTGTATCTCATGGAGCTGCACATTTTGAGTGCTGAAAGGTCAAGGTCATCCTTCAAGGTCAAAGGTCATTTTTTTTTCATGTGCATCTTATCGACCTGCACTTTTTGAGTGGTGAAGAGGTCAAATTCAATGATGACCTTCAAGGTCAAAGGTCTAAAAAAAAAATCCAAGCACCCACAGCAGAGCGTTGGCATTCGCTTCATGGTGCTCTTGTTTAGTTTTGTGATAGCATCATTAAATAGTGTGGTATCATCATTTAATATTGTGATATCATCATTTAATATTGTGATATCATCATTTAATAGTTTGATATCATCATTTCAAGGGCTTAGAGCAAAAACCTAGTATCTCTGCTTTTACAAAGTTTTCAGGAAAAGCAAAAAAAATGTTATTCTTGTTGATATCTTATAAGTAAGCTTATATAATATATATATATAATCATGTAGTTTAAGATTTATGATAATATGCTAATTTAAATCAAACTTAAAAAGGCAAAAATTGTTTTTGCACCGACACTTTAAAATAAAAGGGCTTTTAGTGATTGAGCAAAAACATGGTATCTTGACATCCATGATTTTTGCTGGAAGCATTCACATTACATAAAGAGAAAATGCACCCTGTAACTCAATGCACCATGTATTTACTTGAAAGATGTGTTCAACCAAGTCATGAACGTTTTGGAGCTAAAACATAGCATATTTTTTTTGCACGGTTTTATTAGTATTCTTCAACAAATTTCGACTATTAAATGAATGGTATCCGGATATACTGGTTTATTGTCCCCAACAATGAACACGATAATTGATACCTGATTTGATCAGAAATCAATATCTTCAAAACTACTCAATATTCAGTTCTATAATTTTGTGACATTGTGTGTATATGAAAAATACATCTGTATATAATAAAAACCCATTTTTGGAAAATTTCCCCGATACTAGGTTTTGCTCTAAGCCCTCGATTTAATAGTGTGATATCATCATTTAACATTCTATTTACAGGTCCTTATACAAAGAATATGAGACATGTTCTGGGAAAATGGGGCTTAATTCATGTGCATCAAGTGTCGTCCCAGATTAGCCTGTGCAGGGCTAACAGGCTAATCAGGGACGACACTTTGTGCCTTATCTGGATTTTTGCTAAGAAGATACTTCCTTTTAACGTTAAATACCATAAAAGTCCTTATTAGCGTGTGTGAACTGCTAATCTGGGACAACACTTTACTCACATAAAGAAAGCACTGTTTTTCCCAGAGCGTTGCTCAAAGTAAAATATGAGAAGAAGTAAATGGAAAATGAAGACATAAAGACAAAAACATAAACAAATACTTATGATAAATAATTATTCTTATTTATTACCATGACTATAAGTTCAAAACTTGTTAATGAATATCAATATTTGCATTATTTTTTATAATCACATACACTAGTTTCTATACTTAATCATTAATTAACTGATATTATTTGATGTATATTTATAATCTATCTAAATTTAACTACAATTAATGTGACTGGCAAACCTTTATTAAATTTATTTCTTTGTAAAGTGGAAAACGCAAATAAAATACTAAGAATTATCACTATTGCTAGATAGTTAAGAAAGCAGAAAGGGGAATAAATAAGTGTGTGTTATGTATAGGAGTTGCCTCCCATGATCATTAATTAAAGACATAAAATCATTAAAGACACTGGTGGGTGGGAAATGGTGACTATACATTCATGTGAAAGCAAGTATAATGACATTATGACTAATTAATTAAAGTTATGATTTTTATTATTATGATAATGAACATTAAAAAAATAACTTGTGTGAGATAATTTTTTGTGAACTTGAAGACAAATTGAATTTAAATTAAAGACAGAAAAAATGTACAAACAAAATTGCTCAATTAAGAACACACAAATACACTAAACAAGAAATGTTTAAAACATCTGTAGCAAGAACGACTAGTAATTTAGATTGTATACATTTGCTTTAACATGTTTGACTAATGACTATGGTCTACCATTCTACAGAAGCAGGGAAAGAAACACAATACCTTCCAAGAAAACTGACTCTGCAATTGGCAACATACAACACATGTATATACATGTACATCACATTATATTACATAAACTGGTATATACAATATACAAGCCATGCTTTATATACACTGACATACAGCTCAAATCCCGAAATATCAGTGATTGAACATAATTATGAAAATTGAAAATACAAACAACTATTTAAATGAACACTGATGTTTACATTAACAAACATAGCATGCATGCACATAAAACTAGTAAGAATTACCTTAATAATCGTCCAAATTAATATGTCCAAAATTTAAGTTCATTAAAGTGCTTGTTTTTCTCTATGTATGTCTGCCTTAGACTATAAGTTAACCCACCCAATTGAGCACAATGATGACCCAGGGCCATTTTACGTGAATCCAAAATAAATGCACCTATCACATCCTTAGAACTAATATGAATAAAACTACCACATAAAAAAGGGCTAGACAATTACAACATGCAGAGGCTAATGTGATCCAGAATTTTACATACAGATATTTTGTTATTATCCCCACACTTTTTGAAAAAAAGATGGGGATATTGTGGTGATCTCCGCCGTCCATCTGTCCGTCCGTCTGTCTGTCCGTCCGTCCTGGCCAATATCTCCTCCTACACTATTAGCACTAGAACCTTGAAACTTACACACATGGTAGCTATGAGCATATGTGCGACCCTGCACTATTTGGAATTTTGATCTGACCCCTGGGTCAAAAGTTATAGGGGTTGGGGTGGGGCCGCGTCAGAAATTATCACTCATTTTTTTAGGTTATTTTACATTTACTTCTTTATTTCTACACCGATTCACTTCAAATTGATACTGGACCTCTCTTATGACAATACGGTCAATCTCAACCATGCATGGCCCCATTCCCAACCCTGGGGCGCCCCGCCCACATAGGCCACACCCACCAAAAATTTCCATTTACTATAATTTTTTCATTTCTACACGGATTCACTTCAAATTGATACTGAACTTCTCTTATGACATTAGGGTCAATCTCAACTATGCATGGCCCCATTCCCAACCCTGGGGCGCCCCGCCCACATAGGCCACACCCACCAAAAATTTCCATTTACTATAATTTTTTCATTTCTACACGGATTCACTTCAAATTGATACTGAACTTCTCTTATGACATTAGGGTCAATCTCAACTATGCATGGCCCCATTCCCAACCCTGGGGCGCCCCGCCCACATAGGCCACACCCACCAAAAATTTCCATTTACTATAATTTTTTCATTTCTACACGGATTCACTTCAAATTGATACTGAACTTCTCTTATGACATTAGGGTCAATCTCAACTATGCATGGCCCCATTCCCAACCCTGGGGCGCCCCGCCCACATAGGCCACACCCACCAAAAATTTCCATTTACTATAATTTTTTCATTTCTACACGGATTCACTTCAAATTGATACTGAACTTCTCTTATGACATTAGGGTCAATCTCAACTATGCATGGCCCCATTCCCAACCCTGGGGCGCCCCGCCCACATAGGCCACACCCACCAAAAATTTCCATTTACTATAATTTTTTCATTTCTACACGGATTCACTTCAAATTGATACTGAACTTCTCTTATGACAATACGGTCAATCTCAACTATGCATGGCCCCATTACCAACCCTGGGGCGCCCTGCCCACATAGGTCACACCCACCCAAAATTGCCTTTACTATAACTTTTTCATTTCTACACTAATTCACTTCTAATTGATACTGAACTTCTCTTATGACAATACCGTCTATCTGGACTATGCATGGCCCATTACCAACCCTGGGGCACACCTAGGTCAAACATTCGGTGTGGGGATACGCGTCGGCCTCTGCCGCGCCATTTCTAGTTTAGTTTAGTCGTCAGCCATATTAGTTAACAACTGTTTTGAAGAACAGAATTTTATATAAAAAAAGTCTCAGAATCTGAGCTGCATTACATTATCAAAAAGGTTCGGCAAAGTACAAAAACAATACACTGTACACACCATGCAATCATGCAGTTAAGTTCTGAACTCTTATATTTACATACGAAGAGAGATTAAAACATGCCTAGGGATAATTAGTTTTTCTACTTAAAATATGTGCAAAGAGATTTACCAATTCAATGCTCTAGCAAATAAAGTAAGTGACATGATTTATTTTAAAAAATATCACGAATAAAGACCCCAAACTGTTTCAATGAAATAAAATAAACTCTTCTACATTATATTTTGTTTTCTTATTAAAAATTGCACTTTAATCTAGAAAAGACAAACAATTCATATGAGCCTTGCTCTGGGAAACGTGTGTGCGTTTAGTGTTGTACAAGATAAGACTGCGCAGGCTAATGAGGGGCAACACTTTCCGCTTTAATAGTATTTTTCATTTTAAGGAATTCTTTCTTTAGCAAAAATCCACTTAAGACAGAAAGTGTCATCTCTGATTAGCCTATGCGGACTGCACAGTCTAATCTGGGATGACAATTTACGAACATACATTAAGCCCCATCTGCCAGAGCAATGCTTATATGTGACATCAATACAATACTTGTACAACATTCAGACTATGTATGATAAGTTCACTAAATGTCAAGTGTATTCCACAACAACATGTGAGGGCCGAGACACCATTAGATACATCAAAAACGCCATTAGATATATCACCACAATGTATTGTGGATTGAAAGCTGCCCTTTAGTGTTCACCGAAATTTAATATGTTTTTTCAATCCCTTAAATTTTCTATCTGACTGTTGTAATTGATAATTTGTCAATGTGTTTATTAGTTAAGACACTCAAAGCAAAAAAAAATGTTTAACCAGGCACTGATAATATAACACAGTGCAAACAAGAGTGCCAAACTGTCACAAGATACGCCCATTTGAAGGTTTTGTACACCATGCTAAATGCTTGAAATGCACTAAGTGACCTCGTGACCTAGTTTTTGACCCGGCATGACCCATATTAGAACTTGACCTAGATATTGTCTAGATACAAAGTCTGACCAAGTTTGGTAAAGATTGGATGAAAACTATTTGAATTAGAGAGCGGACACTGCTGTGGCCGCTGCCGCCGCACGCCCACCCGCCAAAGGTGAAACTATAATATGTCCTTTTTGAAAAAACAGGCGTATAAAAAAAACTCAAAATATCTTGCAAGGAAATGATTCTTACAGAAAGCTTTATATTATGGCAAGGCAAAAAAATTTACAACATATTTGTTATCAATTTGTTACCAGTAGTAACCTGGTTGAAAGCCAATCATAAATCCACTCAAGACCCATTTAAACAAAACAAAAAAGGCTGCTTTAAATGGCTACCATACCATAATTAACCCTGCAGCAGTGTAAAAAGCAACTTTAAATGCATGAAATAGACAGTAATAAAAGATCCTCCAACATAATCTGTTAATGAAAAGGCAGCTTTCAATCCTGCAATGTGCTGATGAGCGGTATAACAAATTCAAACATTTTGCAAGTGTGTACCTGTTTTGAAGAGGATTTGGGTTTCTTTATCAGCAGGAGACATTTGTCCTCAGCTTTCGTTTGGTCAAAACATTTCAGAACATTGTCAGAGTCCTTCAAGAATGTGTGGACTGAAAAACAGAACATAGCATTTCAAAGTGGACTGTAAAACATAATACAACTTTTCAGGGTAGAGTGAAAACAGAATTTAGCATTAAAGAGTGGACTTTAATACAGATCCTAGCATTTCAGAGGACAGTAAAACAGAACATAGCATTTCAGAGTGGCCTGTAAAACAGAACATAGCATTTCAGAGTGAACTGTAAAACAGAACATAGAAATTATTTCAGAAACACATGACTAGAAAACAAAATATAGCATTACAGGGACAACTGTAAAACAGAACATATCATTTAAGAGTGCACTGTTAAACAGAACATAGCATTCCAGAGTGGACTGTAAAACAGAACACAGCATTCAAGAGAGTACTGTAAAACAGAACATAGCTTTTCAGAGTGGACTGTAAAACAGAACATAGCATTCCAGAGAGGACTGTAAAACAGAACATAGCATTTTAGAGAGGACTGTAAAACAGGACATAGCATTCCAGAGTTGACTGTAAAACAGAACATAGCATTCCAGAGAGGACTGTAAAACAGAACGTAGCATTTCAGAGTGGATTGTAAAACAGAACATAGCATTCCAGAGTGAACTGTAAAACAGAACATAGTATTTCAGAGTGGACTGCAAAACAGAACATAGCATTTCAGAGTGGACTGTAAAACAGAACATAGCATTTCTGAGTGGACTGTAAAACAGAACAAAGCACTTCAGAGTGGACTGTAAAACCGAAAATAGCATTTCAGAGTGGACTGTTAAACAGAAAATAGCATTTCAGAGTGGACTGTAAAACAGAACATAGCATTTCAGAGTGGACTGTTAAACAGAACATAGAAATTATTTTAGAGACACATGACTAAAAAACAAAATAAAGCATAACAGGGAGGACTGTAAAACAGAACATACATGTAGCATTCCAGANAACATAGCATTCCAGAGAGGACTGTAAAACAGAGTGTAGCATTTCAGAGAGGACTGTAAAACAGAACATAGAATTCCAGAGAGGACTGTAAAACAGAATGTAGCATTTCAGAGTGGACTGAAGAACAGAACATAGAATTTCAGAATGGACTATAAAACAGAACATAGCATTCCAGAGTGGACAAAAAGGAACATATCATTTCGGGGTAGAGCAAAAAACAGAACAGAATATTTCAGGATGGACTGTAAAACGAAAAAGAACATTTCAAAGTTAACTGTAAAACAGAGCATTATAAGCATTTCACAGTGGACAGTAAACCAGAAAATAATATTTCAGAGTTAACTGTAAACCTAAACACAGAATTTCTGAGTTGACTGTAAAACCGAACATAGCATTTCAGAGTGGTCTGTAAAGCCAAACATAACATTATAAAGTTGACTGTAAAACAGCACATAGAATTTCAAAGTTGACTGTAATAGACAAACCTTACATAGCTTTCAAAAGTGGACTGTAAAACATAACATGGAATTAACATATATTGCCGTATTTAACATTATCCAAAGTAATTTGATATATCACTCACTGTGGCCAAAGCTAGATCCAATGGCCAGCGTGTATTTGGATGATGACTTCCGTTTCGTCTCCTCAGAGCCCTGACCCAGTGAGATCACGTTCTTCGTAACTTTCTTAGCCTTATCCTCATCGGTGACGTACACAGCACCGCATTTCACCTGAAAGAAACAAAGACATGTTTTAGACAGTTTAAAATAGTGCATGTTTACCCTTTCCCACTCAAACGCATGAGTGATGTCCCCTGTTCACTTCTGGTGATGTTTTGTTGATTTTAGGGAGTATAAATTAATATAGACAAACCAAATATCTATTTAACAACTTATTAGCTCAAACATTTAGTTAAAAAAAATCATTATTAAAAATAAGTTGAAAAGCCTGTTGATTAATTCTTGAAAAAAAATCAATGTTATGTTATTTTAAAGATATTTCTTATTGTTTTATTGAAAAAGTTGTTGCTATATGTTTAAAGGCCTTAAACAGAAATCATAGTAAAACACCATAAAATACAGTACATACCACCCCATTGGCTAATTTCATTTTGACAATTGATCATGCACCACATATGAACTAAATGTATTATTAAAATTTAAAATCCAAAACTTTTAAATAACAAAAATATATAATATTATAAAAATGAAACCCTTTGTATTCCTAATTTTGCATTTTAAATTTTTAAACAATGCTTATAAAGTCAATTCCATTAAGGTATAATCCTTCAATCCCATTCAGCAATTTACTGTACATTAGGGCAGAGTAGTGTTATTTAAGCGCATTATTTTAGCTTGATTGCATCTAATATAAGATTACGAATCGGTCAGTAGAAGAATTAAACCCCTCAGCATGACGTATGTTTAAAGCCCGCACTAAACAAAATCCAATCTTTTTCAAATTCATCAAATACAAAAACAAAACCAATATTATTTGTTTGATGATAATTGTCTGGAATTTTCGTGGGATATTTATCATAAAACAGCAATATACGAAAAAAAAGTGTGCTACCAACTGGTGTTTTTTCATTTATAATACTGCATGGTACCCAAATGTCTGAACTTAAAGTCAGATCAGACCTGCCACTCAATGAATCAAATGTAAGAGCATAATGGGTGTCATGCAGTCCTGGATTACCGGATAAGGCAGATTAGGCAACTGCATGCGGTGATGCCTATGGGCCCCCAGGGACGTTTAGGGGCCCCATGAGACCTTGACAAAAGAATTACTTTACTACAGTGATTGTATTATTAAATTCTTAATCTAATAATTATAATGTCATATTGGCATTACGGTATTATAATGACATTCTATACCTATAAAAAAAGGCTATAAAACGATATTGTCATATTTTATGTCTTGCCAGCCATGGTACTGGTAGGCTATAATGTAAACGAGTGAAATCGACTGGGCACTGGCGTTCTAGTAGGCACTAGGCTGACTAGAGGCGTGGGCCCCAAAAGTTTCACTGTCTATTAAGGGCCACCACTGTGCTAATCCAGCACTGGCGTCATGTCAGGCATGTTGATGATTCAAGTCAGTCTGAGCCATGCAATAGCATAAGATGTTCACTAGATCATACAAAATATGAACAATACATCATGTAAGTAGTTATAAATCAGTTACGACACTTTCTGTTTAGATTGGATTTTCTCTAAGAAATGACTTCAACCTTTAAACGCAGACATGTGTCCGTCTCTGATTAATCTGTGCAGACTGCACAGGCTCATCTGAGACACCACCTTACGCACACACATCAAGCCTAGTTTTCCCAGATCGCAGCTCAATTAAATCAATTTACGTTTGTTTTCTGGTGTAAACAGATTCTGAACTTGTATATTTTTTAGCTATATTCTAATGCAACAAATTTTAATTTACCGTTTCATCAGTAATGCATGGAATATTCACAGACTGGTCATTGACAGTTCTCCTGTGTGTACAGTCCTCAACCATGGTATTTGGTAAACCAGTCCCAATATTCACAGACTGGTCTATGACAGTTCTGCTGTGTGTACAGTCCTCAACCATGTTATTTTGTAAACCAGTCCCAATATTCACAGACTGGTCATTGACAGTTCTCCTGTGTGAACAGTCCTCATCCATGATATTTGGTAAACCAGTCCCAATATTCACAGACTGGTCATTGACAGTTCTCCTGTGTGTACAGTCCTCATCCATGATATTTGGTAAACCAGTCCCAACATTCACAGACTGGTCATTGACAGTTCTCCTGTGTGTACAGTCCTCATCCATGATATTTGGTAAACCAGTCCCAACATTCACAGACTGGTCATTGACAGTTCTCCTGTGTGTACAGTCCTCATCCATGATATTTGGTAAACCAGTCCCAACATTCACAGACTGGTCATTGACAGTTCTCCTGTGTGTACAGTCCTCATCCATGATATTTGGTAAACCAGTCCCAACATTCACAGACTGGTCATTGACAGTTCTCCTGTGTGTACAGTCCTCATCCATGATATTTGGTAAACCAGTCCCAACATTCACAGACTGGTCATTGACAGTTCTCCTGTGTGTACAGTCCTCATCCATGATATTTGGTAAACCAGTCCCAACATTCACAGACTGGTCATTGACAGTTCTCCTGTGTGTACAGTCCTCATCCATGATATTTGGTAAACCAGTCCCAACATTCACAGACTGGTCATTGACAGTTCTCCTGTGTGTACAGTCCTCATCCATGATATTTGGTAAACCAGTCCCAACATTCACAGACTGGTCATTGACAGTTCTCCTGTGTGTACAGTCCTCATCCATGATATTTGGTAAACCAGTCCCAACATTCACAGACTGGTCATTGACAGTTCTCCTGTGTGTACAGTCCTCATCCATGATATTTGGTAAACCAGTCCCAACATTCACAGACTGGTCATTGACAGTTCTCCTGTGTGTACAGTCCTCATCCATGATATTTGGTAAACCAGTCCCAACATTCACAGACTGGTCATTGACAGTTCTCCTGTGTGTACAGTCCTCATCCATGATATTTGGTAAACCAGTCCCAACATTCACAGACTGGTCATTGACAGTTCTCCTGTGTGTACAGTCCTCATCCATGATATTTGGTAAACCAGTCCCAACATTCACAGACTGGTCATTGACAGTTCTCCTGTGTGTACAGTCCTCATCCATGATATTTGGTAAACCAGTCCCAACATTCACAGACTGGTCATTGACAGTTCTCCTGTGTGTACAGTCCTCATCCATGATATTTGGTAAACCAGTCCCAACATTCACAGACTGGTCATTGACAGTTCTCCTGTGTGTACAGTCCTCATCCATGATATTTGGTAAACCAGTCCCAACATTCACAGACTGGTCATTGACAGTTCTCCTGTGTGTACAGTCCTCATCCATGATATTTGGTAAACCAGTCCCAACATTCACAGACTGGTCATTGACAGTTCTCCTGTGTGTACAGTCCTCATCCATGATATTTGGTAAACCAGTCCCAACATTCACAGACTGGTCATTGACAGTTCTCCTGTGTGTACAGTCCTCATCCATGATATTTGGTAAACCAGTCCCAACATTCACAGACTGGTCATTGACAGTTCTCCTGTGTGTACAGTCCTCATCCATGATATTTGGTAAACCAGTCCCAACATTCACAGACTGGTCATTGACAGTTCTCCTGTGTGTACAGTCCTCATCCATGATATTTGGTAAACCAGTCCCAACATTCACAGACTGGTCATTGACAGTTCTCCTGTGTGTACAGTCCTCATCCATGATATTTGGTAAACCAGTCCCAACATTCACAGACTGGTCATTGACAGTTCTCCTGTGTGTACAGTCCTCATCCATGATATTTGGTAAACCAGTCCCAACATTCACAGACTGGTCATTGACAGTTCTCCTGTGTGTACAGTCCTCATCCATGATATTTGGTAAACCAGTCCCAACATTCACAGACTGGTCATTGACAGTTCTCCTGTGTGTACAGTCCTCATCCATGATATTTGGTAAACCAGTCCCAACATTCACAGACTGGTCATTGACAGTTCTCCTGTGTGTACAGTCCTCATCCATGATATTTGGTAAACCAGTCCCAACATTCACAGACTGGTCATTGACAGTTCTCCTGTGTGTACAGTCCTCATCCATGATATTTGGTAAACCAGTCCCAACATTCACAGACTGGTCATTGACAGTTCTCCTGTGTGTACAGTCCTCATCCATGATATTTGGTAAACCAGTCCCAACATTCACAGACTGGTCATTGACAGTTCTCCTGTGTGTACAGTCCTCATCCATGATATTTGGTAAACCAGTCCCAACATTCACAGACTGGTCATTGACAGTTCTCCTGTGTGTACAGTCCTCATCCATGATATTTGGTAAACCAGTCCCAACATTCACAGACTGGTCATTGACAGTTCTCCTGTGTGTACAGTCCTCATCCATGATATTTGGTAAACCAGTCCCAACATTCACAGACTGGTCATTGACAGTTCTCCTGTGTGTACAGTCCTCATCCATGATATTTGGTAAACCAGTCCCAACATTCACAGACTGGTCATTGACAGTTCTCCTGTGTGTACAGTCCTCATCCATGATATTTGGTAAACCAGTCCCAACATTCACAGACTGGTCATTGACAGTTCTCCTGTGTGTACAGTCCTCATCCATGATATTTGGTAAACCAGTCCCAACATTCACAGACTGGTCATTGACAGTTCTCCTGTGTGTACAGTCCTCATCCATGATATTTGGTAAACCAGTCCCAACATTCACAGACTGGTCATTGACAGTTCTCCTGTGTGTACAGTCCTCATCCATGATATTTGGTAAACCAGTCCCAACATTCACAGACTGGTCATTGACAGTTCTCCTGTGTGTACAGTCCTCATCCATGATATTTGGTAAACCAGTCCCAACATTCACAGACTGGTCATTGACAGTTCTCCTGTGTGTACAGTCCTCATCCATGATATTTGGTAAACCAGTCCCAACATTCACAGACTGGTCATTGACAGTTNAATGGAAGTTGACAGTTACTGACCGTGACATATGGTTGTGGAAGTTGACAGTTACTGACCGTGACATATGGTACTGGAAATTGACAATTACTGACCGTGACATATGGTAGTGGAAGATGATAGTTACTGCCGAAACATATGGTAGTACAAATTGACAATTACTGCCGAAACATATGGTTTTTGACGTTGACAGTTACTGCCGAAACATATGGTATTTGACGATGACAGTAACTAACCGGGACATATGGTACTGGAAATTGGCAGTTACTGACCAGGGAATATGGTTGTGGACATTGACAGTTACTGACGAGGGAATATGGTACTTGAAGTTAACATTTGCTGGCCAGGGAATATTATATTGAAGTTTTACAGTAACTATAATGGAAACATGGTATTGAAGATGAACCTCGACTGACCGATTAATACAGTATTTGGGGTTGACAATTTCTCACGAGAGAGTAGTATAGTAGCGACCGTTACTGAATCAGGAATATGTTTTTTTTGTGGCACCAATTACTGACCAGGAAATATGGTTGTAGATTTTAACAGTTACTTACCTAAGTGTTGTAATACCCTGTATTACTGTTTATCCGAATACTATACACGTCCGAAATATGTACACTTAAGAATGCCTTACCTGTTCAACTTTAATAATCCAAATTTTCCTTGTTGTTATCTAGTTAAACAACCATTATTAAATGTTTGTTAAATCCTGTTAATGCTTTCTCTATTATTGAATATCCGTTACTTGTAATTTGAATCGCCAGCTTTGAATCGAACGCGGGTTAAATGTTCCAAAATGTCCGCCATTTGCAATGTCGAATAATTTATATCTTATCGAAGAAATGTGTTTTCTCAATGTTTATGTGTAGTAGTATGACTTGTTAACTGTTTTATTGTTACAATGTTACTTTTACAGCTAGTAGTCCTGTCAGATACTAATGCTGGTGGGGAACTATTTAAAGCATTTTCGCGCAATGCTTTCGCATTGCTTTCACTATGTGTTAGACGAAATATTATTATTATGCTTGAGAAATGTTATGAAAGCATTGTATAGTTATGCATAATATTTTCTGAGCTTTTAATTAATGTAATGCTTTCTTGTAAGACTTGCAATGCTGTTTATGCAAATGTAGTTAATGTTGCTAAAACCGTTTTACGCAGTTAAATACTTTCATGAAAGTCTGGCTCTGATTGGTCGCCAGCAACGCCCAGCCTCAGCAACTGTTTATAAATAGAGCTGTGGTTGATGATGAAGTCAGTCGTTACTCACTAGTCAGTCGTTACTTGACTCAGTATAGTCACTTATTACTTGAGTCACGAGAACCCATTTAAGATGTCAAAAGCCAACAAAGGTAAACACTAAAATATACGACTCACTTACCTACGTTAAATCTACATCTGTACTTCATAGTTCTAACTGACGTTTTGAATCTGCATTAAATGCTATTTAGAATAACTA
>VMBQ01000908.1:160992-179078 GCA_007657795.1 Dreissena rostriformis | reverse complement strand
GACAATTACTGCCGAAACCTATGGTATTGGACGTTGACAGCTACTGCCGAAACATATTGTATTGGACGTTGACAGTTACTGCCGAAACCTATGGTATTGGACGTTGACAGCTACTGCCGAAACATATGGTATTGGCCGTTGACAGTTACTGCCGAAACCTATGGTATTGGACGTTGACAGCTACTGCCGAAACATATTGTATTGGACGTTGACAGTTACTGCCGAAACCTATGTTATAGGACGTTGACAGCTACTGCCGAAACATATGGTATTGGCCGTCGACAGTTACTGCCGAAATATATGGTACTGGATGTTGGCAGTTACTGCAGAAACATATGGTACTGGAAGTTGACAGTAACTTGCCAAAACATGTGGAATTGGACGTTGTCAGTTTCTGCTGAAACATATGGTATTGGACGTTGGCAGTTACCGCCGAAACATATGGTATTGGACGTTGACAGTAACTGTGGAAAAATATGGTACATGACGTTGACAGGTACTACCTAGACATCTTATATCGGACGTTGATAGTTACTGCCGAAACATATGACATTGGACGTTGACAGTAACTTCCGAAACATATGGTATTGGACGTTGACAGTTACTGCCGAAACCTATGGTATTGGACGTTGATAGTTACTGCCGAAACATATGGTGCTGGATATTTATAGCTACTATCCAAGGTATATGGCACTTGAAGTTAACATTTGCTGGCCAGGAAATATTATATTGAAGTTTAACAATTAACCACCAGAGAATATGATAATGAAGTTTTCCAGTTACTAACGGGGAAACACGGTATTAAAGATTATCAGTTACTTAACCAAAGAATATACAATAAAGCAATGAAGGTTGTCCATTTCGGACCTGAAAGTATTATATTAGCGACCGTTACTGAATCAGGAATATGGTTTTGTGTGGCACCAATTATTGACCAGGAAATATGGTTGTCTATTTTTTACAATTACTTACCTAATTAGTTTCTGAGCTGTACCCATGCAATCAGGGAAATGTTTTGTTAGAGGTGTGCAATTACCTATCGATGATTTCTTTGATCGGGGGGACTATGATATCGGAGGTTTACTGTTATTGACTATTGACTATGGTAATGGTGGTAGATTTGTTCTGACCATGGAGTGTGGTAAGTTTTCTGGAGGTCACCTGGACTATGGTAGATTGGTTCTGACCAGGGAATGTGGAAGGATTTCTGGATAATTTTGCGTTTTCGGTTGATCGACTGTCACTTCAAGTGCTTAACAAATTATGCAAATGCGTCTGATGATTGCATGGCTATGAACGTTATTAAGCATTGTTATCAATAAGCAAGATCGATCAAAGCGTATTTGATTTGAACTCATGCAAGTGGTACTAATTAAGATATTTTAAAACAGTAAATAAAGTAATGTCAGTGATTATTTCTGTCACGGTAGTTATTTTGTGTAAAGTCGTTTTACATATAGGTTCGAACTGTGTTTGTCATTTAAACGTCAGCTCTAATAATGTGCAAAAAAACACGACAATAAAAGGGGGATTAACACAGTAAACCTTTGTATACGCTTAACCACCTGGTGGGGCATCGCTTAGAAAAGTTTTCACAAAATCTACATACTATTCCATTGTTTAACAATTTCCTTCACGTACGCGGCGTCATCACTCACGTTCTTTTTACGGCAATCAATCAGCTGACGTCATCCAACAAACGGTGATGTTCGCACACTATCACTGGAGCATTCAGACCGCAGTTTTAAATTAAGACGAAATTACTAAACAAAGGTTAGATACATGTTTATGTCTTGCAACTACGTGGAATTTAGAGTCACCTTAATTATAGAATCAATTATGATGCAAAATAATAAGCTTAATGAATATTCTTGGCAGGCCAGGCAGTGTGTTTAAGTGTAAAACTACCGATAAAGTATATTTTCTATCTTGATGAATGCGATAATATTTTGGTTTTCTGAAATAGATTTTTATTGTTTATTACTTCCACCGTTTTTGGTATGAACGCTTGACAGTTTTGGAATCCTGAAAGCGATAAACGCCTTAATAAGTAACACTGTATACAGTTAACAATTCTTCTTGGAATCATGTTCGTTTCCATCAAATATCCTTTAGGAGTGTTAATATTCAATTTAGCAAACTATTTTATATACGCGAAATCATGATGGTATAACAAAATGTAGAAGTCGCAAGAACGCATCACCCATTGTAATAAAACGAAGCCGTCTAATAATCATCGCATGCAGAGCACGTGGTTACGTGGTCGCGTCATTTGACGCGCGTGCAGCAGTGATTGCCGAGGTACGGAGCTTTATGAGTGATGATCGGTTTATCAACTTGTATAATTGCGCGTTTCAAGACTAATTGCACCGCATTACAAGTTGGATTGTCTCATACGGTAAGGCAATTTAATGAAAAGGAAAAAGGAAATATATTGGGTGTTGATTTACAATGAAAACCAATGTCTTCCTCTTACCTCCATTTATGTTTAGTTATGTGGGAACAAAAAGCTTATTCTTAATTTGTATATGAACTGATTGGGAACCTGATATTTCTGCGAGATCGACAGTTACTGACCGTGGCATATGGTATTGGAAGTTGACAGTTACTGACTGTAACATATGGTATTGGAAGTTGACAGTTACTGACTGTAACATATGGTAGTGGAAGTTGATAGTTACTGACCGTGGCATGTGGTAGTGGACGTTGACAGTTACTGACCATGACATATGGTAGTGGAAATGATAGTTACTGACCGTGACATGTGGTAGTGGAAGTTGATAGTTACTGACCGGAACATATGGCATAGGACGTTGACGGTTACTGCCGAAACATATGGTAGTGGAAGTTGATAGTTACTGACCGTGTAATATGGTAGTGGAAGTTGACAGTTACTGACAGGAACATATAGTATTGGATGTTGATAGTTACTGGCCGACACTTATGGTAGTGGAAGTTGACAGTTACTGACTGTAAAGTATGGTAGTGGAAGTTGACAGTTGCTGCCGAAACATATGGTATTGGACGTTGACGGTTACTGCCGAAACATATGGTTTTGGACGTGGCAATTAACTGCCAAACATATGCCGAAATATATGGTATTTGACGTTGATAATAACTGCCGAAACATATGGTACTGGACTTCGACAGTAACTGGTCGAAACATTTGGTATTGGACGTTGACAGTTACTGCCGAAACATATGGTACTGGACGTTTACAGTTACTGCCGAAACATATGACATTGAACGTGTACAGTTACTGCCGAAACACATGGTTTTGGACGTTGACAGTTCCTGCCGAAACATATGGTATTTGACGTTGATGACAGTTACTGCCGAAACATATGGTATTGGACGTTGACAGTCACTGTCGAAACATATGGTACTGGACGTTGACAGTTACTGCCAAAACATATGGTATTGGACGTTGACAGTCACTGTCGAAACATATGGTATTGGACGTTGACAGTTACTGCCGAAACATATGGTATTGGACGTTGACAGTAACTGTCCAAACATATGGTATTGGACGTTGATAATTACTGGCTGAAACATTTGGTATTGGACGTTGATAGTTACTGCCGTAAAATATGGTACTGGACGTTGACAGTTACTAACCAGGGAAAATGGTTTTCGAAGTTAACATTTGCTGGCCAGGGAAAATTATATTGAAGTTTTACCGTTACCGACCAGAAAATATGATAATGAAGGTTTACAGTTAATGAAAAGGAAACATGGTATTGAAGATTAACCGTTACTTACCAAATAATATAGTATTGAAGGTTGACAATTTCTGACCAGAGAGTATTATATTAGCGACCGTTTCTGAATCAGGAATATGGTTTTGTGTGGCACCAATTACTGACCAGGAAATATTGTTGTAGATTTTTACAATTACTTACTTAAGAATTTAGTGTTAAAGCTATACCTATCTAATTAGGAGAATGTTGTGTTATATGTTTGCAATTACCTACCGATGCATTTCTTTGAATGGGGAAACCTTCGTATACGCTTCATCATGTTGGGATATCGCTCAGACAAAAACTACCACCCATTATTTCATTGTTTAACAATTTCCTTCGCGTACGCGGCGTCATCACTCACGTTTTTGTACGGTTATCAATCAGCTGACGTCATAAATTAAACGGTGATGTTCGCAGACGATCACTGGATCATTCATACCGCAGTTTTAAATTAAGACGCACGTTTTATGCAAAGGTTAGGTACATGCTTTTGGCTTCACATTGCGTGGCATTTACCGTCACCTTAATTATAGAATAAATTATGATGCAAATATAATTAATGTATGAATGTTCTTGGCAGCCAGTGTGTTCTTGTGTGAAACCATCGATAAAGTACATTATATCTTGATAAATGCGATACAAATTTTGTCTTGTTGAAACTGTAACTTGTCGTTTTATATTAGTGTGCATTACATGCTATAAACAAGAGATGTGTTTGTCAGAAACACAATGCCCCCTAATGCGCCGCTTTGAAAATATATTATTTTGTTTTGACCTTTGACCTTGAAGGATGACCTTGACCTTTTACCACTCAAAATGTGCAGCTCCATGAGATAAACATGAATGCCAAATATGAAGTTGCTATCTTCAATATTGCAAACGTTATGAGCAAGGTTAAAGTTTTAAGACGAACAGACAGAATGACGGACAGACAGATTGACAGACAGGCCAAAAATAAAAACAACAAGTGTAGCACACGCTTGACCATCTTGGAATCCTGAAAGCGGTAAAGGCCTTAAAAAGTACCAATACAAACAATCCCCATTGGAATCATGTTCGCTGTTATCAAATATCCTTTAGGGTTGTTCGTGTTCTATTCAACAGACTTATTTATATAAGCGTAATCATGATGACGTTAGTAACATTCAGTATGGTGCACTGGTGGTGGGATATAAAAATGTAGAAGTCGCTAGAACGCATCACCCTTTGTTATAATGCAAAACCGTCTAATCATCATGACATGCAAAGCAAGTGGTTGCTTGGTCGCGTCATTTGACGCGCGTGCAGCACTGATTGCCGAGGTTGGAGATTTATGAGTAATGATGCGTTGATAATGTTGTAATTTTGCACTTGCCAAGACATACTATAGCGCATTACAATTTGGATTGTTTCATTGAACGGTAAGACAATAAAATGATAAATTATAAAGGAAATACAGTGATGTTAACATGCATGGCAAACCAATGTCTTTCTCTTATCTTCATTTATGTTTAGTTATGTGTGAACAAATAAGTATATTTAAATTGTAATATGAACTGATTTGGGAACCTGACATTTCTGCGAGATTTACAGTTATTGACCGGGACATATAGAACTGGAAGGGGAAGCGGACAACTACAACGAGCGAGGCCTGGTATAGGGGAGAGGGTTAGGGTTAGGGTAAGGGTTAGGGTTAGGGGTCGGGTTAGGGTTAGGGTTAAGGCTTACTCTTACCCTAACCCCAACCCTAACCCTCTACCCCCCATGCGCATTTCAATACCAGGCCTCGCTCGTTGTAGTTGTCCGCTTCCCAACTGGAAGTTGGCAGTTTCTGACCAGGGAATATGGTACTGGATGTTGACAGTTACTGCCGAACCATTTTGTAATAGACGTTTAAAGTTACTGCCGAAACATATGGTATTGATCGTTGACAGATACTGCCGAAACATATGGTATTGGACGTTGATAGTCACTGGCTGAAAAATATGTTATTAGACGTTGGTAGTTACTGCCGTAACATATGGTATTGGACGTTGATAGTTACTGCCGAAACATATGGTATTGGACGTTGATAGTTACTGCCGAAACATATGGTATTGGACGTTGATAGTTACTGGCTGAAACATATGGTATTGGACGTTGATAGTCACTGGCTGAAACATATGGTATTAGACGTTGATAGTTACTGCCGAAACATATGGTATTGGAAGTTGACAGTTACTGCCGAAACATATGGTATTGGACGTCGTTGGCAGTTTCTACCGAAACATATGGTATTGATCGTTGATGGTTACTGCCGAAACATAGAGTATTGGACGTTGACAGTTACTGCCCAAACATATGCCGAAACATATGGTATTGGACGTTGATAGTTTCTGCCGAAGCATATGGTACTGGACGGCGACAGTTACTGCCGAAACGTATGGTACTGGACGTTGTCAGTTACTGCCGAAACATATGGTTTTTGGATGTTGACAGTTACTGCCGAAACATATGGTACTGCACGGCGACAGTTACTGCCGAAACATATGGTACTGGACAATGACAGTTACTGGTCGAAACATTTGGTATTGGACGTTGACAGTTACTTCCGATACATATGGTTTTGGATGTTGATAGTTACTGGCCGAAACATATGGTATTGGACGTTGACAGTTACTGCCAAAACATATGGTATTGAACGTTGACAATTACTGCCAAAACATATGGTCCTGACGTTGACAGTTACTGCCGAAACAAATGGTCCTGGAAATTGACAGTTACTGACCGTGACATATGGTAGTGAAAGATGATAGTTACTGACCGAAACATATGGTATTGAGCGTTGACAATAACTGCCGAAACATATGGTACTTGACGTTTAAAGTTACTGCCGAAACATATGGTATTGGACGTTGATAATTATCGCCGAAACATATTGTATTGGACGTTGACAGTTACTGGCAGTGGAAGCAGTATTGGACGTTGACACTAACAAGGGAATATGGTACTTAAAGTAAACATTTGCTGGCCAGGGAATATCATATTGAAGTTTTATAGATACTGACCAGATAATATGATATTGAAGATTTACCGTTACTAAAAGGGAAACGTGGTACTGAAGATTTACATTTATTACCAAAGAGTATAGTATTGAAGGTTGGCAATTTCTGACCAGGGTAATATGGTTTTAGAGACCTATACTGAATCAGAAATATGGTTTTGTGCGTTACCAATAATAACGAGGAAATGTGGTTTTATAAGTGCTTAGTTTCTGAGCTGTACCTATGCAATCGGGGGAATGTTGTGTTATATGTGTGCAATTACCTTTCGATGATTTCTTTGATCGGGGGACTATGATACCGGAGGTTTACTGTTATTGACTATGGACCAATTAATGGTGGTAGATTGGTTCGGACCAGGGAGTGTGGTACGTTTTCTGGAGGTCAACTGGATTATGGTAGATTGGTTCTGACCGGGGAATGTGGAAGGTTTTTTTGGATAAGAAAATTTGGCGTTTTCGGTTAAGCGACTGTCACTTCAAGTGCTTAACAAATTATGCAAATGCTACTGATGATTGCATGGCTATGAACGTTATTAAGCATTGTTATCAATAAAAGCAAGATCGATCAAAGCGCATTTGATTTGAACTCATGCAAGTGGTACTAATTAAGATATGTTTAACGTTATCATATGAAACACGATTACAAATTTGAAAATGTACATGGTGAACGTTTCATACAATATCAATCAAGTCTTAAACGCTAAAATGTTGTTCAACTGAAAAACATTGGCCCAACAAGAGCCAAACAATAAATGTATTATGTTGTAAACTGCAATTAAATTGTATGTTTTCTTTATTTCAGGTACAACGAAACAATGATCTCCATCGTTGTGTTATCAGCGGCTGTTGTGGCCGTCTGTTACGGGCAACCCAATCGTTCTCCCACGTATCCCGCTAACAGCAACAGCTTCGGGGGCGGTAGCGACACCGGCAGGGGTGTTGGCGTCGGCTTCGGGGGCGGCGGCAGTTTTTCTGGTGCTAGTGGTGGAAGATTTTCTGGTTCCAGTGGTGGCGGTTTTCCTGGTGCAAATGGCGACGGTTTTAATGGTCAAAGCGGCGGCGAAGGCTTTTCTAGTTTTGGCGGTGCAATGGGACCGGTTTATTCAGGTGATAACTTTCCTGGGGGAAGTTCCAAAACCGACCCTGGATTTAGTCCATCTGCTACGTGGGGTTCTTCAAATGGCCAAAGCGCTGATTTAGGGGGGTTCGGTAGTGGTTCGGCTTTCGGGCAGGCCCTTGACATACCAGTGCCAGTCCCGAGGGGATCGTCTTCCATGGGAGGCATGGCAGGCGGCTCGTTTTCAGGACGAGGCTCCTCTGGTGGAACCACGAGTGGTGGAACCACGAGTGGATCTGGATCAGTGCAAGGACCATATAATGATGCAAGCAGACCACCGCCAAGCGAATACATAGGAGCCCGTGGCGGCCAGGAGGGGTTCCCGGTACATGGTGGATTCTGCGGCGGAACAGAATGTCAAGACGGAGGCGTGTCGGTTGGAGGAGGGGACGGAATGGGAATGGGTACCGCGCAGGCCATGGCTCAGCGCCGTCAGAGCGGACAAAACGAGGACATTAGAATGTACGAAATGATGACCGGGCCACCGATGGGCGCTGAAATGGAGATGGGTGGTATGGGTGGAGGTATGGGAGCTGGAATGGGAATGGGCGGTATGGGAATGGGAATGGGCGGTATGGGAATGGGAGGTGGAATGGGAGGTTTAATGGGAATGGGGGGAATGGGAGGTGGAATGGGATATGGTGGAATGGGAGGAATGCCCGGAATGGGAGGTATGACCGGAATGGGAATGGGCGGAATGGGAATGGGTGCAAGGGGTGGAATGGGAATGGGTGCAATGGGCGGAATGGGAATGGGCGCAATGGGCGGAATGGGAATGGGCGCATATGGCGGAATGTCTGGGATGAGTGGAATGGGTGGAGCGGGAATGGGTGGAGCGGGAATGGGTGGAGCGGGAATGGGTGGAGCGGGAATGGGTGGAATGGGAGGTCATAGACCGCACGGAATGGGGCGGCCCCCGGGAGGCATGGGCGGTGGAGGCAGACACGGCTTTGGAATGCACCGTTAAAGTGGCATCGATATTACCGTAGATGTGTGTAAATATACATTTTAAATATATTGTGGACACAAGAAAACTACGTGTTGCTTAATCCATTCAAACATGTTAAAATGTTCAATGATATCCATCAAACCCCGCCAAAAATCACAACTAAGTATTATATACATGTATATTTAAATGTCATTTCGTGTACATTCTGTGACATGAAGATATACATTGACCCGAACAAGTTTAAAAGAATGGCAAATATAGCATACCTTAATAGTTGAAAAGTTATAATCAAATTAATAAAACTTTATGAATATTTATAATAATATTATTATTATATTATATGAGTGTTGTTTATGTTTTATAAGACAAGTGTAATTAGACTACATGTAGTTTTATTTTCGTCTCTATAAACATACGCCACGCATATACGTATTTTAATGTTAAACACGTTTTTAAGTTTGTTAACTTTATTTTCGGCCTGTAATTTATGATTTTAATTGATATTGAAGTTTTTTATGCGACATAATTGATAGATTGCATGCATGTATTTACACGATCGTTTTTTTCTGTACGGATTTGAAAACAAAAGCAATAAATGTGATGATAAAACATGCTAATGAGTCGAAGGAAAGACAAATACAGAACCACATGACAATAGGCAAGTCTATATTTTGACTAACAATGGAGCAAAAAGCGTTTTGGTCAAATTAAACCAATAAATAAACATAGTATAAAATATAAAAGAACATTTTGACATAAACATAATCGCTATGATTCACTAGTAATCAAGTATTCCATTAATTGTATCGGTATCTAAAATGCTTACTTTTTCCTATCAAAATTATGCATGTGTTATAATTTTCAAATTAACATTCAACAACCAGATTGTATCTTAGTTCCTGAAGAATAACGTCAAAAACGCCAATGATAACCCATTTATGCCTAGCGTCTGGAAAAATGGCCTTGGCAAACAGCGTAGACCCATATGAGACGCCGCATGATGCTGCGGCGTCTCATCAGGGTCTGCGCTGTTTGCTTAAAGGAAATTCTGTAAGAAATATTCTAAATATAGAAATAAATATACTAGACGTCCCTAATTTTGGAAATAAATTGATCCAATTGAGAAGGATGGGAGAGTTCACTAGGCATAAATGGGTCAAATTCATTGTTTCGTGACGTCACATCGCTTTGAACGTTATTGATCCATTCCAATATTTTCATAACGGATCGACTCATTACACTAAGGAAAGACCTGAATGAATACGTGGTCAATAGATCACTGTTATCACACCTTAAAACAAGTAACGGGATATACATTTAACACAAATAAAAGAAATATGCTAAGTGTTTCTTCAAAGAGCTAGCGTATGACAAAGACGAAAACGACAATTTTTTGGTCATACAGGCCTAGTTTAATAGAGTTAGGGTAACTCCATTGTGTATAACAATCCGTTTATTTTTGCACCAAGTTTTTTTTTTAATTGTCGGATGAATGATGACTTAACATTGCACAGTCTCTCCTATGTATTCTGTTTATAAATAATATACATGAACGTTTTGATTTTAAGAAGCTCACATGTCAAGATGTAGAAATACTTTCCGTACAGTTGTTATTGTTACAGACTAAAGTATATTTCAAAAAAGGAAAACTACTAATAATTGTTTATGAAAACATTAAAATTGTTGACAAATGTTCTTACCGTGGTATCAAATTTAATTATAATAGTTTGCACACTGAAGCTGTTAAAACCCTGAATGAGCAAGCCTTAAAGGCATATAATATCCTTATGTCCATATTTAGTAGAGTAAAAAACTCAGACTTTTTGACACATTGTACCTATTATAACCTCTGGTTGTGATGTTTGGGAGGTATATGAAAGCAATGAGGTTGATGATTCTTAACCCTTTGCATGCTGGGAAATTTGTCGTCTGCTAAAATGTTGTCTGCTGAATTTCTAAAATTAGCATTTTCTTCGATTTTTTTCAAAGAATACTATCAGAATAGCAAACAGTTTGGATCCTGATGAGACGCCACATTTTGTGGCGTCTCATCTGGATCCAAACTGTTTGCAAAGGCCTTCAAAATTCGGTTCCAGCACTGAAAGAGTTAATACTTGCAACCGCACAATTCTGATACAACAGAATTCAGCCACACCCACCCACCCCCACCCCTTGAAACAAATAAGAAAAATCTCACTTAAACGACGATTTTCAACGATTGCGAAGTTATATCATTGTGTCTCTTTTTTGACGTACGTTTTTTTTTATTCAAATAGTTATTTCACTTTTACATAATTTTGACTTCATGTACATACATTTTTTAAATAATTTAATTTGTGCAGGTGTTTTGTAATTTAATTTAGACTGGCGCGGCTAAAATATTTTGTGTTACGGGGCCGGAATATTAAACCATTACCATCCGTTGAAAAATACATCAAACTGCTCAACACATGAAATAGGTACTTGTTGTTGGCACATACTAGTACACGAATTTTGGAAAAGTCATATTATTATGTTCTTCTAAACGATAAACCGTGGTGTCTTTCATTTGTGTGAGGCGCAAAAAAAAACGTCTGATAGTTGCCTGTTCCGTCTGAGAAGCAAGTTTCGCTTATGTGAAGGCTATAATTCGCTAATGCGCTGTCATTTGTTAGTTTATGTTTATCGAAACAAAAACAAAAAAAGGAATCAAGCGAAAGTTACGCAAAACAGAAACTTATAAACATATGTTAGCTAATAACTTATTCTGGATGGACTTGAAGCGATTGAAAAAAGTCGAACCTTGGTTGAGTTTTGAGGGGGGAGGGGGCGTATGCCGTTTCCGCCCAGCTCTAAATCCGCCTATGATATAGGTTTATAGGTTTATTCAATATACAATAGTCATACAGTCCATGAGCATACATGTTCAAAACATAGTAATATATATAAAGGCATGGCATGTGATCAGTATTGATTTTCATAAAAGTTGATAAATGAAGTATCAATACATGAAAAAGGTTTAGGACAATCGGATTACAGCATTTAGAATCTATTTAACAATGTCACAACGATCACAAAAGAAATCAACAAAGACGAATCTACAAGCGAGCGAGAAGTCAAGTTTGAGTAATAAATTATAAACAATTAATCATTATAATAGTTATACAGATACATGTACAAGTATGAAAAGATATAAGCTTTACATGACAGATGACAAATAAACACGTAGTGTTTTAATTAAATGATAAATATTGTTTTAACAAAAAAAAACATTCATTTTTCACATCTTAAATGCTAAAAAAACATATTTCATTATTATTATAACGTCTATGGTTTACATGTATGGAACGGTACAATATTGGAGTATTTGTGTCGTGTTCTGAGATAACTGGGCATAAATCTTGTGCGTAAATTGTCATCCCAGATTAGCCTGTGCAGTCCGCACAGGCTAATCAGGGACGACAATTTCCGCTTTTATGGAATTTTTCGTTTAAATGATGTCTCTGCTTAGCAAAAATCCAGTTTAGGCGGAAAGTGTCGTCCCTGATTAGCCTGTGCGGACTGCACAGGCTAATCTGGGATGACACTTTACGCACAAGCATTTTGCCCAGTTTTCTCAGAACACGCAACATTTGTCTACACCAGTTTATTTATAGCTCATCTAAGTATTATCATTGTAGAGACGTTGTAGATTGCATCAAATGCGAAATGACAAGCAAATAATTTATGTTTAAACAAAATGATCAATCATTGTTTTAATATAAAACGATTAATGCCTCACATCTTAAATGCTAAAACCCATAGGTAATTACTATAAAGAATGCAGATTTACATGCATGTGGCAATAATAATCTAAACGTGCATTTCGTGCAGATATTCGTAGCAATACTTTTAAATTTAACATAATTACATGAAAAGTTATTGATGAGTCGACGAAAGCATCATTTGACCTCAATCAGCTCAATCATGTAATAAATACAATGCCATGGGTTTTAAAATTATAAATTCATATCAAAATACAGCAGTTTTATATATAAAAAAATCCCTATGCATACAATAAAGTAGAGTAATGGACACGTCAAACGATTGATATGTTTTGCAGATTTGTATCATATCCATGTATGGTAAATGATGAAAACTGTTACAAAAATCGACGTAACTAAAAGGAGTTAATATACGGTAATAAATAAACCCGTGCAGCTTATCCGTCACATGCTGTAGTGCTGGATGGATGCTGAACTGTCTCACATAGAGTCCCGCGAGATCATTAACAAAATGTTCGAGTCTTTTTGTACGAATGATGGGTACGATCCGTTCATAGTGCCTTCGAGAGAAAAAAAAGCACTGATAGTGTCAAAGACTGGATTCGTTCGGATCTACGACGCTCACAAGTTTGAGTATTGCATTTTAATTAAATTTCGTTTTAATCGGATGTAACGTGATTTAAACAGCTTATCTTCTCTTTTCGCATATTCGTTCGTTTGTCCGTACGTATGCATATCAGACATAACGTAAGTCAGAAAGCCTATACTAACACTTTTATGACTGACTGACAACTGCCCAACTCGAATCAGTGATAAGAGGGGGAGTAATGTGGCCTGACTGGGAATCGAACCTGCGTTCCTTGAAGCCCATCGCTTTAACGACTGAGCTAAGAGTCGGTACGGCATCTACTTCTTCACGCACACAATAGATTTAAGTATCGCATTTTA
This sequence comes from Dreissena rostriformis, assembly GCA_007657795.1. Classification (NCBI taxonomy): domain Eukaryota; kingdom Metazoa; phylum Mollusca; class Bivalvia; order Myida; family Dreissenidae; genus Dreissena; species Dreissena rostriformis. The sequence goes on along the minus strand of VMBQ01000908.1, from coordinate 165,556 downwards.
CCAGGATTTTTTTTAATCTGACGAGACGTGATTTAACATATGAGTCTCGCTTTGTGAAAAGGGGGTTTAATGCATGTCCGCAAAGTGTCTTCCAAGTTTAGCCAGTGCAGTCCGCACAGGCTTATCAGGGACGACACTTTCCACTTTGATTGTTTTTTTCGTTTAAAAAAAGACTCTTCTTGATGAAAATCCAGTTGAGGCGGAAAGTGTTGTCCATGATTAGCCTGTGCTGACGGCAAGGGCTAATCTCGGACGACATTTAACGCACATGCACTAAGACCCCTTTTCACAGAACGCGGCTCATATGTATGTCATCTTTTGTTGTTATTCATGTGTTCGTTCTTTCGTCCGTTCATTCGTTCGTTTGTTCGTACGTATATCAGACATATATCGGCAGTCAGTAAACCTAAACTCACACTTTTCTGACTGACTGACAACTGCCCAATTCCAATCAGAGATAAGGAACTGGGCGTAGTGTGGCCTGACTGGGAATCGAGCCTGCGTTCGTTGAATCCCATCGCTTTACCAACTCAGCTTAGAGTCGGTACGGCATATACATGTACTTCTTCACGCACACACAATAGATTTGAGTATCGCGTTTTAACGAGATTTCGTCTAAATCTGACGCAACGCGATTAAACATGTGTATGCCGTCTTTCATGTGTGTGTTTGTTGTTCGTTCTTTCGTTCCTTCATTCGTTCGTTCGTTCGTAAGGGGAGTATTGTGATCTGACTGGGTATCGAACCTGCGTTCTTTGAAGTCCATCGCTTTACCGAGACAGCTCAAAGTCGGTATGGCATCGACTTCTTCACGCACACACAATCGATTTGATTCGTGTTTTACCTTTCTTTTCCTTCCTTTTCTTCAGCGTACCGGTGTTCAATTAAACGACCCTAAAAGCTCGTGCAATTAACTGCCAAGTGTGTATCCCCGTGTTATTTTTTCCTCCCGTGTATGTGCATAGATTCTTTGTAATTGCAGTATATCCCAATCAACGATTTCAGTATAATCAGCAATTAGACAAATACAAATAAAAGCTCGGTTATTCTCGTTTTATTTAAACAATGAATTCAGTATAATAGCATATAACGACAATAACATGTACAACATAGCATTGAAAAAAAACTGAAACATATTTGTAAATAAACTCACACAATATCCGTGCGTCTTCATAACTGAATAAGTCAAATAAAACCATAAACTTCAACAACACATATATTCAATATTGGAACATTGATATGATTTATATAATATAATGATGAACATAAAATACTACTTTTATATACATGAAAGACAATACAACATAGCCTGCTACTTACAAAATGAGAATGGGAAAATAAAAGTAATTGCCATCTGCACACATATTGCAATCAGCAAAGAACGATAAACAAACACAAACCGCGTTGTATGCAGTGTCAGAAGTGTTTATCCGAATAATTTGAACAACAAGATACCGGTATTTCAAATGAAACTGCCTTCCACAACTGTTATATAGTCTATTGGTCGGTTCTATTTCATAATTTAAAAGCACTTCCGGTGGACGATTCCCGGCCCGCACTCGTCGTACTCCTGCTTTGAGATCCACATCTGGCTGAATGTCGACAGCGAGGACAGAATGGAGCCGCCGATCCACACCGAGTACTTCCGCTCCGGCGGCGCGATGACCTTCACCTTCATGCCGCTGGGAACCATGTTGTCCAGCTCCTTCTTCATCCGGTCTGCGATCCCGGGAAACATCGTCGAACCACCGGACATAACCACATTGCTCCACAGTTCTTTCCGGATGTCAATGTCGCTTTTCATGACGGAGTTATAGAGAACCTCGTGCACTCCACAATTCTCCATTCCGATGAAGGATGGCTGGAAAAGCGTCTCCACGCACCGGAAGCGCTCGTTTCCAATCGTAATCACCTGACCGTCTGGCAATTCGTAGCTCTTCTCAACAGTTGAGGATTTTGCAGCGACTTCCATCTCTTGCTCGAAGTCCAATGCTGCGTAACACAGTTTCTCCTTAATGTCTCGGACAATTTCCTTTTCCGATGAGGATTTAAAGTTGTATCCTCGCTCACTAAGGATCCTTTGCAGGTACTCCGTAAGATCCCTTCCGGCCAGGTTCAGCCGCTCTATGGCATGCGGCAGAGCGTATCCCTCGTAGATCGGCACCACGTGGGACACGCCGTCACCGGAATCGAACACGATGCCTGTCGTGCGACCGGCAGCGTACAGCGACAGGACGGCTTGGATCGACACGTAAAAGGCGGGTGTGTTGAACGTCTCGAACATGATCTGTGTCATCTTTTCTCGGTTAGCTTTCGGATTCAACGGCGCCTCTGTGAGCAGAACCGGCTGGTCCTCGGGTGCCACTCGCAGTTCGTTGTAAAACGTGTGGTGCCAGATTTTCTCCATGTCGTCCCAGTTCGTGACGACACCGTGCTCCACCGGGTATCGCAGCGACAGGATTCCGCGTCTGTTCTGCGCTTCGTCGCCGATATAGGTATCCTTGACCCCCATTCCCGCCATCACGATGTCGTAGCGAGGGCGACCTGTGATCGCCGGAAACACGGCGCGGGGAGCGTCGTCGCCGGCGAAACCCGCCTTGCACATTCCACTTCCGTTGTCAATGACGACGCCGGCGATATCTTCATCGAAGTTTGTTGACATGGCGATTAACCTGAGAAATAATTAAGGAGACCGATTAACATCAATAATACGGCTATAATTGCAAATTGGTACAAACGAAATCATTAATGCACAGATTGTAAAACATATTGTTATAATATCAACGTGGTTTTCTTCAATAATAACATCACGAATCTCTTCAAAGCACAATATTATATTACGGGTCTATCCTAACATGAAAAGCATGCAACCATCTCAATGAAATAATTAATGAAGTAATTATATCATACAGTAAATACAATATTTAACGCTATATAGCTCTTAAAATTGTTCATAAGCATACACACACCAATTAAATTAATACTTAAAATATGACTTACTTATTTGTAGTTTCGGTATCAAGTGTATATCAGTCTTCAAGTGTCCCAACACCCGTATTCGTTTTCCTCTTTTTGTTTCTCGTACTGCAGGTTTGCAAGTTTTAATAATTAGTTTATCGGGGCGGCCCTTTATATAGTTTGCGAACTATACCCCGAATATAAATAGATGCATAGTCAAGTTTTATAAATAAGTACGATTCATAAACAAGTTGCTTTAATTCGTCACCAAATAAGGCTAGAGGACCGATTTTTACAGTTATGTTTAACTGTGATACTTGGATCGTTTGAGTCACTTTATTAATCAGGTCAATGTGCTGTATTTTCCGTTTTGTTTATCATACCTATATTTATACCTGACCTATACTGCGGCACAAAGTAAATGTTAACAAATATCGATAATGCATAGATTCTATTCAGCTAGCGTAAACAAGAACGGATTTATTATAGTCTGAGTTTACATACTTTATCACATGAACATTTTAGAACGTGTGTTTTAGGATTTATCTTTATAATATTACATATTTAAAACAATTCATAAGTATTTGCTGTTATTGATTCTAGATTTATATCACACATCAAAGAAGTTATATATCGCGCTCTTTCTTTGTCGGAGAGTGTACATATGGTAAGGCTAAATAATAATAGCCATATAGGGCAATCGGTACCCCCCGCACATGATCAATAATCGACTTATCCGATGTTTGACGGAAAGGGCCGAGAATGTGCGATTGCCATATAGGGTAGTGCCGGTAAAACGCCAAATAAGGTATTATTCTTGCAGAGAATGTTTTTCCTTATTCACCTATACCCAATCGTAAAATCATGTCAAGATCTGTGTGAGGTAAACTTCAAGCGCACTATTTGTTGACAAACTTAAATTGTGAGTTCAAATTAATCCTTACATGCGTTTCATTACGGATTGTGTAATAATCAACATCATTGATTCATTGATTGATTTGTATTTAACTTTAGCATCGATTAAATTTTATATCGACGTTTATTGTTATTGCGCTAATTCGTTAATAATATATGTTTTTATTTCGTGGATACTGTGAATAAGAGTTTCTACTCGTCCCGACCTATGTGTTTGCGTTGAAATTCGTTATTATTCAAAAGTCTTGAACAGCGAATATGCTATCTATTTGAAAAGTGGACTACCATTTTCAACACTGACAGACCTAGGGGCAATAAAGCTATGTTTAGTATTTTCATATAGTTGCAACCGCTTTTAACATACAATTTCAGACCGAGCTTACGTTTATATTCAACCGTTTTGTTACTTAAATGTTCTTCACTTAAAAGTTAAAACTAATAACATATACGTTTGTCATTTGCAATTCATATAACAGATACGATACAACATACAACCCCAGAGGCTCTGTTTAGGCTGGGGTCTGAGCATGTGTTGAACAGAAACCAGAGGACCAAGGTCCACGGACGGCTATATGTGTCGTGTTCTGAGAAAACTGGGCATAATGCATGTGCGTGAAGTGACGTCCCAGATTAGCCTGTGCAGTCCGCACAGGCTAATCAGGGACGACACTTTCCGCCTAAACTGGATTTT
>VMBQ01000908.1:112094-151325 GCA_007657795.1 Dreissena rostriformis | reverse complement strand
CTGTAATGGGCACCTTTCCAAATATAATCTAATGTATTATTTTCTTAATCAGCATCATTTCACTGAACTACATGCACATTTTTAGGTATCGTCAGGCTTTCCATGCTTTTAAAAAAAATATACCGATGTTTTTATTACCTTGGCTTTTGTCCTGTTTATTTGCACCCCTGGGGTATATAAAAGTTCCATAATTCATCCAGATTTCCAAATATGGGCATGCAGTTGGTGTGTACAGATGCAGTAAAGGTGTTTTGTTTAAAGTTTAAACAAGATGAAATAAGTATTATTTTACAGATATTTGTTTTTTATAACTTGTTATCTATGGAAGAGCGCCATGAAATGTAAGTGGTTTCAGCCAAGTAGAAATTGGGTTGGTTAAAAACAAAGTGTCATAAAATTCAAAATAGTATCTTTTAAGTAATATTTTGAACTAAGTCTTTATGGATACACTTTATACAGCAAAAATACCAATAAATAGACAGATTTACCATTTACTTTTTGAAATAAAAATGCAACTTGCATGATTCGTATTTTCAGCAGTAAATCACCCAATTTAGCCATAACGTTGTTTGAATTTTAAAAATTGAAGAACGTGCATGAAAATTGCAACATATTTAACAATTAACATAGCTTATATGCTATATTAAATCAAATTACATTAGAAAAGAAATAAAACGTGTCGCAAAAAAATATGCGTTGTCAGAGGATTCGAACCTGCGTGGGAAGATCCCAAAAGATTTCTAGTCTATCGCCTTAACCACTAGGCTACGACAACATTAGCTCTTCAATCTTCCAAGAAATCGCAGGAAATCATTACGGGTTCGCTACCTTAAAGTCTTGGCCAATTACTTGGAGAGTTGTCCACAACACATTTACACGTATTTATTCTTCACTGCACAAGATGGTGACCATAGCTAAAAATAGAAATATGTCTTAAAGCTATTTTCTTCAATTCAAACAATTTTACACGAAAGTTTCATAATAAAAATTGTAGAATAAATATTCAATTTCATGTGATCTTTTGGGATTGCTTGAAAGATAGGAAGATAGAAATCATTACGGGTTCGCTACCTTAAAGTCTTGGCCAATTACTTGGAGAGTTGCCCACAAAACAGTTACACGTGTTTATTCTTCACTGCACAAGATGGTGACCATAGCTAAAAATAGAAATATGTCTTAAAGCGATTTTCTTCAATTCAAACAATTTTACTCAAAAGTTTCATAATAAAGATTGTAGAATAAATATTCATTTTCATGTGATCTTTTGGGATTGCTCGAAAGATATGAAGATAGAGATTATCATGTTGGTTAGTCTTTAGCTCTTTCAGTGCTGGAACCGAATTTTGAAGGCCCCTTGTAAACAGTTTAGATCCAGATGAGATGCCACAAAACGTGGCATCTCATCAGGATCCAAACTGTTTGCTATTCTGATAGTATTTTATGATTTTTTTTTAAGAAAATGCTTATTTTAGAAATTCAGCAGACAACATTAAAGCAGATTCACAAATTTCCCAGCATGCAAAGGGTTAGGGAAGGAAAACCCCTATTGATTTTGAGATCATTGTGCTTATTTGATATTAAATAAATTTCTTAACAATTGCTCATATCAAAAACTTGGCTGCAAGTCGAGGGAGACATACATTCATAACAGATATTTCTTGTTAAGACAACAAAAAACATATTTTTATGCAATCATTTTTATAAAGTTTTGAAAATAGTAGAGGTTAAAGTTCATTGAAGCATTGAAATCAGTTGAAGACTGCTGAAGCTTAATGTATTCTCAAACTCTGTCTGCACCAATTATACTGCAATATTCTTGACCTATAGGCAATCAAGCAGGTCCAATACGGTCGTAAGAAGTCTCAGCTGGGGTCGGTTTCAGACGATGGGGCTGTGAGTCTGTGGGACTGCAACACACGTCAGCTCGTGCACACGTTCTCCTGCCATCGGGCCCCCGCCACGGGTCTCAGTTTTTCCCCGATCAATGACATCTTCCTGGTCTCTGTGGGCCTCGACAAGAGGATCGTCTGTCATGATATTCAGACCAAGAAGTATGGGATTAGTTGTTGTTTGGCTGTTTTATGAATGTAAATGAAAGGAGGATGCTTTTACCAAAACATGATTTTATAAAATTGTTTTTCCTCAACATTTATTGCAAGGAAATTTGCTTCTTAAGCTTGGGTTTATGGAGCACACCGTTAATTTTCTGTTTCCAAATGAGAACAAAGTTAAAACCCATCTGGGCTGGAAAGAACAATACTAAAGGCATATATTCATTTAAATTATATAATGTTAAAATTAAATTGATGTATTTAATAAATGACAATAAAAAAAAATGATTTGCATATAAAATAGTGCCCATTTAGTCAAACCCTTAAACGGCATTCAGTTCTCCATATTAAATGTACATACCTGTAGTTGCATTTTGTGTCTTTATTATGTGAAAATTTCTTGTAAAGACAATACAATTTCCCACTGAAATCTCTCCAAACAATAACTTCCATTTTTTTAACCAGAGTAGTGAAGGTGATCAACACAGACAGCCCCCTTACGTCCGTGGACACCATGAGTAACGGTATCAGCCTTGCGGTGGGCTCCACTCGGGGTCAGATCTTCCACTATGACCTCCGTATGGGCTTTGTGCCCCTACTGGTGCTGGATGCTCACAAGTCCTCGGTGCAGGGGCTCAGGTTTCAAATGGAGATCAAGGTATGCCCAGGGATGGTGGTGTCAGGCCTGTTCTTGACAATTTTGGGGAAAATGCTATTTTGGGATTGGGATTTTTTTCGCACAAAAACTCCCCTGATTTTGGGAAAAACTCCTTTTAAATAACTCTTCATAATAATTCAAATTATCCCTGATTAACCAGTGCCCTGCATAGGCTTATCTGGGAGGACACTTTTACGCACATGCATTAACCCCCTTTTTCACAGAGCAAGGCTCATTTTTGTGTTCCCATCTTCAGGGTGAAACATTGAGCAGCAAGCCCAAGTCTTCTTCAGGGAACCAGCACTTGAAGCACAGACAGCTGCCTGCCTCGCCCCGCACAGGCGGTAGGTTACACTACAGCTGGTAGGCTGGTTGTTATTCTTTTCCACATTTGATTTCAAAGGATGCTGTTCAGCCAGTTTTAAAATGTTATTGAAATATATTTATAAATATATATTGAAAGTAAAACTGCACCATGGATGAACGTTTATTTATCTTAATCAGTGTGTGAATTTGTGCACTTATATATATTGAAAAGTATTACTGCTAGAAGGATGAAACTTATTCATATTACCGGTAATTAGTGTATGAATTTGTGAATTTTAGTTTTGAGATGCTTTATTTTTTATTTTTTTGAGACAAAGTTTCATAAGGGGCATCATTGTTCTACAGACATGTGTCTTGTTAAAACCAAATTAAAGGATTTCTCAGACCTTTCAGTCTCACCACTTTTTGCTCCTTTTCTATTTTTTACTTCAAATACTTAGTTCATGCTGGTATTCATTGCAGGCAACATTCAGCATGAAATGAAGACGCCAGCTAGTGGTGTCGACATGGATGTGTTCTCTCCACTCAGAGAAGGTGAGTTTTTCGTTCCTTGCAGAGGTACATACCAGGGGTTGAATGTGATAGTGAAATTGAAATGTTTCAGCTTTTAAGTGCACAATCCACAATAAAATCATTAAATTTGATTTTTACATGTGTTTAAAAGTGGTTTTATATATTATGAATAACAGGGTCAGTTAGCTTATTTGGTTGAGCGCTTGACTACAAATCAGTGGATAGGGTATTTGATCCCTGATCTAACCACATAACTTGTGTGGTTATTGGTCATGAAATTGTTACTACACATGTACAGCCATACTCCCACTTCCTCAGATTCAAATAGGAAACTTATCAGTTACTGGCATAAGTATGTGCACTTAGTATTGATTAACCAGTTATCCTATGAAAACTACAAGGTGGTTGACTGAGCACTGTGATAGGACTGAAAAACTGTTGAAAAAATGTAGCAAATCAAAGTAACCAAAAAATGAAGAATAATGACTGAGTATAAGTTTCTTATAACATTTCTGCTTCGCAAAAGACATTCTCAACATTTGTTAACTGAACATGCATTTCTAACAACATTACAGGGTTTGCAACTTGAATGTTTTTATGGCAACCTTAAGAAATAAAATTAAATAGGAAAAGAAAAGTGTTCATGCCATACCACTGTTCTGAAGCAAGGGGAAAGTGAAATGAAAATCGTTCAAGTTTATATTTTGAATTTATACAATTGGGCTAGCAGCGCATTTTATAAATTTAAAATCAGACAAGTATATATTTTAAATATGTACAAATGGGCATGTAGCACATTTTATTTTATTAAGTTGACCACATAATATGATAATTCCGGCAAGTGTTGTAAAAAGCTTGCTTGAAGACTGGAAAAGTGAAACAAATTGCCTTTTACAACAATATTTGGCTTGTTTGTTGCTTCAGTCCTTTCATAATCATGTCTCTTAACCCTTTCCCGCTCAGAATCAAAGTGAAAATGGCTATGTGCAAACAGCATAAAACCGGAACAGCCTTTGAGTAGGAACAGGTTCAATGCTGTTTGCTGTACATCAGTATCTTAGGGTTTGAAATGAAGCCTTTAAAACTTGAATCTTGTAAGAAATGTCTTTAATAAAATTTAATTATGCCCCCTTCAAAGAAGAGGGGGTATATTGTTTTGCTGGATGAAGGTCGGTTTGTCGGTCGGTCTGTGTGTCTGTCTGTAGACCAGTTCGTTTTGGATCAATAACTTTTGAACGGATTGACCGATTGGCTTGATACTTAACATATGCATTGGCTTTGGACAGTAGATGACCCCTATTGAAATTGGGGTCACTAAGTCAAGGTCAGTCACAATAAGTGTGAAAATCGTTTCCGATCAATAACTCTTCAATGAATTGACCGATTGGCTTGATACTTAACAAGTGCATTGGCCTTGGCCAGTAGATGACCCCTATTGAATTTGGGGTCACTAGGTCAAAGGTCAAGGTCACTGTCACAATAAGTGTGAAAATCGTTTCTGAGCTATAACTCTTCAACCAATTGACTGACTGACTTTATATTTCACATGGGCATTTGCCTTGGGCAGAAGATGAACCCTATTGAAATTGGGGTCACTAGCTCAAAGGTCTAGGCCTCTGTCACAATAAATGTGAAAATCAAGGCCCTGTTTAGGGGGAATATGTCTCCGCCCACGGAACTCTTGTTTTATAAGGGCCTACAAACACGTCTAAGTGCATATCTGAGTGTTAAAGGGTTAATTCTACTGATGAGATATCTTAGTGTTAAAGGGTTGATTCTACTGATGAGGGCTATTCTTCCAGGTTTCCAGGAGCACTCCAATGAGGACTTGGAGAACAGGAACAGTGATGGCATGCCAGGAAACCCAGCCAAGGAGTGGCAAGCTGATATCTACTCAGGTATGTAAAGGAACAGTGATGGCATGCCGGGAAACCCAGCCAAGGAGTGGCAAGCAGATATCTACTCAGGTATGTACAGGAACAGTGATAGCATGCCGGGAAACCCTGCCTAGGAGTGGCAAGCAGATATCTACTCAGGTATGTGGCTTTTGTGAACCATCACCTGAATGAGACAAAGCTGTCAACTGCTTTGGGTTAGATCAAACGTTTGCTGTGTTGTTGTTGCCTAAGAGTCATTATGTGATAAATAGCGAATATTATGTTTTTATAGCCCCATAAGGGCGGCATATAGCAGTCGCACTGTCCATCCGTCAGTTCGTCTGTACATCCGGCCAACATCTGTTNGTCTTAATGCGTATCTAAGTGGTAAAGGGTTCAGAGCTATTTATTAGGGAATACAAACATGTCTTAATGCGTATCTAAGTGGTAAAGGGTTCAGAGCTATTTATTAGGGAATACAAACATGTCTTAATGCGTATCTAAGTGGTAAAGGGTTCAGAGCTATTTATTAGGGAATACAAACATGTCTTAATGCGTATCTAAGTGGTAAAGGGTTCAGAGCTATTTATTAGGGATTACAAACATGTCAAAGTGCATATCTGAGTGGTAAAGGGTTGTTTCTACTGATGAGGGCTATTCTTCCACCAGGTTTCCAGGAGCATTCCAATGAGGACTTGGAGAACAGGAACAGTGATGGCATGCCAGGAAACCCAGCCAAGGAGTGGCAAGCAGATATCTACTCAGGTATGTGGCTTTTGTGAACCATCACCTGAATGAAACATGGCTGTCAACTGCTATGGGTTAGATTGAATGTTTGCTGTGTTGTTGTTGTCTAAGAGTCTTTAAGTGATAAATAGGGAATATTATGTTTTTATAGCCCGATAAAGGCGGCATATAGCAGTCGCACTGTCCATCCGTCAGTCCGTCTGTACATCCGGCCAGCATCTGTTTCCATTTTTTAAAGGCCTGTTTTTTCAAAACGGGGCGTATTATAGTTTCACCCTTGGCGGGAATCCACAGCAGTGTCCGCTCTCTAATTCAAATAGTTTTTATCCGATCTTCACCAAACTTTGTCAGAAGTTGTATCTAGACAATATCTAGGTCAAGTATAAATATTGGTCATGTCGGGTCAAAAACTAGGTCACGAGGTCACTAAGTGCATTTCAAGCTTTTAGCATGGTGTCCAAAACCTTCGAACGGGCGTATCTTGTGACAATTTGGCACTCTTGTTATTCATTAACGCTTTCAGATATTAAAATGATTTTTGGTGTGTGAATCTACCTGTATGACTTTTAGATCAAGTTCGAGTTTGGTTCTGGTCCATTGAATTTCTGCGAAGTTACGGGCCTTTGACTAAGACATTTTCTCTAGAATAACAATTTTTTCCGGCTTTTTAGATATTGAAATGATTTTTGGCGTGTGAGCCTTCATGTACCTGCATGACTAACAGATCAAGTTCATGTTTCATTCTGGTCCATTGATTTTTTTTTAAGTTATGGGCTTTGGATTTTTCATTTTCTCTTAATTTAACAATTTGGATGTAGCTGCTGTGCGGCTTCAAATCGCAGTTTGGGACATTGTGTTTCACTAACACAGCTCATGTTAATATTAATATTAACTGAAAATTATTCTTCAAAAGATTCATTCTTTTCGTTCTAACGTAACATGTTTTGACAAGCAATAGATAACTGAAAATTATTTTGTCCAAAAGAATCATTTCTTGTCTTCCACCATACCAGGTGGTGTGTTCTCTCCCCTTCATGAGGGTGTTGGAAGGGACTCTAGCGGTTTAGGGTTGTCCCCCCTGGCATTTCAAGGATTCACACCGCGATCAACGCAGAAACGAAACAGCCCTGTGTTGTCTTCATTGGAGAACAGAATGAACATTCAGGTATAGTTCTACATTGTACAGTTCAATGTTGTTCATTTGAAATTGGGTTACATGTACTTTAAAGTTAGGTCTCTGAACAAATTATGATACGCTATTGGTTTGTTTAATTAAGCTTGCTGCTTGTAAAGTCAGACCAACAAAGTAAAGCGTAAGCAAATGTTTTCTCCATGGCTAAATATACTGTCCATCAAATCTTTTGGTATCGTCAGTTGACCTTTATTACTGGATTATAAGTTTAGCATGATTAAAGTGGTCTAGAAGAAAGAAAAAAAAATGTTTTAAACACTAGAAAGATTGTGACACTATATTTCACAGAAAAATCTCCATCAAGTAATAAAATTCTGACATAATGAGAATAGGTCATTTACCAAACAGTGCATGAACTCATTATTAACCCTTTGCATGCTGGGAAATTTGTCGTCTGCTAAAATGTTGTCTGCTAAATTCCTAAAATTAGCATTTTGTTCGATTTTTTTTCAAAGAATACTATCAGAATAGCAAACAGTTTGGATCCTGATGAGACGCCACGTTCTGTGGCGTCTCATCTGGATCCAAACTGTTTGCAAAGGCCTTCAAAATCCGGTTCCAGCGCTCAAAGGGTTAAATTGTTGAGCCTTATATATGTATAAAGGTTGCAATGATAAAATGTATAGAAACTTGTTGGCCTACTTATAAAATGTGGTATATACCCGAGGCCAAGGTGTTACCAACTATAATTGACTCTATGACTGGGAACGGTAGATTCATTCATTTCTTTGACATGAAATTGCGTGGAAATATAACATCTGGCATTTGTTATCCCCTGCCAAAAGCGGAAAGATATAGAATTGGTGTTGTCTGTCCGTCATTCCGTCTGTCACAAAATTTTGAAATTCGCGGGGGATATCAATTCAACAAATCTCCTTGTTTGATCTTTATTTTGTGAATTTTATATAATGTCTGATATAAGACTTTGAACTTGAAAGTTCCTTCTTAGTTTAAACGTATTTATTTTAGCTCGATTGCATCGAAAGCCTAAGGCTTATTTGAAACGCTCTCGAGTCCGTTTCCTGGGACTAGAACCAGTACTTGGTGTCTTTTGGGGAGATCTAAAGAATGGTCCCACTGTGGGAATCGAACCCGTTACCTCCGATAGCTAGGCGGACACCATATCCACTTCGCCACAGCCACCTATTAGTCGAAAGTTCGTTCTTCATTTCCTTTCGTGGTTGGGAGGACCACTGAAAAATAAAAAAAAATAGTGTCCGACAATTTATATTGGTTTAAGTGTACTACGTGTTCTGTTTTTGAATGTTAAATTGTGTATGCTCACTGTAAACCAGTTTAAAATTGAAAATGTATGACATTGACAAAGGAGAGGCTAATTTGAATATGTATTGCTTGTTTTTCAGACCACTGTTCCAACTGTCAACATAGTGTCCGCAACTCCAGAGTATCAAGACACCAGCAATGGTATGCCAACATATACAGGTCTAACCAATGGAATGTCCGCTTCACATCACATGACCAGTGAGGCACTCACCAATCAGATGAGCTTTGACATACAAAGGGAAAGAACTCCTGGCCATCCTCCAAAACAAGTCGCATTTGTAACTGGTAATGTTCGAGCAAAGTTTTTTTTATTATGGGGTTTTCTATGTAAAATGTTATGTGAAAGTTTATCATGTTATTGACTCAGTCTGGTGGGCATTGTTAGCACTTGCAAATTCTTGACTGAAATTAGCAAGTTTAAGATTCCGTTTGTTATATGTTTGAATTTTTAAACTCAAAAGCATGAGCATCCTTAAGTTAGCATGGGTGTGATTTCTCCTCCTTTCAGCTGATTTCATCCCTTTCATTGTCAAACTTATTTTACAAATAGTACTAAATTTTGCTGGATCAATATACAAATGAGTTTAATTAAATCCTGTAAGGGGGGTAGGGCGTTTTCCTCCCCTATGGTGGTTCTTAAATCCCACCCCTGGACAGAGGCCGTCTTTCTTTGCCACTTTGCTTAGTTCTTAGTTAAATAATATTTAGAAAATCTCAGTGATTTATGTTTTGGTATGTCCTACAGTTTTGTTCTTTAATCACAAGGCAATGCATTTTGCTTCAGAAGAGCCCGATACCTACATATTCTCCAGTAACGACAACAGCCCATCTCACAGTAACAACAACAGTCGCAGTCCAGAGTCCACTAGGCTCTCCCAGAACCAGCAGATCGGCATGAGTGCTTCCCCTTGTTTACCCACAGTGCATTATGGGGACTCTCCAGGAAGTGCCTATGGAGGTGCAAACGGTGCCTCTTTACAACATTACGCCACCACTCCTGACGGAGTGAATGCTCAATCAGTAGTGCCTAATGACAATGATGTTAAACCCAGGCCAGTTAGAAAACATGTTTCTGACGAAAAGTATGCAACAGTTGATGAGGAATTAATTACCAAAATCGTACGCAAAGTTGTTCAGGAAGAATTCTGTGCTATGAAAAAAGAATTGGTCAGCGTTATTAGAGACAGTAATGACGATACTGTTGATAGCTTACACAGGGACATTATGAATTTACAATCAACAATGCTTGTGGAATTTCTTCAACTGCAGGTAAATATATAGAGGATATTTGTTCTTGTCAGTGTAAGGTCGTTTGTTATTTCACGAGTGATCATAGAAAATATATTTTCACAAGTGGTGCAGCCACGAGTGAAAATATTATTTTTTTATGATCACCTGTGAAATAACAAATGATCTTACAGTGACATGAACAAATTTTCTGTTTTTTTTTATGCCCCTTTTTCAAGAAAATAATTAACAGCTGTTTTCCCTTTCCGTGGCGTACCTCATTACATTGAAATGACACCATTATTCCAGCGAAATTCTTTAGTTAAACTCTTTTACAATGTAAATAAATGGTAAGCAACGCATAAAATTAAAAGAAAATTTGTTGGATTCGGTGGAATATCAATTTAATTTCACTCCTGATCGTAGATAAAATATTGACTAGGATATAAACAAGGGAAGTAAATCTTGATATGATAATCTAATAATAGAAAAAGGAGTTTCGAAAATTTCTTATTTTCACCAGTGAAAATAACAATTTGTTTATTTTCACTGCTGTTATTTCACTGCAGAAATGTCATATTTTATCAATAGGTATTACAGAAATTATTTATCTGTTTATGTTTTTCCCTATGTATATCATAAAACATATTACAATGCAAGGGTAGCTTCGCAAGTCTGAATGACTTTAAAGTTTAAGTAACAGTATCCAGCAAATGCCTTTCATTATTGCTTTTCCAGTGAAATATGCCATTCAGCAAAATTGGTCCAAGAATACTTTATTTGGCCACAACCATAGCATTTATACAAACCCACTTGCAAACTCAGACTGAGGAAAGTCCATGTGTTGTTAAGTAAATTTGCTAAACAAAATGTTATTTTGGGGGGCTGAGGTCTGGTTTCAATTCATTCCTTAACATTAGTTTAAACATTGTTATTTTAATTTGATTGCATTGAAACGTTCTTGAGATCATTTCCTGGGTAGACCTAGAACTTGGTGTCTTTGTTTGGGGAGATCTAAAGAACACTTCCACAGTTGGGATCGAACCCCTGACCTCCGGGTCACTAGGTAAACACCATATCCACTACGCCACAGCGACCTAAAAGAACATTATCTGGGTATGCGTTACTGACGCTCATTTGGTCATTGTCGACCCGGGTACTACTTTCCCGTGCCCTGGGTACTTTGAAGTACCCGGGGTACGCGGAGAATACTTCAAAGTACCCGAGGTCCGAGGAAGTAGTACCCTGAAAAAATTCGTACCCAAATTTTTCGTTCCCAATTTTGTTTTCGTACCCAATTTTTTTAGTACCCCAATTTTTTTTTGTAACCAAAATTTTCTTACCCAATTTGTTTTTCGTACCCACATTTTTTTCTTACCCACAATTTTTGTAACCAAATTTTTTTTCGGACTGGCTGCTTGCTTTACAGAATGAGCTGATTCACCTGCTGGAGCAATACTCCGTGAACCCAGACATGGTGGCCGAAATCAACCGGCTCCAGGAAGAAAACAAACGACTCAGGAAAATCTACTAGACAACAACAGAATGGTGCTAACTGAAAGCAAGACTTCAACGAGAAAATATGATATCAGCTTGTCTAGGATGAACAAATGTTTTTATGCCCCGTTTTTTAAAAAAGGGGGTATATTGTTTTTGGCCTGTCTGTCTGTCATTCTGTCTGTCTGTCCAAAACTTTAACCAAAAACTTTAACCTAGGTTAAAAAGTTTTGTCATAACTTTTGCAATATTGATCATAGCAACTCGATATTTGACATGCATGTGTATCTCATGGAGCTGCACATTTTGAGTGTTGAAAGGTCAAGGTCATCCTTCAAGGTCAAAGGTAAAAAAAAACACATAAAAAAGCAAAGCGGCGCATTAGGGGGCATTGTGTTTCTGACAAACATATCTCTTGTTATATAAGCCATTGCTTGATTAGTAAATAAAGAATGAAAGATTATATACTGTTTCAAACAGCTTAATAATACAAGTTACCTATGCAAGAAATTTAATTTTAGCTCAAGTGAGCATTATGAACTCATGGTGAGCTTTTGTGATCACCTTTAGTCCGTTGTTCATTGCCTGTCGTCAACATTTACCTTTCAATAGCTCTAGAAGCAACTTTTTTTTTCTCAATCTTCTTGAAACTTGGTCAGAACATTTGTCCAAATGATATCTCCGGCCTTGTTTGAAACTGGGTCACATGATATCAAAAGATAACTCACTAGGTTTAATTAAAGAGAAATATTTTGTGAAATCTCTAGGAGTCATATTTTATGTCCTATGTTCATGAAACACGCTCAGGATATTTGTTGTAAGGATATTGGTTTCATTCCATTGAAAATCATGGCCGCCGTGAAGCGGGGCAGTTTTCTTATATGGCTGTAGTGAATCCTTGTTCACACTCTAGTTTTGTCAAATCTTCATGAAATGTACCCAGAACCTCTTCTAATGACATATTGCATGAGTTCGAAAAATGGTTCAGGTTCAGTAAAAACATGGCTGCCAGGGTGGGAGGCAGTCTTCCTTATATTACTACTATAGTGATACTATGTGAACACTCTAAAAGTCCTATTTTCGTCAAATCTTCCTATAAATTGTGCATGTTCATTTGTTATAATTATATCCTGGCCAAGTTTGAAAATGGTTCATGTCCATAAAAGACATGGCAAGCAGGTGCGGGACAGTTTTCCTTATATTGCTAGTTAAACCAGGTCAACACTTTAGAAGTCACATTTCGTTTCCAATTTTCATGAAACTTGTAACTAGTTCCTTCGGTTCTCAGGTGAGCAACCTAGAGCTTTATTAGAGAGAATTGGCAGATGTGTGTGATCATTTGTTGGCCTATGTTTGAAAATCAGGCATAAATTGAAATATATAAGAGGTATCAAATCAAAATTCACATGTTCATAGATCTCATGTTGGGAAGGTACATGTGTCTCAATATATGTTCAGAATTATTGTCCATTGCTTTTTTTATTTAAATAAATGTAGTCCAGTGCATACATTGAAAACTAAAAGTGATATTAACTTGAAACTTAATTTGATAGTAGATATTATTGATGTGATGTACATTGCTTAAGAACCACAAATATTGCTCACTTAGTGACTTATGTTATGAGTTATAACCCGTTGTTAATTTGTTTGTACTTTAATTTTGTCTGGAGCATATGTTGAAAGTAAAAGAGGTATTTACTTGATATTTAATTAGTAGGTTGATTCTTAGAGGGGATGTGCTGTGCTTAAGAGCTAAAACTCTTGCAACCATATTTTGAGTTATTCCCCTTTGTAGATTTATTACATTAATATTTTGTCCAGCTTCTGTCATGCAAATTATATGTGGTATTGACCTTAAATTTCATTTCTCAACATTTGAGGGGAAGTGCGATGCACAAGAACTATAAATCCTGCTTTCTTATGACAAATTTCACAGTTGCTGCCCCTGTGCATTTTCACACTGAAATTTTCTCCAGGGCATATCTCGACTTATCTGATCATAATATGAGGTATCAGGTTGAAATTTAATAGCAAGCTTGTTCAAAAACCAGTTCTTAAAACTGAACAGCCAACCGACAAAGCGATGTTATGCCTCTAATGGAAGATGTCAGATAATATTTATGATTTTATGCTTGTGGTGGTGACTAGACCATTTTCATTTGGCTCATTAATTAAGTCCTCTTTGTTTATCTGTTGCCAAACTTAATAAAATATAGGCAACAAAACTGCATCTTGGCAGGGAAGCGGACAATTACAACGAGCGAGGCCTGGTATAGGGGAGATAACCCTGGGTTAGGGGTCGGGTTAGGGTTGGGTTTAGGCTTACCCAAACCCTAACCCGACCCCAAACACTAACCCTTACCCTAACCCTCTAACCCCCCCTAGCGCAATACCATACCAGGCCTTGCTCGTTGTAGTTATCCCTTTCCCATCTTGGCAAACTTCAATAATCAGCCCATGGCAGAAACACATCAGGAATTAAAGACTATTTAGCTTAACAGAAAAACTTCAGCCATTTCTGATTGAATTGAATACAACAGTTTTAATTACACCAAGAGTAATACTCTCACAATTTTTAAGGGGAATCTTTTGAGATATTGTTATTGAATTAATTCAAATTAGCCATTTAAGTGGTTTCCGCTCTCCAAGTTACAGTTTTCATTAGATGTTTGACAAAATCAAAATATTTATGGTTGTAATATTTGGTTAATTTATTAACAATAAGCTCTAATGCAGGCCATGAGATAATATTTCAAAACATGGGGTGAGGATATAGCGAATTGTTGATTAACAGAGTTAAACTGTACTTACATCATATAACAGTTCTGTGAACACTACGTACATGAGCTGAATATGATTAATTGTGTCGTGTTCTGAGAAAACTGGGCAAAATGCTTGTGCGTAAAGTGTCATCCCAGATTAGCCTGTGCAGTCCGCACAGGCTAATCCGGGACGACACTTTCCGCCTAAGCTGAATTTTCCCTAAGAAGAGACATCATTAAAACGAAAAATTCCATTAAAGCGGAAATTGTCATCCCTGCCCAGTTTTCTCAGAACACGACACAATTTATTATTTCAATTAATTAGAAATGTTGATATGAAGTATTATTTTAAATCACATACTAATGTTCTTGTAAAACACATTTGGCTGTCCACCTGGAAACTGCAATAAATGTTTATTGTTGACTCGAAAATGTGTTTCACCTATTAATGATGCAAAAGTGGACACTTCTATGTGGTTTAAAAAAGGATGTATGTTGTCCTTTGTGTTTCCACGGGCAGGTTCATGATTATATCTGCGTTCAAGTTGTATTGTCTCTTTCAAGTTGAATTGTCTCTTTCATGTGCTAATAATTCACATGAATAATCATTCATACGCTCATGTTCATTTAGTTAGTGCCATGAGTCTATAGTAACGTGTTATTTTTAAAGTTAAAACAGTGCCTTACTTAATTATAATCTAGTTTTTAATTACTGTATATTATCTTCAGCAAGTATATAGACTTGTGCGCAAATCGCATAGTTGTCTAACCAACCGTTAACCTCATCTTAAATGTAACAGTAACACTAGATCACAAATAAGTAGATAAGTTATATAATGGTACAGATTTCCAAACTTGCGTTGTTTGGTAAAATATCCTGCTTAATTGTACCGAATATAAACGCTAGTATCTGCTTACATACAAGCAATATCTTCCTAACTAAAAAATTGTCTTCTTTAAATATAAATGTACTAGCTTATGTATTAGTTTGACTGTGACTACCGAAATTTTGTTCCAGTCTGCATTTACTTTTAAACACTTGTTAATCAAAAGCAATGTTGCCTTTCCATTTCATAATATGTTTTGTATTTATTTACAATAAAATAAACAAATTAACTTTATGACTGCTTTCCGTTTTACATTTGCATCCGTTGCATTGGTAAACTGTTTACATACATTTACCTTTTGCTGCAAGTTTTTGCTATTGAATACTGGCTGTATTGTTGAATTGTTTGACATTTGATCTTTTTTACCTGGTAAAACTATATGACATAGAACAAGTCAATAATACACGGAAATATTCTTAGAATTATGACTATGATTAAATGATATTCTCGAAACTGTAATAATATATAGACCCTTTATCATCGAGCTTAACAAGCCATTCAACATATCTATTTACATTATTCTTTATAACAATTCGCCACTGAAATAAGCAAAACTGGTTCCAGTAAAGTGATATATATGCAAGCTCTGATTTCTGGCTTCTAAGTTAATTGTATATTATAGTCATTTGGTGGTTTTTCAGAATACGAAAGCAAGTAATCCAGGAAAATTGAAGTGTTTTTTGTCAGATGTCTTACCGTTGATCATTAAATTTGCGGTTGATAAACTGCGTTTATCATAAAATACTCGCCCACTAGCAAGTTATGAAGTGCAATTGATACTTTGTGATCTGTTCAGTGTAAAATACACAATGTTTTCAAGGGGTTTTCGTCTTAACTGACTGTGACCAGGCGGTTGATAACTATAAGTGTCGCGTTCTGAGAAAACTGGGCATAATGCTTGTGCGTAAATTGTCATCCCAGAGTAGCCTGTGCAGTCCGCACAGGCTAATCAGGGACGACAATTTCCGCTTGTATGGAATTTTTTGGTTAAATGATGTCTCTTCTTAGCGAAAATCCAGTTAAGGCGAAAAGTGTCGTCCCTGATTAGCCTGTGCGGACTGCACAGGCTAATCTGGGACGACACTTTACGCACATGCATTATGCCCAGTTTTCTCAGAACACGACATATACTAGTATGCAGTTTATTTTCGCCAATGTTGTCCAGCATTTTCTAACAGACTATAACTACACATGGAGCATTTTCTAACGCAACACGTTTCAAACTTGAATATCTCAGTTATGAGTTAAGATTTTGATTTGAAATGTGATCATTTGACTACATTCAGTTTTAAGCACATTTTTTTTTTTAATGTATGGCTCAAATGAATATTCAGAAGCGCAACCACGCATTATGGCAAATTGAAAGCTACCTTCACCACGTGCTAAAGCGTCCGATCGTCACGGATGAATGATTTTATCGTGAGCTTGGACCGAATGTAGTCAAATGATCACATATTTAATTTTACATGAAAATGTTTACTTATAAGTGGGATATTCAAGTTTGAAAAGTGTTGCGTTAGAAAGGTCTCCAATACACGTGCAATGTGCCAAATTGCGCGGTTGCGCTCCTGGAAATTCATGTGAGTCATACATTTTTTTAAACTAGTTTTATGTTATCCTGATGTAAGAACCTACCTAAAATGATGAAATTGAAATACATTTAAAATAATATTGCGTTTCACCATTTCCACGTCCAAAAAGAAGAAACCATACATACCCCACGTGCTAAAGCGTCCCATCGTCATGGATAAATGATTTTACTGTGAGCTTGCTCAGAATGTAGTCAAATGATCACACGTTAGGTTGTGAATCAAAATCTTAACTAATAACTTAGATATTCAAGTTTGAAAAATTTTGCGTTAGAAAAGTCTCCAAGTGTATGCTTTCTGATTGGATATCATATGATATCCAGTATTTTCTCAGAAATGTGTCATTAAGACGGTGTTCTAATCAAATAAAAATAATAACATCTCGCCAAAATTGTCAGCACACATACCACAGGTGTGGTACCACAAGTCACTCAAACGTCATAAATCAATATTTTTATTCACTTTGAAAAACAAATTCTGATATAATATCATATCAAAGTAAAAATGTTGTTTTATTATCTATTGATAGTATGACATGGCCACGTGCCCAACACCTGTGACACACGCGAATGTTGGTGAAATATGTGCCTTGTAATATCCAAACACCGGTGCACAGGCTTATTTGGAATCGGTTATTCATATTTCACAAGAAAATACATGATGCAAAAATATTCGTGAGTATATAACTATTTTCACATTTTTTTTTTTTTTTTTAATCTAAATGACTGAATTACTATTAAGTTGAATAACAGTTGTTGAAGACCCGCTTTCATATAAATCTAAATATATCGTCGTTTGAATAAAATGTGTTGAATTAGAGCATTTAGGTTACTTGCTTACTTAAATCGTATTTTTATTGTTTTTTTCAATATACATGTAATACCAATCGATAATCGACGTATGCTTCACTGGCTTTGTAAAATACATCTATTCACTTTAAAGCCTTTTTAACAACGGACTTTACTTGAGATTTTCATTGAATATAAATTCAATGGTTTGTTTACTCCGATCAATATTTGGTATTAAGATTAATTAATCGACATTTTAGAGGATATCACATAACAACACTATCAACACAACAAACAAGAACATAAACATGATATAGACATCGCCTTTTAACCGGTTTGTTAAACCTATACGACAATTTTATTAACGTTTTCTTAAAAAATTAGCCCTACGCACAACATTTAAAGTCTTTACTGCAAAGTGTTCAAGCTAGCAAAGGTAAAGCTATGCATAGAACAGAACAGAACTGTATGAAATGGGGATTGTTGTTGACAATCATACTCCTAGTGTTCCGTGCACATTAAACGCACTTTGCATGTCTGACTATCGATAACAAATACTTAAGGGATGGCATTTTTCTCCAAATAATAGTATAATGTACGTGAAGTTTTAATTTTAGTATAGTTCTACTATTGCGTGTGTTCTGTTTACATGGTTCTACATACATCGACGCTGGTTGTTATTTTGAGCGCTTCACATTATCGAACGCAAGCATCTTTAGTCTACTAGAAATCAATATGTCTGCTTTTTAATTGATCGTTAATCAAAAATAACACATACTACTTCTCAAATACAGGTACATAGATTTACTGTATTCCACATGTGCACGAAGTTAATTTACACCAGAAAAGTGGACAAATACAAGTATATGACGCGGACTTTAATTTTCCATTCTTTTGTTGGGTAGCACAGATTTATCAATGAACGTGTTGATGGATAGATCTCCGATACAAATATAAAGCGGACAACAAAAACGCAGGATTTAATTGGATTTAATAAGCAACCAAAATAACAGCAGGGTCGAAATTTTATTGTAGTTTTAAATCTTGTGTTCAGGTAAGACTATACTATTAGTATAATATTATAATTAATTTGCACATTATTTTTAAGTATGTAAGAAAAAAATTGATTACAATTCATGGATTGATTTTTTACAGGTCGGAGCTTGTGTAAGGAAAAGATGATTATAACATAAGGATTGATTTTACGAATACGTTTCATTTGAAACTGTACATTCATAACAGTTCGTCACGTGGATCTTCTATGACAATTTAATCTACTCAAAGCATCGAAGAGCATGTTTCGTTAGCTTCCAAGTTGCAAATTAGCTCCCAGGTGTCATTTTCGGATACTATTTGAAGAACACTAAACTTGCCCATCTATAAATGTGTTCCATTGCTGCTCGTGCATCAAAATAAAGTTGATAATTTGTGTTCTTCTGGGAGTTTAAGTAATTTAAACCGACCAGCGTTTCAGATGGACTAGCATGGTTTCGAAGCGGACTTTGCGACCGGAACTTCTGTCGGCGTCGGATGAGGAGTTCAGAAAACTGCCGTTCTGGACAAAAGTGGAGCTGAGTCACGAACGCAACAAAGTGAAGGGGTTATCCAAAGGGCATGTTAGTTATCGTTGTTTTATATTGTATAATACAATAAAAGAGTTCAATGCACGGTAACTATATATCTTTGAGGTATAGTTGTTATTGTTTAAAGATATGATTACTATTGCGTGATGTCATTTAAGATATTAACAAATGAATGTTAATAACAGTACAGTATTTTTTTTTAATTTCACACTTTTTAAACTGGTGATTTGGTAGTTGAATTATATTTTTCTGCCCTATGCCTGTGTCATACCTAGTCACCATACTTAAAAAATCAATATCTATTTAACTGTTATCATTATCTTTTCAAAAATCAATGTCTTTTATTAACATTTCAGAAAATCAGACCTAATGAGTATACTTCTTAATATATTTTTCTTTACTGCTATACAAATGGCTTGATATGTATCATTCTTGTATTGCGGACAGGAGGCCTCAAAGACCAAATAAATCCTTCACCATTGATATGGTCGTTTGCGGATATATAAAACATTTATGGTTATTATTATTATTTGAATTTCAGATATTCAGCCGCCCCCTGCTGGTTTTCCACCTGTCGACTCATCTGTACACGGCGTTAGTCTACACAATACCGGAAGTGTACGCGGCGTATGACCTTGCATGCCTCATGCTCTTGCAGTTCTTCTTCCTGTTCTTGGTGCTCAACTGCGCGGCCAACTTGTACCTCACCCTTGCCAATCTCCGCTTGTTCTCCAGCAAGAAGCGGTTAAGTGACAACCCAACTGACACAATCAACGCAGTGAACAACGGAGGTGTTGGCGACGCGTCTTCGACGTTAAGGAACCGAATGGACATAGATCTCTGTGCAAATGGAAATAAGCATGCGTCTTTGAACAACGAAAACGTCATTCAATGGAACGACGGTTTTAACGAAAAAGGCAGATTCGAGAATGACGCGTGCGTTGAAATGCCAGACAATAGAGGCACCGGATGGAACTACTGCAAAGAGTGCGAAACGGACGTTCCACCGAGAGCGTTCCATTGCATGTACTGCAAAGGGTGCGTCTTGAAGCGGGATCACCACTGCTTTGTTCTCGGGACCTGTATAGGATTTTGGAACCAACGGTTCTTTGTCGTAGGCTCAACGTATACTGTAGTAACTGGTCTTTTCGGAGCACGTTTATGTCTGAAATTTCTCCTCGCATCCGACTCGATGACCTTCGTTGGTTGTTTATTACCGGTGACGCTCGTAAGCTGGTTGCTAGGCAGCACGCCGGGTTTGATATGCATAACAACGGTGCATCTGTATCTCAATGCATTTTTTACAATATTAGGCATTGGTTTTCTCGCCACTCAGGTGAGAGTGATAACCCAGGGGCTGACTTTATATGAATACAAGAAAAGTGTAACCGTGAAGTGTTCCACTAGTATAAACGAAAATTTGCGGTCGGTGTTTGGGAATTACTGGGTTCTGAACTTCCTATTTCCTGTGGGGTTCTTTGTCCAGCAAAAAGGGGACGGTCTGCATTGGGATGGCGTCAAGTTTGAGAGATGATCTCTTAAGAGTGCTAGGTGCTACTCTCAACAAATAATGAAGACCATCATATTTGTAAATAGTGTATATTTATGATAGAAATCATATATTACTATGTCCGACTACCTGTATTCATTGTGGTCCATTGATCACCTTATATTCATGTATGCCATCATAAATTAATAAAGGTGCGATTTCAAACGATGTCGGTTGCAAACAATAGATATAATGACAAATTAATAAACATTATCACTAACTCTTTTATGAAATTCCATAAGTTGTTTCGTAGAATGTGTGTGGGTTTTTTCGATCGTTGATAACGAGAGCAATTGTTTATAATCTATTTGCTCATATATAGCATTAAACGCAATCAAAATGTTTAACAATTAAAAAAATACTTGAGGAATGGTATTTTTCTCCAAATATTATCACAATAATAAAACCATTGCGTTCGTTCTGTGTTCCATGGTTCCACATATTCACGTCGATGCTCGTTACTATTTTCGTGCGCAACAAATTATTGAGCGACGGCATCAGTTTAGTCTACTAGAAATCAATATATCGGCTTCTTAATTGATCGCAAAGCAAAAACAACAGATGCTGCTACTTGAATACAGGTACATACATCTACTATATGTCACATCTGTATGTAGTCAATTTTGTTTTTAACCACAGATTCGGACTGTTATCGAATTGGATGAAAACAAATCGATTAATGGCCGGGAACCATTAATTAATTTTTAAAGCAGACCATAAACTTTCGCAAGTCCGACCTTGACGTGGATTTTCATTGTCCATGTGTTTGTTTGGTAGCAAATACCGATATAAAGAGGATCACACCAACTCAAGATAAATGGGATTGTATTAGTGCGGTTCATATCATTGAACCACCGTTAACAGCAGGGTAGAAATGTACATGCAGTTATAAATCGAGTATACAGGCGAGGATAGAATAAAAAGTTGGAACGTTTGTAAGAACAAAATGTGGATTATAATGCATTGATTGATCCTACATAGATTATGTCAAATAAAAATATGTCTACACATGTCTACACAACGGTCTAAATATTAAGCAGGTCAGAACCGAACGATCAAATGTAAGACTGTCTCGGGGTCGGGCCTTGAACACTATCAATATAAATCAATAAAACGACAATCGTTCACGGACTCCAGTTTCATCAGTCGCATAATACAGTACATGTGATAAGATGACCAGGAAGAGAGGCGTACGGACGGACGCGGCGTACATTATGGAGGTGGATCTAGACTCCCTGGACCTCTGGGAGTCTGTGAGAGTGCTGTCGGAGAGGAAGAAGAGACTCGGAATTGCTCATACCCAGGTCTGTACCGAGACAAATCATTACATGCTGTAGCCATGTGTCAGCAACAGAAGTTGTAACTGTTGAGTCATTGTATCATTTGAAGCAATAGTTGTATGGTATTGAGAGTCCGTTTCCCGGATAGAACCAGTACTTTGTATCTATGGGGGAGATCGAAAGAATGCTCTCTCAGTTGGGATCCAACCTGAGACCTCCACGTCGCAAGGCGGACACCATAGCCACTAAGCCAAGGCTTAAAAGTGGTATACAGTTGCAGTTGCTGCTTTTTTGTTGTTGTTGCTGAAGGGCTTGTTGTTGTTGTTGATGATGATGATAGTGATGTTATGATGATAATAATAATGATAGTTATTCTAGGGGTATGATATAATAGTGTGTTAATGATAGTGATAATGATCGGTGATGATGGTTAATACATTAACGATGATTGGTGAATTTTTACAATTGTAATTCAATTAATTTCTCATTAGTGTAACTATAGTGATACCTTATATGTTAACACAATGGTCGCAAAATCGGAGCTTTTCTGTTTGTTTATATTTCCAGAAGCTCTGGCGAGCACTGTTGATATTTCATCTGATCACGCATTTGTACACTACACAGTTCCACATTATCCCGTACCTGTTCGGCGATTGGGACCAATGTATTCAACTTTTCTGTAAAATATGCACCATGTTCGGTGCTACAAATTGTCTACTTAACTACATCGGCCTCACTTTTTGTAATCATTTATACTCCAATTCAAAAACTAAACCGCGTGCCGTCGATGCAAAAGGATCGATAGGTGTATCTCATATTCATAAAGTTGAGGAAGCCTCAGACACGTTGGGGAAATCTGCAGTGGATAATCTCAATGAAGAAAAGCACAACGCTACTTTTACAAAGGACCAGGATGTTTTAAGCGATCCGGTAAATATTGAAAGCGTTTCAAATGAACACGAGGCGGAAGTTGAACGATGTGACCGGAACGAGATGCGCTGGAAACACTGCGAGGAGTGTGACACCCTCACCCCGCCGCGCTCACACCACTGCAACTACTGCAAGGGATGCGTGCTGAAACGCGACCATCACTGTTTTGTTACCGGAAGTTGCGTTGGCTTCTGGAACCAACGGTATTTTGTCGTGGCCACCTTCTACGCCATGCTTTCTGGTGGTATAGGCTTCGTTATTACTTCCGGTTACCTGTGTTCTGCTGTGTTTTATGACTACGAATCTCTCGAGGACTTACTGCTACCCGTGGCAATATTGAAGTGGATACTCGGTTACCTACCGTCCGTCACGTGCTTGTTGATCGTCAACGCGTACACAGATATTGTGTTAGTGTATTTCGGGGTATTGCATTTCACGACCCAGGTTAAACTAATCGCACGTGGACTGACTGCGTACGAAATGAATAAATCCGCGCCTATCAAGTGCTCGGGTAGCTTTAACGTCAACGTTAAGTCAGTGTTTGGTGACTTCTGGCTCCTGAATTTCATTTTTCCAATGGGATTCCTTTTCAAACAAACGGGAGACGGTATCACATGGGACACACTGAAGTTTGTAGATTGAAACAAACGTATGGTATAATAGGCCTGTGCACTGTCAAAGCGTCAATTATCTCATTCTATGGACGTCTCAGTTGTGATTTAAGCCTAACGTTATATGTAGTTTGTAGATTAAAACAAACGTTTGGTATAATAGGCCTGCGCACTGTCAATTATCTCATTCTATGGACGTCTTAATGGTGATTTAAGCTTAACGTTATATGTAGTTGAAAATACATACGGTAAACTTGTTTTCGTTTTTTTTCCAGAGTAATTCATAAAAAGTTACATTTAATTCATAAATATACGCAATATTTTACAAGTTTGTACCAATGACGCCACTATGTATGTCAAGATAAATGTTAAATTTCCGTGCATCTCGTGGATTTATTATGCACTTGCATGTGTACACGAGACGTCTTTGGGTTTTTTTTACGTGATGGATGGTGCATGAATAGTTAAGATAACATCATGTTTTTTTCAATGCGCAGAATGTTATATGCAGCATATGTCTAGAAATGTAAATGAAATCAATTTCAATTCATATTATTGGTGACAGGAGTGTTTCATTTTCTTTTATTAGATATATAAACTATAATGTTATCTTGGTACTCAAAGTACTATAGATAAATTGTTTAAGAGATCAATAAAGGTTAATTGTGATTCTTAAAAAAAAAACACGTTTTTATGCAAATTAATAGGTAGTTATTTCTTTCCCATAATCATTTTTTCTTTAAAAAAATCTCAAAATGGAGGGTTTCACGACGCGAATTCCCAAACTTCCAATGTGGCAATATCCCAAAAATAGAGGAAAAATAGCATTGTTATTAAATCCGTATAAGATGTACAAAACTGGATTGTACATGTATATTCAAATGCTTATGCTTCAATGAGAATTTCCGAATATAAAATACAAAACTAATTCACTCTTAATATCTCACGGAGCAAAATTATTAGTTTCAAATCTTTCAAATACACTCGTAATACAGATGTGCATATATTTTTGTAGCCTTTTCAATTTACGTCGATGTAAGTTTCTTATCCACGTAAAGAATGCTCAAAGACTTCACGGATCGGTGCGTAACAACAGTTAAACTTCATCATAAGGTCATACCGCAAAGTCCGGGTCAGCTTTGGATTTCACCAAGGTTAATACAGAGAAGTGAACGGGTTACACGCATTAACGTTGTTTATTAACAGGTACCAAGGCCGTCGTTGGTGGTGCGGAAACTTTCAGAAATGTACGAACATAATATTTTTTTCTTTTCACATGTTAATATTCCATAAAAATAATGATCAACTCGCATTTTTAATATCAACCAAAAATCATGAAATTAGACATTTATAATGTTTGTAAATGATAGGATATATTCCTATGTAAATAGTTCATAGTTACATTAATGTAGAATGTTTCCACACAAAGCAAGATATAGGGAACCCATATTGCACCCATATGGTGCGATTACTATGAGATACATGTCACATTGTGGGTTTCGCGTCTGGGAACTATATATGGGACAGTCAAATTGGTTCTTTTTTGTTCCTATATGGGATGCAATATACATTCGAGTTTGGATCCCGGCATTTTGCTTCAAACTAAAACAGAATTCAATATTTCCAACTTTAGTAACGGCATTATCCGTTTTGGAGATAAAATAACAGTCGCCGAGAATATTTTTCTAACATAATAGCGCAAAGAAAATGCCTTCTTTTGTTTACAAAAGAATTAATTGTTATAAATATTTTATAAAAACGCTGCAATATGGAGTCGAATTGGGACCCACTAGGGTACACCCATATGGTCTATTCTATAAAGAACCCAATCGGGATTCGTATGATCATGGTTGCTGTGTTGTACAGAAAGAGTTCGATATCGTTACGTCAAAAACGCACATTATTAGTTCAGACTATAAGTATTTTTTCAAATCATGCATGTCTGAAAACTAGAGTCCTAAATTCGCCATTTCCGGTGGGAAATGTATCGCGCACGGCTGCCTCTGTCTGAATTCATTCCAACGTTTCAAACACAGGTGAAGAAATAACACGTACAACACCTGTGAGATCCTTGTCTATCTATCCGATATTTTAGCAGCTTTGGCAATTAGTTTTCCTTATTGAGAATTGATAACAAAGACGGTTTCGATTTTATTAGTATTTCTGTTTGATGTTTCTCATATTTTATAGAATGTGTTTCATCGTACTCAAAATATGCTAAAGTATAACAAAAGAACCTTACATTGAATATGACGCACGCCAGAATAATTATAATAATTAATAATTATTATAATAATTATAATAGTATTATTATGTGTCTATATGAAAACACCTACACATCGGTTTTATAAAATGGTCTTGTCAATGGCGAATACGAAATTAAATAAAAACTATTTTATTACGTTAAGAATGTATTAAATGATTGCTTAAAACATTAGTCTCGTTTTATAAACGCTCAGTTAAATTTTAGTACTAGTATATCATAAATTTAAAAAGTTATCCCGTTGACACTTCGCGTGCGCTGGAATATAAGTACTATTAAATGATGTACATGAAATACCACGATACGCACGCGCACTATCTCAACAATTTTACTATTCATCATTATTACAAGATAAATATGTGTGAAATTAATGCATACGCGTTGTTTTAACATGTGTCTATTTGAGGTTAAATACCGTCGATATGACAGACAGACAGACAGACAGACAGACAGACAGACAGACAGACAGACAGACAGACAGACAGACAGACAGATATACAGCCAGTTTATTTCGCATTGTACAATGTACATCGTCAACAACACATAATGAAAACAGTACAGTTTGTAAATTGTGATAGGGCCAAAGTTTTATACATATTTACAAATCATATACTTAGCAAATAAAGTGGCGTGATCACATATTAAGTATAACAAAAAAAAGGGAAAAAAGAAAGAAAAAAAGAGGATGAACAATTAAAGCATTCTTGCATTTAGAATAGATGTTCGTACTGCAAGTGATTCTTTTACATAAAGGTATACTTTTATTAGTTCTAATTTATTATTCGTGTGCGTGTTTATTAGGATCCAAGTTTCCACCATTACTTTTCTAGTGGTGTTGATTCACTGATATGCGTGAGAAGCGTCACCTGGGGACACAATGGCCGTCCGCCTGTTTTCCTTTGGTTTGTCCAGAAGTAGTTAATATGTATGTCCAGTATCTTGCATGTTACTTATTATAAAGGGTATTTGGCTATTTGCTTGAAATTAAAGATGGCTATGGGCGCTCACACGAGTAAAAGAGATAACAACAGCTTCAACTTAACACAGCATTATACATCGATGGTATTAAATTAAAATAAAGAATTTGTGAAATATTATTGGCACTCATTGTGCGTAGTCATCAACAATTTTCTTAATTTGAACATCTTCCTTGAAAACATTACCGGTAAACGTTGTTTTCAGGGGTGTGATTTCTGCTTCTTTAATAATGTTTTCTACTTTTGAATATCAATCAATATTGATTCTTTCAGCAGATGCAGGTGTATTTAAAAGTAAAAGCCTGAAACTTAGTAAAAACAAATGATGTGTTTGTGAAACACTATGTCCCCTTTCGAGCGATTTTGACCCATATATTTGACCTTGAAGGATGACCTTTACCTTTCACTACACAAAATGTGCAGCTCAACGAGATACACATGCATGCCAAATATCAAGTTGCTATCTTCAATATTGCAAAAGTTATGGCCAATGTTAAAGTTTGTGCAAACCAACAAACCAACAAACAAACAAACCAACAAACAGACAGGGCAAAAACAATATGTCCACCAGTATAGAATGGGGGACATAAAAAAAAAGTTCAATCTATCTCGTTATACAAAACTGGGTTTAAAGCCCCATTAACAATCAAAATCGACGAATATTTCGTACAATATTTCGTAAAATAAAGTTAACCCATACACAATCAGTGTTCCTTATAACAATAGCCAAACTTTCAACGCTAGATGTGGTCTGGTAACATAGATTTAACAAGATACAAACTGCTCTTTTTTGTTTTTGTTTTGTGTGACAATATATTCAACACATTTTCATGAACCATTTTAGTGTTCGTATGTCGTATGAATAGATATCGTTGCGGGAGACTAAAATGGAATATATTGTGCCACAAAAATGAAAACGAGCAATTTGTATCTCGTTAAATCTGTGTTACCAAACCACATCTGGCGTTAAAGTTGTGCTACTGCTATAAAGAACACTGATTGTTTTTGGTTATCTTTATTTAACGAAAAAACACACGAAATATTCGTTGATTTTGAGTGTAAATGGGGCTTTAAGAT
Source organism: Dreissena rostriformis (assembly GCA_007657795.1). NCBI lineage: Eukaryota > Metazoa > Mollusca > Bivalvia > Myida > Dreissenidae > Dreissena > Dreissena rostriformis. The sequence continues at coordinate 123,656 of VMBQ01000908.1, read as the reverse complement.
TGTTGGAGTTGATAGAACGAAAAGTTATAAATTAAAGTTAATAACTTATCTCGTTTCGATGATATATGACTGCATATGCTGGTAGATGACACACAAAAAATCCGTGACAAAAATCAACGCGATCGATGGGGTGAGTAGGAATGTTCAATATTAATTTACAGGGACCTTTTCACAGATTTTGGCATGTATTGAAGTTTGTCATTAAATGCTTGAAATTGATAAATGTAAACGTTGGAACTCAAAAGCTATAGTAAAATAAAAATAAAATAAAAACAAGAATACAATAAAAGAAAGCAAAACAGTAATCCACAACTAAGCTCGAAACACTAACCTCTGGAGTTAAAGTCAAACGGTGAAACCATTCGGCCATCCATGGCCATACAGTGCGAGTTGTGTTTTATAATTTATATAAGCAATCCTCATAGTGTCACAAAATATAACGATAACAACAGAGCTCTCCAAATTATTCAATCGTTTCGCGTTGCAACGCTTTATACTTTTCAGGTTTTTAAATCGTCAAACGATGCCTATAGTGGATATTTAAGAGCATGGTAAATGTTCAGTATGACTGTTTCCTCACAAAAATCATAACTACAGCGAAAATTTGCGAATCTGAAACAATTTGTTTCAATGTTGTCCCTTTAAGCTTCACGCTGTTATTACGATGATAAGACTCTAGGTAACACTCTGGATCAGGAGGCGATTTATTGCATCTATCTTGCGGAGCCATCCGGAGATAGTCGATGTTACACGATTGTCTAGGTTAAGCAATACGTTACTAGTATGTTATTAAGGGGTGTTGCGGCAGTTTATTTAACCGAGGATATAACACCGATGCTATTATCACAACGCAATAGTTTTGTTATCAGAATCATCACAAATTAATGACCGAGTAGGTTCATAATAGGTACTCAGTGGTTCGATCCCAGGTGCGGTTAACTTTTTTTTAATTCTTTTTTTCTTTCTTTTATTTCATTCTTGTTTTTTTCATTGAGCTCTTTAGTCCTGTTGTTTACATTAATAAATTTAAAGCATTTAATCAGAAACTTTAAAATATGCCGAAATCTGTCAACAAGTCCCTGTTATTGATGATTAAGGTCGAGTTTGATACTGTATGGTCTTATGTTTGTGATTAAATATTGTATAAGTGTTTTTTTTTAAGTAAGCCGTTGTGATCCCAATTAAGATTGTAAACCATATATTTTTGTTTTGCATATCTGTAACAGTCTATGTACCGGTACTTGGGTTTCGCCTAATTGCTGTATTGTATGAAATTTGACACAGACGGTAGGGATAGTTAAACAAAAAAAGCTCTGTTAAAAGTGCGGTGACCCCCTTTTTTATTTTTGTTTTATGATAAAAATACGTAGATGAACATATTTGAGCAGTTTCGCAAAAAGTTATTAGATAGAACTTTTTTAAATTCCATTTTTGTGGTTAAAATAGTAAAAAATTGACGTTTTTTTGGGTGACATAAAAATTATAAAAATTAAATTTCTTAAAATTTAACTTGTGTTCTCCATTTTTTTGGTTGTTTGTGGTTTACTTAAATGGTATATGATATATATTAGCTTATATAATCTCTACATGTTTCCAATTTCATAGGTTATTAATCATTATTATGCAATTAGAGATTTTTCAGTTTTAATGAAAAAGTACATATTATATAATGGTGAATAAAATCCAAACAAAGCCGGTGACCCTATGTTTTTATTGCATTTTTCATTTAGTATTTGTATGTAGTACTTGAATAAAAATTTTGAGCAAAAGTTATTAGATAGAAAAAAATCAGCAAAACTGCCGCAACACCCCATCATTTTTCATGACATTCGCCCACCTCTTCTCTACATCAAGAGGGAGAGATTTTATTATTTGCATATTTCAGTAAATCTACTTGATTTTCAGTTGGATTATCAGCAAACGGGTTCTTAAACGTCCTCTTAAACCACTGAACAAGAATCCACTTGTCGATGTTTGACTGTTATCAGCACATGTATGCTTAGGTCGATACCGTAATTCTTGCAAAGGACGACGGGTTTGTCAGGGTACATAGTGTACACTTGTAGTCAGGTGATCAGCCAATGGAGTTGTTTAAATGTTAGTTTAACTGCTGTGTGATAGGATTTTTTTTTTTTTTAATTATAAACGAATATGTCATGTATGGAGGTGACATGGTAATTTAGGCTTAAATACACTTTAAGTGAAGCGAATTTGAAATTTATAACGTCGGAGGTGTCTCAAAATGGCGACTTTGTCTCTGTCTTCATTAAATATAGGATCGGATTCCATTCCGGAGTTTTGTTGTGGTACTTGCGAAGAAGAGGGCAGTTATATCAAGGCAGAGCTTTACTGTGAAAAGTGTTCTAAGTTTTATTGTGACCAGTGTAATACACCACACAAGCAACTGTATCGAACGCATGTCCCTCATAATCGAGTACAAATGGATAAATGGCCAGTATCCAAGGAAACGGAGAACCTTTTAGAGAAATGTGAAGAACATGTTGATGAAAAGTTGAAATTATTCTGTGAGGATCACAATCAGCTATGCTGAAGTGCTTGCGATCTGTTGAACCATCGGTAATAATAAACACAGGGGTTACTGATTTTATAGTTGTGAGATCATATTCAATAGGGGTTTAAATTTTGAGGAATCAAGTAAAGATAATTTATATTAACTATCTCCTTACATATTTCGGAATTTTATACCAGGGTTGATACAGGAAGCAACAAGTGGAACCTGTAAAATTTAAAATTGTTACAAAAATACCGAATCCAGCAAACCCATACCAAACCATATTATAAAAAAATGTTAATTCATTGTTTATAACTGTCTGGTTCAATATTTTGGACCTTAAACGTACAGTTGATTCCAAGATTTCAATATTTGAGAAATAGGGTAAAAGCAAATTCGGTGAAATAGCTCGATTGTTTTAATTTTACTTTTAAGTTGTATTACAGTTTTCATGACTTATATATCTTATTTCCTATACAGGAAGTGCAGTACGGTTAAACTAATTGCCGAGTGTGTCAAACCCTGTGGTCCAGGAGATTTCTACCAGTTATCGTGTAGCCTGAAATCAACCATTGAGAAACTAAATGAACTCCAAAACAACACAAAAATCGACATTCAATCACTTCAGGAGTCCTATGCGGAACAGCTACAGACAATACGAGATGCGTACAAGAAACTAGAGGCTGCTTTAAAGCTGCTTGAAGAGAAAACTGTAAAGGTCATGGACGATTTAATGACGAAATTATTGGGAGCCCTCGCAGCTGATGTTGAAAACTCCTCTCGACTAGAAGACGAATTAAAACGTCTGAGCGAAGCCTTTCATGCCGTTCATGATAAGAACAAGCAGGATCTGACCTTCATTGCAAGAAAAAAATGTGTAGATATGATACAGAAGTCGGTATCATATCTGAGTGATAATCCATCTAAGCTTGACACTTCAGTAAGATTTGTTCCCAACGCTGACATAGAACAATATCTGGCAAACCAGTCAACTCTAGGAAGGATTGTAACTCCAAACTGGCCGATATTTGTGAAGGGAAAAATTGAGTATAATATGAGAACATCTCGTGATTCTAGTGAGCTCTGTGATATTGAATGTATAGTTCAGGTTTCCGACGGCCAAATCGTTGTCGGGGACTATACGCACAAGAAAATTAAGCTATTAGATCAGAATTTTAAAGTAAAGAGCATCTGTGTTGTACATAACGCTCCGAGGGATATATGTCAGATCGCTCCTAGCGAGGTGGCGGTTGGTCTCGACAATGGTGAGGTGCTTTTCATGTCTTTGAACGAAGATGGACTAGCGAAAGGCAGGAACATTAAGTTACAACACATTTTTTTCGGTATTGCTTACCACCAGGACAAACTTTATATAACATCTGGAAAGGCTCTGTACCAGTACACGCTATCTAACTCGGTAGTGATCGAGTTGTATGAGGATAATTCAGACGAAACTGCAGGTAATAATGCCAAAGTTAGCTGTTTCGAATGGAAAGCATTGGCATGTGATAAATTCTTGTTTTAATATTTTATATTTACTTTGAATTTTTACCGCGCATAGAAGTCATTGTACATGTTTTTTTTGCAGTTAATCCAGTGGAATTTTGCTGTCTGCACCATGTTTACTTCCTACACACTCATTAAATCATTCAGCATAAATGTTATACATATCTATGTATTTTATCTGATTACTAATACAGAACAGATAAAAATAACATCATTTATACATTCAAATTATTAATAACACCGTGCGGAGATTTTGGTTTGATTGAGTTAAGTTGAAAATTTAACGTCAAACAGTGGACCTTGCGATCTCGGAGTAAGTCGACAGTGTGCCCATGAGCTCTGACACATTTTGGTCCATAATGTAACATTTAAGAATATGCTTGCATATGTTTTCATGTAGGCTTACCGAAAATTACTTGTGGTACGATTTGGATTACGTGTTGCTCCATGTGCATTTATGCTACATGCGTACTGCATTTGTTTACATTATATACAAGACATAAATGTGCAAATTGTAAGGAAATTTTGTAAAACTGTTACTGGCTGTATTTTTATATTTAAACAAGAGATGTGTTTGTCAGAAACACAATGCCCACTACTGCGCCGCTTTGAAATAAAATTTCTATTTATCATTTGGCAGGTATAGAAATTAACTCCCTTTAAAGCTTACTTCCCTTGGATTGTGTTTTTTACCTTTGACCTTGAAGGATGACCTTACCCTTGAACTTTCACCACGCAAAATGTGCAGCTCCATGAGATACACATACATGCCAAATATCAAGTTTCTATCTTCAATATTGCAAAAGTTAGGACAAAACTTTAACCAGGGTTAAAGTTTTGGACAGACAGAATGACAGACAGACAGGCCAAAAACAATATACCCCCTCTTCTTCGAAGAAGGGGCATACAAATCGGGTGAAGGAAATCACTTGTTAGAAATGCATGAGGTAATTTGTAATTATTAGTAACATGATGTTCATGTTTGCTTATTTATTAATGTATAGAATTACAAATTGAAATTAACACAACTAGAAACATATTAATATTTATTATTTCAAGTATAACATGTATGGTGAGACAATATCCATTGCTATAACATAATTAATACATCGTAAAACAAAAACAATTGTTGTGTATACTATTAACGAGCAAACGCATACTTCAAATTAGTAAAATATGATAGATAAACGATTCATAATAACAATTATAAAACATTTTACGTTCAGTATACAAGTGTGCGGTGAGTCCGACTGGTGACAAGATCTACGTTACCAATTTTCATCAGGACAAGCTCCTCACTTTTGGCAAAGATGGATCTCTACTCTTTACCTTCAGTGATCTTGAACTGCGACGCCCAAAGGGTGTAAATGTGACCCCTTCGGGACAGGTGCTAGTGTGTGGACGTTTTTCCAACACTATAATGAAGGTAGATAGCGAGGGCAAGAAGAAGCTAGCTACATTGGTAACAGCGAAAGGCGGACTGAAAGGCCCTCAGACAGTCATTTTCAACAGCAATACTAATTGTATCATTGTTGGACAGATAAGTTATGACCGCTTACTGGTATTCGAAGTTAAATAGTTGTTGTATTTGAGTTGATAAACGTATACACGATATATATTGCCAAAGTTTATATTATTTTTGCAATACTGTTTGTAAATAACATATTAACTCTCTTACTTACAAAACCACAATCTCCGGTGACAAATTGCCGTTGGCCCGTTTTGTTCTTGTCTTAGTTTCTTTGTAGATTTTTTTTTGCTTGATTTAAGTTATATGTATGCATCGAACATTTTGTTAAAAATGTTCCTACAAATCCTTTGCAACACAAGTGTGCAAAACATACGAAAATAATAAAATGATAGACAGGTTTATTAAGTATTTAATAGTATCCTTTCAATCAGAAAACACGTGTCCAACAAGAGACAATTTAAATTGTTTATTTCTTTTTAACAACGAAAACAATCATTTGTAAAAACAAATTTATAATATCTATAATATAATATATATACTTGAAATACTTTAAGAAATGAACTGTTTGTATTCTTAAACTTATACGACTTATTTGAAGTTATTTAGCAATACTTATGTAATCTGCAACACAAATGACTTAAATACGCAATTAAGCCATACTCTACATTACAGTTTGCTACTTGACTGCAACATATACACACAATTGTTTTATGTAAACATTAAAATAACGGTTTTTAAAAGATGAGGTTAAATCGATTTTTTTCTCTGAGATTTTCTGCACTCATTGTATTGCCCAACTCTCAGAATTTAAGAACTATTTTTATATAACTTTTTTGACAAGGACATGATTGCAAGTTTCTGAGTAACTTCGCATGGTCTGCAGCTGTGTCCCTGCTCATGTTTTGTTGTTTTGAAACAACGCATTACCGGTTTGTTCATTTTTTGCATTTTTTATTAACTGTCGAATGTGACAATATCCGAAGTGATGTAAATTGCGGGTTTTTCCTTCAGTGTGACATTGACTACTTGCTTAAGTCTCTGTTCAGTTTCAAATTGAAATATGTCATATGCAGTTAAACAACATGTTTTTTACCCATGTTTCATGTTTTCTTTTTTTTTCCTTAAATGTATTATATTTAACCAAAAACTTATTTGTGTTATTTAAAAAACAAGTTATTAATTGCTTTAATTAGAAAATATAACCAACATCGTTGAAAATTTATATTGTTTGTGTAAATTGTGAAAAGACGGTATTTTCTAGATTTATGGGTTGCCATCTTTGCGGCCATGTTGGATTTGGACCCATGGGAACAAAATTGCTCGTGATGAAAAATAATCTTTTGCCCAAGATAATATAGAACATCATCGGCATATTTATCTTAAACCTGCCAATAATGTACCCTGAGCGCCCGTACCTACCAGACTTATATTTTAATTCATGCTGAAATGGTATCACTTTTAATGAAGGAAAATGAAGTTAAGTTCACTTAACACTATACCGTTTTTAAAAATACATTTAAATATGTATATGCTCGAACTCTCTTGGTGCGAATTGAATGTACATTTTACTGAACGCTCGACAAGAAACGTTGTTTACTTAACAATTTAGACCAGAGAAGCACACGCTATCTATAAACGATTTCTGAATATTTAAATTGTTTGAGTGATAGTGGACTTGGACCATAATCCTCTACATAGGAACACAAAACTTACAAAGTATACTTAAAAAAAGAACAGTCATACTGGTCTTATGAAAACCTCTTATCAGTTAAATATGAACATTTACTTCAAATTGGCCTTTATCTGTACACTTGTAAGGTTTCGTTAGGAAACCCAATATCGATTTAGAAAAGAAATATTGCGTATTTTTGTTAACATTCACCAGATGAATGGCTTTTGATGAAACTATGTGGTTAAAATTACAGTCCCATGTCGATTTATTGCGTATACAAATTTGAACGTTATTTATAATGCACATTTCGTGAAATTTCATTATTTCGTGTAATTCTTTTTTTAATATCACTCACATGATATTTGATATACTCGGAAATTAATGGTCTCGCATAATCATATAATCACTTTTAATATGTTAACCAAATTTCTTGATCGTATTCTATGTACTTGTTTAGTCATTTCATTTATTTCGGATGGAGAGACGGACGGATGGGTGAACAAAGGAAAAGATTGATACACACAAATACAAACCAAAGGCACACATATAGGCAAAAAGTGTATTCCAAGTTTAATGGTAATATCTTATTTAATTTGCGAGTAATTAGAATATTACGTGTTGTTCCATTTGAACGAGGGATGTCCGAAAAACTCATTAGCCGACTCTGATACCATACGATCATACATATACCCAACATGAATCAATGTATATAAAATTAATTTATGTTACATGTACTGTGAATTATACTGAATCAGGATAGAATGAACCTGAACCAATATAATATGAGGAAATATACATTTGATCTTAATAGCAACAAGTCGTCATGACCGGGGAATTGTGAGTTAATACAATTAATATTAACCGATTTAGGTCAATTATGTTAGTATGTTAACGGGTAAATGGTATTGAGTAAATGCGCCGAACGCAAACTTGATTTTTTTTTTAATAATATAAAGTTGCCTATAGCATTACGTTATTATGCACACATTGCGTAATCATGCTATCATGGCGGTTCTAAAACAAAGAATATATTAACAATAATATTCCAAACTTATACACACTTATTTAAATTGCAATCAATGAAATTGTTCATATTAAATTACAATGGTTTACACACAATAACGCGTTTACCCTTTCAATATAACATTTCAGAAATGTGCTAACATTGAAATTTTATAAATTATGTAAATCTAAAGCAAATATATTTTTTTTTCAAAAGTATTTTTAATTCTATAACAATTCAAAATTCAGCAAACACAATGTACACACCACCAGAAGGCAGTCGGAAAGAATGTACCTGTATGGAATAAATGGTGTTTTTGTCCCAGAAAATATACGTATTTGCTAAGAATGGTTTAGACTTTTTCAGCATATTAAATCACTCTTTAATTTCTTACACGTCTGATGTAATTTAAGCAAAACAAGGTTTTTAGATGCTAAAAACTTAAGTAAAAAGTATAGCTTCTCCTGGGGCTATACTAGAATATTGCCTTTGTTGTCGTGTAACAAATCATACTAATATTTTATATTCAGGGAAACTTAAAACCAATCCCAATTAAATTAGTTTTCTTCTTTATTGGCTCTGCCGGAAGTTTCGAATTTCAATTTAATTTCGTGCATATGTTCATAGATATTGTGAGACCCAAATGGGACCATATGAGTCATAAATTGTCATACTTTATACGCTTATAAATTTTATATTAACGTTTTAAGTTAAAATAACATTTGCTTAATAAGAGTCGTGTTCTCACGAACGATTGCAAACACAATCTGTATTTTTGTAATTACTGCATTGAAATACATTTTCCTTACGGTGCTTTAATATGCACCTCATATCGGTGCAAGTTAGGCCACTCCATATGGTCATGCCCAGCCAATATGAGCATATTTGCTCAGAAGTGTGACCTTGATATTTAAGACCGAGACATGTACTCACGACACGTCGTCTTCGCATTGAAGGTTACTTTAAAATTGTATTACGAATTATGAAGTTACAGTCCAGACAAGTTCAGAAGGACGGATGCAAGCGCACTCCATCCTGATGAAAACTCTACCGAGCTTTCCGCAATTTCCAATTTTATTTAACGGCTTTGTCTATTTTTAGATAAAATAACTGCAACTGAGAACATTGGTTCCACTTAGTAGCGCAAAGAACATACTTTCTTGTTTTTTCAAAATAAATACATTTCAGGAGTTTTTTCATCACAACTCTGTAGTATGGGACCGATTTCGGACACTTATGGGTATACCCTTATGGACTGATCTATAAAGAATCCATAAGGGATTCGTAGCCGCATTTTTGTTGGGTGGTACCCAGAAAGTCTGTTTCCGGTACGTCAAACACGCAAATTGTTAGTTCTGTGTTGACGTATTATTTTAATGAAAGTTGGGTTAAATAGAGTCCTTCCACCAAATTCTGAGGGGAAATGTATCGCACACGGCTGCCTCTGTCTGAATACAGTCCAACGTTTCAAACAGAAAAAAGAAATAACATGCAGAGCACCAGTAAAATCGTAGCTCGTCTATCTAATTGATATTTAGTCGACCCCCTTTCGAGAACTTCGAGACTACGCGTTGTCAACCAGCAGTTGAATAATACAATCGTCACTGTATACGAATGTAAGACAGTGGATTTCTAAAAAGTTAAAATAGTTATAAAAAAAATCGGATTATATACGTTGCTAAAAAAGAGAGTAAGACATGTCTGTTTAACAGTTGTCCAAATTGCCAACCATATAGCCTACTTCTAACTACACGATACTCATAAACATAATAAATTGAAGAATATTTGGACTCCTCAAACTTTCTTGGATTTTTAGTAGTTTATTGGTCGCTGTTTCTGAGGTTGTACCACCCTCGTCGAGCAAAAACAAACAACAATTGCCATCTCGAGATTGTTTCAGCATATGCATGTATATATATTTTCGTTCAGGGACTTTACTATTTGGTATGTCATTGATGAATTATTTGCCCTTGATTGCCAAGGACATGATGACATTATGCTCTCAGACTCAAATAAATGAAAAATTTCAATGCAAATTTAAATTGTTTTTTCTTCTTAATATTGGAATATTCGTAAGTCAATATTTTCGCTTACACAAATCGTTAACAAGCTCGTCGACCAAAGCCCTACTGGAAACGCTACTTTGTATAAGTTCGGATCACAGATCTAAAAATCTAACAACATCATCGACCGCCACAGGACCACAATCGCAAAATCAAGCAAACCTAAACGTATATTTCCTGAAAAGCACATGTTGTCATATAGACGACCCAAAAGTGTCAGGGATATGATTGTACGTGCCAAAATTACACCAAAATCCGTAGAAGCTGTTCTGGGAGAATCAAAACCATGCGGCTCCAGTCGGAGAGAGAGAGATTTTAAGTTTAATTTATGTTTATCATATTTGGTGTATTTAGATTCACACTTCATGGAGATATGTCTTCGTGCATATCTATTGAATTATAAGTATGTTTACTTGTCCGTTATATTGAAATTGTTAAAGTATTTTGTTTTGCTTTTAACTGAACATTTAATGAAACAAGTTGGTCTTATTTCCTATACATTTGTATTTGAAGGCGATCACATTTATCTTTCAGTTGTGTTGAGACTTGCTAAATGTGTATGTCGGTAATACAGCTTTTGCAAAATTTTGATATATGCACATATATCTAATATTCGAATTCGAATTCTAATGATTTAACTACGTATATTTAAAAGTATAAGTTTATGGATGTTATGAATGGAATAATTTTGTTGTTTCTTGTTGATGGCAGAAGTGCATAGAGGATTCGTTTAATGTTTATTAATTATGTTAAGTTGCGAAATAAATATGACAATGTATTATTTGCATGGTTTGCTATAAGGATTACTTATTGTTTACGATAAAGTTAAAGAAGCTCTTTTTGTATATTTCTCTAAAATAAGAGGTTTCAGGAGGTGATGAAGGCACCTAGACACCGATTTGGAGCCATGGGTCCTCGTACGCCCCTGCCATCGCTTAATAAAAGGAAAAGAAGAAAAATGAATAGTAGGGTTGTAAATCCCGCTCGCTTTAACCTAAATCGTTCAGTTAGTATCGTTTCAGTTATTTTTTTTTTATTTTTTTTACATATTTACGAGATTGGTGTCGCAACGTTTGCGAGCGTCTCGATACTCCTCAATTGAGCGGTACCATTCATCGATCTCCGCTACAAATATACTGATCCCGGAATTCGCTCGAGTTTAGAAAAACCCACTAATTTTGGCGGTACATTTTTAGTATTGAGATTTTAATGTCAAGAAAAAGTGAACAAAGAGTTTTTTCGTTTGATCCGACAATATTTAAAAAAAAAAAAAGAAAAAAAAGGCTATATTTAACCATTTGGGGCTAAGGTTTTGACTTCTTTTTGGGTTGTTTT
>VMBQ01000908.1:24496-110210 GCA_007657795.1 Dreissena rostriformis | reverse complement strand
AAAAAAGCGTGCAATGCGCATGGGTTGAAATGTACTCAAGCATGTGACTTTCTCTTTCTATCCCTCGTCCCACTGGGCGCTTAAAGTTAGAAGGGTGAGCATTTTTATATATGGAAAACGTTACTACGGTGTTAACTAAACAGACTAAAAAGCCCGGGAATTGTCGCACAGGTCCTTTGCTTATAACGTAGGTACATTTATCTCTCCAAAAGATATTGTCGTTCTTTCTATTTCACATATTTTTAGATGCTGAAGATCAAATCTACGCATGTTCTACAAGATTTATAAAAGTTCCTTAAAAAACGACTTCCTGTGGCCATGTTTTTTGACGAATCAAATTTTCTTGAACAACTTTTTAATGGGAGCCTTCAAGGGATAAATTTAGCATAATTGCTGCTTCATTGTATAACTTTGTTTTATGATCATATACATGTATACATTGTATGTCTTATATTGAAAAAAAATCTGAAAAAAAAAAGGAAAAAAAAAAAAAAAAAAAAAAAAAAAAAAAAAAAAAGTGTTTATCAGTAAATAAAATCAACAAATATATTATCGTGTTTATAAACGCTTAATAAAATATTTATTTTTACTATTATTAAATAATGTCCCCGAATACACTTTTAGCACGAATATCAGGAGAAGGAAAATCGTTATGAATAAAATGTTTATAAAGTACCGGTATAAGCATACCCACTGTCGATAACGGGACTGTAATTTATAAAGGTTCTCTTTAAAGAAGGCGATTTTTGATGGCGTAAGTTCGAAATCCATTAGAGGCATGGTGGAAACAATATATTATTATACATTTACTACATAAATATCTGACTTAAAAGAGGAAATTTGCATGGTTTCAATATATGCCTGCGTTTAAGGGAGACCGAGTCGGTATGCAACTTTAAAAGCAACTGAAATGCTGCTATCTTTTAGACCAAAATGAATGTGTATGCCAAGATAATAAGGAAACAAGAATTAAATTACTATATGAAGATATTACAATCATTTAAACATAATGATAAGAAATGTGTATGCAATGATATGCAAGTACATCTTGTCATAAAGGAGTAGGGGTGAGGGCGACGCCTCTTCATCGATGTTTTATGATAGCATATGACTTAATATACTAAACAGAACATAACCAAACAACTGCAATATAAATGTCAGTCGATTTCAAATACTTTGCATAGCATCTTGTGGGGAGTGTCTTCAACTGTGGTACAATAATAAGTGTAAAAAATTAAATCTTCTAGAAAAACACATACACCGGGCAAGGTTTTCCATAGGCTAATAGAAAAATACTTGTTTGTTAAAGGACATAAAAACAATGGTGTTATTTATGTATGTGCCTCCGACATCACTTAAATTTACTTGACACTTCTTATTATCAATGGCCAGCCATCTGCAAGCTTCTTTGTTACAAAAACACACTCACAGTTCTCATGTACTAGTTGAAGTGTGCAGGCATTGTTTGGTATTAAAAAAAAACTTCCTTCATCCTTTTGCAGAGGGTGAATGTGCATAAGCAAAACGGCCACATCTGGATGTCAGGCTTTTAAACAAAAAACAATCAGTTTCGATCGCCGCCAAGATATATACAATGGTCTAATGGTCCGAATAAGTTTCATGACGAGTGGGTTAAACATGTGTCTTCTTGAGTTTTCAAATGGTTTCACATGGTTTTACTTTAGCCACATAAGCCTGTTGTGGCCGTGGGATGTTTTCCTGTTGCAAATTGCTATGTTTACAAGTATAAATTTCCTTTATTAATGTCAGATTATATATTTACGTTGAATGTTACTCCCACAAAGTATGCAGTTTCGATTCTTACGCATTGTAGGCTCATTTGAAAAATGTTGATTCGCCAGATAGGACTGATTGTTTGCATTTTCGCAACAGCCAGGACTCTTAATGTCAGGAAAGTGTATCTGTGTGGACCAAACAACGCGTGTGTATGCAAATATGACACACAGGAACGGGCTTCAATGGACTGTGAAGGAAAGGGAAATCTTAAACTTTCCGAGATATGTGCGTTAATTGGAAATGTAACATCACTTAAAGCCGGAAGAAATAACTTCGGCTACGTTACAGCATTTGATCTCAAAGGATGTGAGAAACTGACAGAAATCTATTTTAATTTTAATCAGATTGCTCACATAGAACAAAGGACATTCCGGGACTTTCGACATCTACATGCATTAGATCTTTCAAGAAATTTGCTTCAGGTCTATTCCAAAGGCTGGGTTGCATCCTTTCTTCCAAAGAGCCTTCGGACATTAAACATTAATGGTAATCCAATACCAGATAATGCCACCTTTCCAAATCTTGAAAGTCAAGACAATCTTAATATACTTACAACGGATGGATTTTCGAATATGGCTTTCAACTTTCCAAGAGTGACATATTTGTCTATATCCGGATTAAATTTACAAACACAATGTAAAATGGTCCGAATAAACAACGATACGTTTTCGCTATCAAATTCACTAAGAGTTCTGAACATTTCCGACTGTGGAATTACCAGCATCACTGCAGGGGCTTTCGAGCATCTTCACAGTCTAGAGGTGTTGGATCTATCTTACAACCGTCAGCTGGGATTCCGGAGTTTGGCCAATCTCACGTACGGCTTGCAGTTTACAAGGATACGTTTTTTGAACATATCAAACCTAGTCAGTAGGTTCAGCAGCGGCCAACAAATTACATTGCCGGATATGTGTTACCTCTGGAACACGACGATGGAAGATTTAGATGTATCGGGAAACAGAATAGATATGGTTGAAACAAACTCACTAGTGCTGACTCCTCCGTCGTTAAATATTATTCGCATAAATAAGAATAAATTTACGTTTGGTCCATATCTGCTTCAGTTTGGATGCCTAGGTAATGTTACAGCGGTGTTTACCAGCCACCAAAATTATGCCTATAATCCACTTATTTATGTTGCAGAAAACAGTAAAAGATATTCTGCACCCACAGAGGAACTATATCAATTGACATGTCCTTTTTACAATGTAAATTTTCTGAAAGAGTACGCAAACCGGACCAGCGAGTGTACCTATATTGAGGGTGGTATGATAGATTTATTTAATCCAAATATTCCTGTAAAAATTGAACGTATAATAGCTAATGATTGTTCTCTGAATATTGATATTTATAATCAATATGATTTAAATCCGAAAAACAGTTCGTTGCGCTATATCGATATATCGGGAAATGTTTTTTGGTCGGTTACCGGATACATTGGAGGTCTATCGATGCTTGAAACTTTAAATATGTCTCGCTGCTACATCTATACTATTGGTCTGACCAGTTTAAACTTCATATCTATGAAAACTTTGCGACTGGCTCACAATGCTATAGGCGGCCAACTGGCAGATTCCAAACGATCCAACATATTTGGTATGCTGCCATCCCTTCAGCATTTGGATCTGTCTTCAAATGGAATAACAGTATTGTTTACTTCGACTTTTGCAGAGCTTGTCAGTTTGGAGCACTTAGACCTAAGCAACAACAATATAGAACACTTTGACGTCAATATAAACACATTATCACATTTGTTGCAAATAAATTTTAAATTTAACTCAATTCATACAATAAACATAGGAATCCGACGCAAACTTGAAGCCAACAACCAATCTAAATTTTCAATAAACTTACAGAACAACCCTCTGACATATCACTGCAACAATCAAGAATTTCTACGCTGGTTGATTCAACACAAAGCGAACATGGTTGGATTCAGCAGATATAGATTTGTTACATCTGACGACATGTCAATAACTTGCGACAAAATGGTGTCTGATCTGGACCACCTTGCATCGAGATGTAGGTCATATGTAGCTGTCATTATAATCGGTGTGTTGGCATTGGCAACATCTATGGCATTGATCATTGGTGGTGTGATATACAGATATCGCTGGAGAATACGATACTTTATGTACATGTCAAAGAAGAGATTTTTTGGATATCAGATGCTTCCTGATTACACAGTTATACAAAACTATAAATACGACGCCTTCATTTCGTATGCGGAAGAAAATATACGTTTTATACTTGATGACGTCATCCCCCGACTAGAGACGGATACGATTTCATTGTGTATTCACCAAAGAGACTTTCTTCCTGGAAACGCAATCTCAGACAACATCATTCACGCCATCCAGAGCAGCAAAAAGACGGTTGTCATCCTGTCAAATGCCTTTCTGAAGAGCAAGTGGTGCATGTACGAATTCAACATGGCGCGAATGGAAAGCTTATATTCTAGAGGGGAGGACATATCGCTTGTAATTGTGATGCTGGAAAATGTTCCCAATGGCGGTATGCCATTGGAAATGTTAAGATGGATTCAAGAAAATAATTACATTGAATACACTGCTGATCACGAAGGGAACTCCCTTTTCTGGGAAAAACTGAGACGTGTGATAACATCGTAAATTCGAGCGTGATTTATGTTAAGCTTTAGTGTGTCTTTTGTTAACTTTCTAGTCAGCCATTCAAATGAGTATCCAAGTGTTTAGCCTAAACGGCCTTGTGTACGACTTATAGTTCCTTGTAAGTTTTATGTGAGGTCAAACATGACATATTCCACTGTAAATTCGGCCATTGTGGTTGCAATGCTGGTAAGCATTTGTTCAAGGGTGAGTTTGATGCCTCCTGCGAAATAGGGGCTTTAACAAATGTGCAATAGTTTTCAGTCATATGGATATCACGTTTTTAGCATTTTAACTATGTTATACAAAAGGTTATTTTGTTTGTGACAGATGCCATATGGTAATGTTACGATTTGCAATTATTAGGTATGTATCGTTAAACAAAATCTTGTGAAGGGTTAAAACTAATATTTAATATGTATTCGTATTTGGTTAATTTTGTATATTATTCGCCAGTCTTTTTATCTTTATATTGTGAAACACTAAATGACATGAACCTTGTTTGCAATATCCCATGTATTTTCAATGAACCGTTAGCCAACTAAATCTCTCGTTTTTCTATGTTAAAAAAAAATCATACGAACGATTTATTCTTGAAAGTATATTTTTATTTGAAATAAATGAACAGTGTTTAAACGTGTACATGTGTCAAACTGTGAGATAGTAAAAACTCGTTATTTGCAATGAATTTAATTGATAACATTATTTTGTGTTCATCAGACATTTTATGTTTGTGAAAGTGATTCAATGTTCGGTTAAGTAAGTCTTTTTTTCAATTTACTACAATAGAAAGAACGTTTCTTTAAACTCCGAACATACAGTAGTTTAGAAGATAAAAATATATGATGCATACTTTTATATACTCTATAATTGTTTAAATTTTTCTATTTTCTCTTAAGTTCTGGTTTACATCAAAGTATGGGCCATGGATTGTATAGTAAATGTGTCACCTTTCTAAAATTAAACAGCAGTGATTGTTAATAAATATTTCTCTTCTGGTGGTGTCTAAGTAGCTTCATTATTCTTATGTTATGTTCACTTTTTTAATCGTCAACCAAATATATGCGTATATCAGTAGTCACACTTTCTTTTTTGGAAAATTGTGTTATGTTATACCATAATATATATGTACCATATTGTATATACTGATAATCTCCAGTACTTGATATTTGAGTGTATGTAAATAAGACAATTCAATAACCTTTTTGTATTAATAGGTATGGATTTACTACGCAGACATAAAAGGAAGTAAGGTGCACTTGAACGAAAAAATGTATCCTACATGGTAACAAGGACATTTATCATTTTAATACATCGTCAGTTGTTAAGCTTAGGGGCATTATATTAGGACCTGTTTAGAACATCGTTTAACACATTAACTGAGTTCCTATTCAAGTAACTAAATATTTATCAGGTTCGGTAGTTTTATTCCGTTTGCGAAGAGCTAACTAATGTCATGGTGTTAATTAATGATGTACTATCTGATTGAAATAAACTGTAAAGTTATACCAGCGCATCTCTTCGTGTCTTTTTATTTTAAAGAATGATTCGACCACCGATCTTAATCAAATAAAGCGAAGACTATACCATGATGTTGACCGACACTTATGCCAGTATTATAAAGGGGAATATAACACGATTTCGCAACACACTTGCGCTTCGAAAAGCTCAACTTCAAAAGCATAAGCATGTCGGGGAATACCAAAAATTTACCCTTTTGCCACGGGGTAAAAAGACTTGTTTACAGCATGTTTGTATGGGGAAAATCGTTGTTAATATGTAGTTGTTATAGGTAAAAAGACATTGGTTTAGAGCATATTGCTCTGGCGTTATAATAGAGCCCTTTGTTATGAAATGGATGTTAAGGCTGCCTTGGTAACGGCTTATCAGCTAACAGGGGGAAACATCGCCGTCATTCTGCAGTCAATCTTAGTCAGAAACAATTTTCTCAATACCTACGATAAAATATGTTTCTATTTTAATGTAATTCTGTGTACACCTTAGTATTTCCATGCCCTCACCTTCTTATATTCCATCATAGATAGCTATATGGATTTAAGATGAATAAGTGCGTTGAAACCGCCGCTTCTCTGACCCCCAAGTTTGTTAATGCCTTCAGCGCTTTGATTTTTATTAGAAATCCTTTAATATTATAAGATTATGATTTTCGAGTCTCCATAACAAATATGATATCAGATTTGTCATGTTTGATGACCTCAAGAATTCTCCAACTAGAGGCACGTAGTACACCACGCACTATTTTACTGCCTTTGACAGACTAAACGGTCTCGAATTCATCAAGCCTTACTACAGTTAACCGGTGGAAAAAAATGTTTTAATCATCTTAAACTCGATAAATATAAGAGTTTTTTACACGTTGTTTGCTTGTTCAATACATACTATGAGTACAACATTTATTATACTTTCTACTTAATTGCAAGTGTGTTGTAAGAACCACGTTTTTTACCGGTACTTTGTGTTGTTTTAAAAGCATAAACTGTCATTGTAGTAACAAACTATTTAACCTGATCCTCGTTCATTTTCGCTTTTCGTTGATATTATCCGTAATGATAACGAGCAAACGCGAGCACATGAATGCTCCCATATGCTCCGGATGATGATAAACAATGGCACACTATGCTTCACATTATTATAGCGCAGTTGATCAACGAGAGGCTCTTATAACGAATGTCATTGGTTCGAACTCAGCCATTTCATTATTTTAATTTCAAAATATATGTGCAACTGTTGTATCATATATTTAAGCCTCGATCTGAGAAAACGGGGCGTAATGCGAAAAGTTTCGTCCAAGATTAGCCTGTGCACTCCGAACAGGCTAATAAGCAACGACACTAACCGCTTGTATGAAATTTTTCGTTTAAAGGAAGTCTATTCTACTCTAAAATCCAATCTACGCGTAAAGTGTCGCCCATGATAACATGGCCTGTCCGGAAGTGTCGTCTCTGATAAGCCCTTGCGGACTAACATTTATTATTTCATTAGTTTTCAATCGACACTGAGTCATGAAATAAAATTGAAGTTTTTCAATACGCAGAACTTGGATGTAATTCAAACGGCGTTCATACCAAATATAATGATAATTATAACCCAAACTACCGGTACTTGCATGAGTTATTTCTCTTCTTAGACGGTCTGAAGTGTTACCTCTCGATCATTATTTTGCAACCTATTGAATATATTCAGACTTAACGTCTGCACTAACTCTTTATAAGTATAAGGGGAATTCGGTTTTATTGTGTGAAACCTCGGCTGTTTAGATTAACATCTTAATATATTTCAGATAAATACATTTCCCAAAAACAGTTTTGCGGTAAATTTGCATCTGATCGGAAAAAGGATGTAAACCAACATTGCTTTCAAATTAATTGTCACTTTCGAGATTCTAGTGGATGCATGTCGTTCCTTAAAAGTACCGGTAGATACGTATAATCATAATTCCGTGAGCTGGTTGCAATCGTATCTTTAATTTGTGCCTTGAATAAAATCAAAAATAAAATTGGGAATAAAAAAGCCTGACCAGGTGCATTCTTACTCTGAATGCGAATTGCTAAAGTTGAGTGTCAATAATAATTATTGGCACTAACCGCTCATTGGAAGCCGTCTACAGTCGTCTGCAATTCATTAAAGTTACATTTGTATATTCATTTCTAAAACCAATTGTTATACAAAGAATATGAATTGATCACACTTGACATGTTTCTGAGCGCAGCCATTTGTTATTCTTTAAATAACTCCGGCTTGCACATGTCAGGGCGATGCTGACGTTGATGGTGGTGATTGTGATGAAAGTGGTGGTTACAGGTGTTTCTGAAGTACTGGTTATGCTGCGAATGTCGGATGCGGTGGTGCTGATTATAGCGATTGTGGTGCTGATGTAAATATCGGCGGCAGTGATGCTGAAGTCGGTTGTGATGATGCTTATTTGAGTCGTTGTGGTGTTAGCGTCGGATGTGGTTACGCTGATATCGATGGTGCGGTGGTGTAGGAAACTTCTGCGGACAGATTTGCGATAGACACAGATGGGTAGACGTCCATGTTGATTCCAGCACACTCTCCTACACTTCGCCTCAAAGAAACATAATAACATTTAAAATATGAAGCTTCTAAGCATTGCTATTAGTTGTTTTAATTATTAAAAGTATTTGAGTCGCGCTCTCGAAAAATGGGGCTTAATGCATGTGCGTAAACTGTCGTCCCAGATTAGCCTGTGTAGTCCGCACAAAAGAAAGTTTTTTTCTTAGCGAAAATTCAGTTTAGGCGCAAAGTGTTGTCCATTATTAGCCTGTGGACGACACTTTACGCACATGCATTAAACCCAGTTTTCCCAAAGCGCGGCATCTGGATCTGAATCTGGACTGGGGCTCATTTGGAAGACTTGACAGAAAGTTTGTATACGAGCCCTATTTCATGTTACATACTTATTAAATTTCAGAGTAGATTTCCTCAAGTTGGACTCACATTTGAGATCATGACATATATCGACACAAATGTGGAGCACAAAGTCCTCTGTTGAGTCAAAGATTATAAATATTCAAGTGTATTTATAGATCTTTGGTTCGAATCTATCGTGATCGTAACCACAACATTACTGCCGATGATAAATCTTTTCATTTTTCGGTACAACTAGTTTCGTGTCAGAAATGGCTGTTCTAAAAAAATCATTTGTAGCTTTATCATTATTTCTATAAATATTTACGTAAGATGGAAGTTTAAACGGGATCCCAATATAGTAGTACGTAACCGTGTGTAATATTGTAAGTTACTTCCCCTAGTTAAAAATTTGTCATGTATCCTAAATGTGGTAAGTTTTTTTATCAGGAAAAAATCAATGTATCGCAAATTTGGTGTAAGTATATCCCAGTTTAATTTACTTCATAATTGTCTTCAATCACTGTTACTTATTTGTTAACTTTGTTTTTGTCGGAAAATAGCTTTGATAGCTAATGTTAACTGTTTATAAAAACCGACTTTAAATAAAGTTTCTTGTATCTTGTATCTTGTATTACTTATCAAACCTAGTTTTTTATATTTGTTGATATGTAAAGTCCGAGAATAAAATATTCGAAAAAAAACAGCAATGTTTTCGGATAAAAAAAAATCGTATTAAAAAACTTATATGTAAGAAACCAAGATGTAACAAGCTTGTCATAACAAAAACGCAAAATTCTGGCTTATTTAATACCACCAATGGTAGTTTGTTCAACTTGGATACTTTTGATGGAATGTAGATTGCGAGTTGTACATGGCCCATAGTCATACATGCCATACGTCCCAGATGCATACCCTGTCCCGCTGTCCCGGAAATCTGTCAAATGTCCCGGATTTTATTAAAACCTGTATGTTCCTTATCTTAGCATGCAAATCTGTGCTTACCACTAATATTGCGTCGTCTCCAAGGCAATGCCTGTCCGATTAGGCAATTACGCTACGTGTCAAAATCGATCAATTAACGGGGGTCCTGTTATCTTGTCGATTGTCTCGCAATCCCAGTCAAAGAAAAGGGGTTTATTCGTTGTGAATTGGCTTGCTCAAATTTGATGGCTGTGTAGTGTAAACGGATTACGCGATGCGCATTCGTAAATAAATCCAATTTCACTTGGATTTTCGCGCCTTCAGGGTGTCTGATTCATCACACTCAAAATGCGACAAATAACACGCCCTTATGCTCAGGGCCTAGTCGCCTACAATTTAATTTGTAACAGTTTGACGTCATAGCTGACACCGCGCGTGCCACCCATGACAACGTCTGCATTCATCACCCGTGTTACACGCAGTCCACGTTTTAAGACTTTCGGACCTAGCAATTTGCGATGTTAATTCTAATTTATTCTTCTTGTTTAAATAACGATTTGTTGTGCATTGATCTTATGGATGTTAAATTTGTTTATTCCAGGTAAGTTACATGAGTAATTTAACTAATTGGATGTCGCGAAAAAATGCGTACCAAAAATGCACATATGTCTACAAATATCGCTATATGTATACTTGTCCCGGAAAATCGGCAAAAGTCCCGGAAAATTGATCACAATGTCCCGGGATCTGTCTGAAAATTTATGGCATGTATGCCCTTAGTATAGACGAGACGTTTGACACAAATTTAATCATTAAGGAAGCGCACCCGTAATGATTTCCCACGATTTCTTTGAAGATAAAAGAGCCTTTTTTACCTGTTTACTTATGGATATCTAATTTAAGCAGACACTAATGTTAAGTTGCCGTGGCCGAGTGGTTAAGGCTTCTGACTAGAAATCTTTTGGGATCTTCCCACGCAGGTTCGAATCATGCCGATGTCGCATATTTTTTGCGATGCGTTTTATTTCTTTTCTAACGAAATTTTATTTAATAAAGCATATAAGCTATGTTTATTGTTAAATATGTTGCAATTTTTATGCACATTCTTCAATTTTTTAAATTAAAACAACGTTATGGCTAAATTGGGTGATTTACTGCTGAAAATACGAATCATGCATGTTGCATTTTTATTTTTATTTCAAAAAGTAAACGGTAAATCTGTCTATTTCTTGGTATTTTTTCTGTACAGACATTCCCAAAAGTGTCGGACCGTCAGACCTGACCGACGTTTTACAGACAGGTCCGATTGAAAATGCCATGTTGCCGGTCCCAATGTCCGGGAAATAATTCAAGAGGCAAAGTTGATTTTGTTTATGGAATTCATTCAAGTTCGCGATCATTTGAGAACTAATATTTGTTCTTCGGCATTCCGGAAATTTGCGCTCAGTTACGATTTCGTCCGGTCTTTTATTTATCAATGTCTGATTAGTTAGCGGCTGTCACGGACATGAACGGTAACTGACGAAACCTCTTCGCTACTTTCCGAACATCTGCAAATGTCTGCCATCATGAAATTTAAGTGATTGATATTAAAGCAAAGTAAAGCACTGAAGTAGAATATTGTAAAGCAATTAGTTAACCAAATTATATATTGATTACGTATTTGCAAGGTTACTGGTTACTCGTTTTCATTTCTGCAGTCAAACGATATGCACAAAGCACAAATTTTATTTCATGTGCAAAACACGTACATGTTTTCGGACATTCGTAATTCGGATACGTTATGATTCGTCGATTTTAATTTATTTTCCACATTCTTTATATCATTTTTATAGAATGACAATACACATGCAGTGATACGGATGGTCTGGTTTATAATGTTTCGCATTGTACTCATCAGAAAATGCAACTAGAAAGACTATAAAAAAAGGACAATAAGCTAGGGCTCGGACCATAGCCGCTCTCGCCTTTATCCCCGTTTGGGGCCAGTGGCCCCAGACCCCCGGCTTAATTTTCCGGATTTAAAATTTGGGGCAATTGACACCCCTGGAATTAACAAAACAAGTGTAACTTATCGGCTTAGAAAAGCAACTAACACTAAGTATAAATCATCATAAATTAATGGAGCACATGAGTTGTTGCCAATCAACATAACACTTAACTTCACAAATGTATTGGGATATATACGTTTGTACATTGATGTTTCGGTCCTATAAATCCCATTCCGGTCCTGTAAGTTATCTTAGTCTACAGGACCGGATGTCCTGTGGACTTCAAAAGCTTTTGGGAATGTCTGCTGTTTATAGTGTATCTATGAAAAAATAAGTTAAAAATATTACTTAAATGATACTATTTTGCATTTTATGACACTTTGTTTTTAACCAACCCAATATCTACTTGGCTGAAACCACTTACATTTCATGGCGCTCTTCCATAGATAACAAATTATAAAAAATAAATATCTGTAAAAGTATACTTATTTTATCTTGTTTTAACTTTAACCACCTTTACTGCATCTGTACACACCAACTGCATGCCCATATTTGGAAATCTGGATAAATTATGGAACTTTCATATACCCCATGGGTGCAAATAAACTGGACAAAAGCCGAGCGTGGGGTGGTTTTGAAAAAAATCAGTATAATTTTTTTTAAAGCACGGAAAGCCTTCCTAAAAATTTGCATGTAGTTCAGTGAAATGATGATGATTAAGAAAATAATACATTAGATAATATTTGGAAAGGTGCACATTACGGGTGCGCTACCTTAATGATACTTTTGATATTTTTCTTAATTCATGGGAACATCTTATCTGCCTACGACCGTTCATATAATAGAAAGAAAATGTTTAATCTTTGATAAATTTAATTCTTTAATAAAAGAACAATATATTTTGACTTTTTTTTAAAGAATCAAAACCTTAATAAATAAGTGTTGTGATTGTATCACTATCAAAGATTACCTAGGACATGCATTAAATACCAATTTAAACTTCAGCACCATCTATAAAGTTGACTTACAGGCATCCATTATTTCTTGCTAACACCTTTGGTTAAATGCATAAACCAAGCGGGTAATCACGGAGTGTATATTGATAGGAGATGAATCGAGTATTTGACCCTTACTGTAGTAAATTCAATCTTATGCAAAAACTAGTCATCCGATTTAATTGGTTTATACGTTATCTTGTTGCTTATTAATTCCTCTTTCAAAAAAATGTAACTTTTAGTATATTCCCGTTGTTAATAATGGATTTATAGCGAGTTAAACACAAGAAATACACATTTTATGTTTTACCACCGCGCGTTTTACCGTGTTGTGGCTATCGATCTTTTACAATTAGCGTACAGCGAAGCGCCGAGGTTATACATTTTGATGTACCCACTCACGTCTTTTGTTAAATTATAGTTTCATTTCTCGGCCGATTTTGACAAATTATATATCATTATAAAGCTTACGTTACGTAGTAAACAGATATATAAATATATATTAAGTTTTTTTTTCTGATTTCGGCAGCCCGGCGAGTTATAACTTTAACTTTTGCAAATATCATACCGTTTTGGAGTTTTAGAATCTAGATTTACGGTTGACATGTTCGTACTTAATACCAATTTGTAGCGTTTATATTTGGAGTTCAGTTTTAAAAATTACATCTTGCTTAGGAGAATAGAATTCTGTATACGATAGAAAAAAAAATTGTTTAAAAACGAAAGTAATTAAGGAATGAAGGCGGAAGAAAGTAGCGCGCGTTCCTAACGCACTGAACTGATGCTACGGTCTTGGCGATTATGCTTTTGTTTAGAAACCGGCCATTGAATTTCCTTTGCCATATTATTATATTTTTTATGGAATATATTGTAGTATTTTGTTCACGAAACATATCAATAAAGCTTATTATTAATGAATCTTAATAAATTAACGATTTCAGCTCTTGTTTATAACACAGAAAGGGTGTTAAATTTATGATGAAACAGCGTATATAGCGGACCCTCTCGATATTATACCGGTACGTCTTTTTTTTTACGAATGTCGGGACAAATTGTCTCATTTCGGGACGCTGGGACAAACACCCCAAAAGCAGGACTGTCCCGCCAAGATCTGGCATGTATTGCAAATACGTGTTAGTTTAATTTGTCGATGTATCCTAATGGGAAGTGTTATAATTAAAATATGTATGGAACATTAAGCAGAAATTGTGTGTCTATACAGATATGTAAAACAAAATCTTTTTATGCTAAAAATGCCTATTCGGCATTAAAAGTAGCCCGCAGAATCTTTGCTCAACTAAATAGACATAAAAGGATTCTTTTCCACCATTTATTTGGTTCTAAGGTTATTGGGCTTGTGATAAACTATTACAATTATCAAAAGTATCTTAATTTTGTCGACCAGAGCCCTACTAGTAGTGAAAGCCCTCAAAATATGTGCTTGTCTGAGTTTGAAAATTTCAATTAAATGCTAATCTGCTCATTTAAACTTAAAGGAAAACATCGTAAGTGATTGGATTAACATGGTTACACAGTCACTAGTATGACATTAAGATTAATAATGTTTCATTCTTGTTTTATTTCAGTGTAATTTGTTGTTGACATGTACAAGAAAATTGTGAGCAAAGGGTGCTTGGACTTCTGTTACATAAAAGTCAGATTGTAAGTTGCTCAAAATTATTTTCATGAACTAGTAAAGAAGCTCTACAAATTTCTCATGACAATTCACAACATTTTCATAATATTTTGACTTATAAATATTGAATCAGTGAAGCTAAGTTGAATATTACATGTACAAATACAGTATTTAAGATGTAGATTTTGTCAGATTTTGATAATATTGGTTATGATATGAATGTTCACTTATTATATAAAGGATCCATGAAATAAATATATTTAGGGGAAAGTAAATATAGACTGTATAAAGTTAAGTTTAGTTGAATATTAATTGTACAATTACAGTATGTCAGATGTTTAAGTATCTATTGAGATTGATTTTTGATATATACCGCCTCTTTTGATTCCACAGGGACTTTGAGGAGGGCACACATGCAGACATTGACATTGTAGCATTCAAACAGATCATCCTCGAGGCTGCTCAGTCTATGTTTGGACTGGTCAGTATTTCAGATAACTTTTAATAATTGTGGGCGTAGACAAATATCAGATAATTATATTTGGAAGAAAAGTATTACATTGCAATAGCAATGTGCTTCGCCAACACAGAAATATTATAGAACATGATGTCATGAATAGAAAAACAACAACACCTGTAAAACAACCTCTTAAATTGTATATACCTACACAGGTACTAGGAAAGGCAAGCTTGAAAACTATTACCATGGCTATCCCACAAACGCACAATAAGCCAAAAATTCCACCAATTAAATATTAATGGAATTAAAATATAATATTATTATTGCACTGACTGTCCACTATATCATTTACAATTTTTCTAAATAATGATTAGTGGTATTGATGTTCAAATACCAGGTAATAATCTCATATTTTGGAACTGTTTAGTTAAAATTGAGGTTTGCAAACAAATTGTAAATGGAATGTTTGAATGCCTTATACAATAACATGTATTAAAATGGGTCTCTTGGAACATGGAAGATTTATATGTTACTGGATTATAACAACTATTAAAAATATGTGTTCATCCTTCTCAGATTTGTTTCAGTTTGAATTAATAAATAAATAATGATAACTTATTATAAATCGACATTAGTATGACTGTAAGCTACCAGACTTATTACATGTATGCATTTTGTTTTTATTGTATATTTGTTTATTTGAATGCTGAAGAAATAAAGTAATATAAGATGAATGCTATTGTTTGTATATTTCAATGAGATTGTAATTTATTTAATTGAAAACTGTCGTTCTTTGGTGTAGGCTCTGTCATGCAGTTTGATAGATGTATTGACTTATGAGAAGCCTTCACGGACAGCCGTCTTGCGAATACCTCACAGCAACCTCTCCAAGATCTGGTCAGCGCTCACTCTGTACAGTAACATGAATGGACTGCCATGCGCCTTCCGCATTCTTCAGGTATCTGTCTGGTTTGGTTTAAACACTATTTATTTAGTTAAAAGAAAGTACATAATAAGCAATACAATACAAACATACATACTATTTTCGAACAATATACAAGGCAGGTAGAAACTGCAGCATTGCTTAACAAAGGCTGTAGAATAAAATTTCACAGAATTGAGAAAAAACTTGAGGCTTATGCTATGGCTCTCTTCTGTCTTATGTCTTCTCTATCTGTCTGGTTTATGGTCAGCCCTTACTCTGTACAGAAACATAAATATACTGGCCTGTGCCTTTCACATCCTTCAGGTAGCGGCCTTGTAACTTATAGCAACCATGATAATTAGTGTCAATGAAATAAAATGTATAAATACATTACTGATGGAGACAAAAATTGTTAAGATGTACATTAAATGTCAAATGTTTGACCCTTGCTTGTCATTATATGGTCACTTCATCAGTAAAAGTGTCACATATGTCAAAATTTGTTGGCCTTTAATAACATATACTTTTCAGATGTTAAATGCAATATTTAGCTCGGCTGTTTTTGAAGAAAACCCGAGGTATTGTCATAGCCAGCTCGTCCTCACGCGTCTGCCGTCCGCATCGTCCCAAAACTTTAACATTGGCCATAACTTTTGCAATATTGAAGATATCAACTTGATATTTGGCATGCATGTGTATCTCATGGAGCTGCACATTTTTAGTGGTGAAAGGTCAAGGTCATCCTTCAAGGTCAAAGGTCATTTTTTTTTTTTTCAAAACTGCACCCACAGCCAAGCGTTGGCACCCACTTTGCGGTGCTCTTGTTTAATATCAATAATTTCCCCCAATGTTTCATTTTTGCAAGGGAAGCAGTTTCTTGTGTTTGACTGTACAGGGCTAAGCTGAAGTACATACTTTTCCAATGTTGAAAACAAATTTGTAATATAAATCATTTGTTAAAGGGAAGCAATTTCTTGTGTTCCACTGTACTGGGTTAAGCTGATGTTACCTCCCTTGTTTTATTTCAGATCTCTCCCCATTTGATGGCACTTTCTGGGAACAGTCGCGCCATGTCTCTTGAAGTGGTTGAAAATTGAAGAAGTTATCTGCGTTTGACTTCATTCCATTACTTAATGAAGGATCATAGTGTTAGCTTGTAAATATTCCACAAAATAACCATACAAATGAAGGTATTTAAAAACGATGCTGATAGTTGGTAGTATTTCAGACATAGTACAAGTGCAATGTCTGTATAACAAGGATGAATAAGTTCAAATTAAACAATATGCTTCCATATATATATATTATGCTTTAGTGAAGAAAACGGGCTTATATCTTATTCAGTTTGAACTTTAATAAAATTTGAAGTAGTTCCACAAGGTGTTTTCGAGATTTCTCAACAAAGGCACATTTTTAATTTGAAATAAGCTATGGAGACAATAAAGTCAGCTGTTAGAAAATATCTTTGCAAAAAAGTTAATGCTGCAGTTTTGTATTATTATTTATCAGCAGTTGACAAGGGCTTGAAGCCAGCATATTTGTATGATGTTGGTATAATTAACATCCCTGGTATAATTAAACTTTTATCTGATTTTAAAGGTCATGGATTGATTATAAATAATTTGAATGTTGTCGAATTAGGAATGGATTGCTTGATTGTGAATGTAGAACAAATGAAAAAAATCAGTAAATGGTTTCTTAAAGATCATGTCTGTAATGGTTTCATCAATGTCTCCCATGCTGTTGGTAAACCTGAGGTTGGAATTGAACAGAGCGCTCTAAATAAATTGAAAGTTGCAATCAAAGAAATGGTAACAGACTTAGATGTGTCTCAAATTAAACACTGTGTGATGACGGTATCTGACAGTTCCAACGTGTCAAGTTTGTTCGGTGTATTGCTTGACTATCCAGTTGTGTATTGGTACGATGCGAGGCAAGGCAACTGCAGTGACACATGCCTGAACATGGTGGATCTTACAGTCGTTTCCGTAAGAGCTACGCTGGAGTGTCGTGTTGTACGGGACGGTGCGCCAGAGGTCAAGCAGTCGTTCGGCAAACATGTCCTGTATCAGTTCAGCTACCCTACAGCGTTGAAAGCGCACTGTGGGCAGGCGGTGGAGGGATGGAAAGAAAAGCTAACAGACAAGTTGAGATGCTGCAGCGATGTGAAACAGTTTGAATTTGATAGCCAGGAGGTTTGCATGGAATCGGTTGGTTTATGATTTTATGTAAAGATATTATTGGTTGAAATCTGTGTATAATTTTCTAAATGTCAGTATGATTTTAGTTTATTACAAGACCCAAACATTTTCTATTAATTTTATTTTGTTGAAGGTTTTTTTCAGTACATGTATGCGTGTTTATATTTATGCAATGTCAATTGTAATGTAGTTGGAAAAAAAACCTAAATTTAAAAATCCGTATTGTTCATTCTGAATGAATTATTGTTTTCCTTGCTAATTATGATAATATTGAGCCGCACTCTGTGAAAACCGTGCTTAATTCATGTGGCTAAGGTGCTCACAGGCTAATCAGGGACGACACTTTCCATGAAAATTGGATTTTTGTTAAGAAGAGACTTCATTTAAACAAAGAATTCCTTAAGAGTAGAAAGTGTCGTCCTGCACATGCTCATCTGGGTTGATGCTTTACACTAATGCATTAAGCCCGGCTTTCCCAGAGCGTGGCTCAATTCAATACAAACATTGTTTTGTTCTATTTTACACTGCAGCTAAACTATCTGGAACACACGATCATTAGGGACAGTGGTGATAGTGACCATTTTAGTTAACTTTTGTATGTTTAAAAAAAGTGAAGGTTTGTTTTAATGGAATATTTGTGTCATTGAGTTTTCAATATAAAT
Organism: Dreissena rostriformis; assembly: GCA_007657795.1. Lineage (NCBI taxonomy): Eukaryota > Metazoa > Mollusca > Bivalvia > Myida > Dreissenidae > Dreissena > Dreissena rostriformis. Next base: position 91,603 of record VMBQ01000908.1, on the reverse strand, counting down.
GCTGAATATAAATGCTGCAGAGGAAGGCCACAACATATGTTATATAAATCTTTTTTAGTTTAAACACATATGACATTATCGGCTACTGATAATGTTTACTATATTATAGCAAAGTTAGGAAAATATGTTCACTAAGGGTGAAAATCCTTAACACTAAAAGATGTGCGTCACATGATGTGCACATTTTGACCAAGCTTTTGTTATTGGTTTGCTTAGTCATTAAATGTTTTTTCCAATAAATGTTCTTAGAAATTGTGTTTGCTTGTTTACTTTGACTAAAGTCTTCATACATATTTATGTTGTTGTTCTATGAGAGTTTTAGAAGTATGAAGCCGGACTGCAAGGCAAAAATAAACACATTTATGCAAACTAGTAAGGCAGTGCCTGCATCACCTTAAATGCTAGTTTGGTTTTTAAATGGATTTTTTGGCGTTACCAGGTTATTATAGAAAACCAACAAAGAAAACATTTTTTATCAAATCAAACCAAAAATAAACAACTCTATTAAAAAGAAATCTTGCTTAAGAAGTTATACATATTTCGTAATCCAGATGTTTACGGATAAGCAAGGTGTGTACCAATACTGCATTAACAATATCGGAAAATCAAATTTGCTACAATAACATTTATATTATAATCAGTTATACAAGTGTAAATATAGCAAACATATAGCTAAAGATTTAATCCGGTCATGTAAATACAGTCAAGTTACCATTACCGGATCAGTAGCGTTATTAAGTTGTTCTGATGAAAAGCAATACATGTTTTGAGACTTCTTTTACACCAGTTTGATTAAATATTACCTTTTCTTACTGATTCAGCACATAGTCTTATTTTTAAACGCAGGCANGATATTATTGGTTGAAATCTGTGTATAATTTTCTAAATGTCAGTATGATTTTAGTTTATTACAAGACCCAAACATTTTCTATTAATTTTATTTTGTTGAAGGTTTTTTTCAGTACATGTATGCGTGTTTATATTTATGCAATGTCAATTGTAATGTAGTTGGAAAAAAAACCTGAATTTAAAAATCCGTATTGTTCATTCTGAATGAATTATTGTTTTCCTTGCTAATTATGATAAAATTGAGCCGCACTCTGTGAAAACCGTTCTTAATTCATGTGGCTAAGGTGCTCACAGGCTAATCAGGGACGACACTTTCCATGAAAATTGGATTTTTGTTAAGAAGAGACTTCATTTAAACAAAGAATTCCTTAAGAGTAGAAAGTGTCGTCCTGCACATGCTCATCTGGGTTGATGCTTTACACTAATGCATTAAGCCCGGCTTTCCCAGAGCGTGGCTCAATTCAATACAAACATTGTTTTGTTCTATTTTACACAGCAGCTACACTATCTGAAACACACGATCATTAGGGACAGTGGTAATATTGACCATTTTAGTTAACTTTTATATGTTTAACCCTTTGAGCGCTGGAACCGGATTTAAAAGGCCTTTGCAAACAGTTTGGATCCAGATGAGACGCCACAGAACGTGGCGTCCCATCAGGATCCAAACTGTTTGCTATTCTGATAGTATATTTTTTTTTAAATCGCAGAAAATGCTAATTTTAGAAATTTAGCAGACGACATTTTAGCAGACGACAAATTTCCCAGCATGCAAAGGGTTAAAAAAAGTGAAGGTTTGTTTTAATGGATAATTGTGTCATTGAGTTTTGAATATAAATGCTGTATAGAGGAAGGCCACAACATATGTTATATGAATCTTTTTTAGTTTAAACACATAATTATGACATTATCGGCTACTGATAATGTTTACTATATTATAGCAAAGTTAGGAAAATATGTACAGGTGAAAGTCACCATCACTAAGGGTGAAAATCCTCAACACTAAAAGATGTGCGTCACATGATGTGCACATTTTGACCAAGCTTTTGTTATTGGTTTGCTTAGTCATGTACTGTTTTTTCCAATAAACGTTCTCAGAAATTGTGTTTGCTTGTTTACTTCGACTAAAGTCTTCAGATATATTTATGTTGTTGTTCTGTGAGAGTTTTAGAAGTATGAAGCCGGACTGCAAGGCAAAATTAAACACATTTATGCAAACTAGTAAGGCAGTGCCTGCATCATCTTAAATGCTAGTTTGGTTTTTAAATGGATTATTTTGCGTTACCAGGTTATTATAGAAAACCAACACAGAAAACATTTTTTATCAAATCAAACAAAAAATTAACAGCACTATTAAAAAGAAATCTTGCTTAAGAAGGTATAAATATTTCATTATCCAGATGTTTACGGATAAGCAAGGTGTGTACCAATACTACATTGACAATATCGGAAATCAAAGTTGCTACAATAACATTTATATTATATTCAGTTATACAAGTGTAAATATAGCAAACATATAGCTTAAGATTTAATCCGGTCATGTAAATCATTGTTCTGTCTGACAAAATGTCAATGATTTGAAATAACGAACAGTAGAATTCAGAACAAATATGTGTGGATACATTGTCATGTATATGTAAATGTGAAACGATTTATAAACCCTTTGTGGCAGCATCATTTATGTTGAGAGTTTTCTGTATTTTTAAAACAAAGTTGCGCACACACTATGCTCTTTGCCTCCAGTACATAGTGTCATTACTTATACCTTGGAATATTTACAGTTATTGCTGTATTTATAATAATTCTATCATATTAATCAGTATACATTTGCTGTTTGGAAAAATAAAGGTCATAAATGAACTATGGCTATGTCATATATCTAGACTAACATCTCTTAGTTTCATGATTATATCTTTTTTTATAATGTAGTTATTTCAGTTTTACAGACGAACGGACGAACTTACATCCAAATATTTCAGGACCGAAAGATAAAGGTCAAACCCATAGTCCAATGTTAATATCAAGACATTATAAATTATTTTCATTGCGAGTTTTGCACTATTAAGAATTCTTGGATTTTAATAACAGTGACCATAAATGTTCGCGCATAATTCCCTTATTGATTTTTACACCCAATTTTCCTCAAAGTATCTTCAGCTCTATTTGAGCTATAGCGATTTGGCGGACAGACGGACGTAGGGCACTTCTATAGTCTTTTACGGTAAAAAACCGGTAGGGGACTCGACATCAGCAGACTACAATCATAATTGTCGCTACCAACCGAACCCACACGTGTCCAGACGGTGAATCGAATCTCCATCGCAACTGTAAGAAGCGGAAGTACATATTAGGCTGGTCGGGAAGTTTAAGTCGCATGAGCCGTGTTATTTTACTTTTGATGACGATGTAAAGAGACTTTGTGATTTGTTAAAGTATTCAAATAACTTCACTGCAGAATAGTAACCCAAATGCGGCGATCAGGGGTAGCATCGTATGTTTCACGCAGAAATTATCAACTGCAAACAATTTTCACTAGTTTCGGATTTTATATGTACATGTCGTATTACATGACAAATAATCCGAAAAAACAATATTGTTATCTGAGTTTTGAAGATCGGTCATAGGTACAGCCTGCAGCTTAGTACGAAAGCAATTAAAGTCCACAGGATCTGCAAATTGTGCGTCTCCATACATTCCCTGCTTACAAGTCAATCGCTAGGATTTCAGTGTTAAAACTCTCATATTTACACCTCCCTTCTATGTCTATTTCTTTTGCGATTTTATTACCAAAATCGGCTTAAGCTTATCGCATTCGATCAATCTACCAGACGACAAATATTGGAATGCGCGCGATAACAGCTAACCTGTCCTCTGTTCCACAATATAATAAATTCATAATGTAAACATTCTACTTTATTTACATACGGGACGCTTTTCGCCTGCCACTTCGCATACAATTACCAAGTCGCCTTCCATTTAAAGTAAATACTATATGTTCTGAAATATTTCCATTTATTTTTAATTGCTTCATAGTGTTTGTTGACACCGACTTATTCGTTGGAGTAATGGTTGCCAAACACAGGTTTATTGTCGTATATCCAATTAAGTACCCAATATCGGAAATGTGTTTATAGGTTCAAAATCTCCGCTTTTATGGCGTATAAAACTTGTACAAGTATTCATTTGAACGTGTTATCATATGTCGATTTTTCACTGTTGGTTACAAGAAACTACCGTTTGACAGATAGTTCTCCATTTTTTGGTTACAGTTCTTGTAATAGCTACAATATATAATCAAAGATCTATCAGTAAACATTATTGATAGACCTTTGAAACAAAGGTAAGCCGATACCAAGAAATCTTCCAGGATCGCCATAACCACGAAATTCGCGAAACCTGTCGGTCGAATCTGACAAAAATATTACCCCCCGGTATTTTTTTTAACATTTGGGTGATGTGAGATATACTGTCTGACGATATTTTTACTAACGTTAACAGGCAGACATCATACGTTTGTGACAGATTGTCTTCATTTTAGACACAACTCCCTAATCAGACCCTGTGTCTGAGAGAAGATTCCCAAAACTGAGATTGATAGGGAACGATAAATTACGAGCTCTAGAAAAAGGGATATCTAATATAGTATTGTGTCATAATTTCTCGATGAATAGCAACTATAAAATGACACGTTCATTAAATACGAAAACCATGTGCTAACCCATGGTGATAACATAACCCAAACGTATTGTTTTCGTCTGACTTGGATATATATACCATGGTTAACTTCAAAAGTCAAATACATCAGCTCTAGTCCATATTAAAGTAGAAATTGGGCCCCTTGAATTCTCGTCTGTACAGAATTTAATCCAATAGTTTTCGAGAAAATTTCCCTTCATGTACATACTTAATAAGTTATCAATATGAATATTCGGCCCTTGTCATTTAACGTGAGAGACTCGTTTACATTTCAGAAGTGAACAAGATTTTCAAGCACATCAACGCTTATAACGTTCGTAAACAATAAGCGCGATAAAGCATGTGTCTGTAGCGACTAGCTAGGCAGTTCAATGTCAACGCGCGCTACACTTTCGATTTTTCGCCCCCAAAAATCATAATCGCGTTATGTACACCGATACTCTCTTAAATCGAATACCAATATTTTACTTATCATGTCTTTACCTATTGAGCACAATGTAGTGTCATTTTGGCGATCATAGCGCAAGGTTAAGTTAAGAAACACAATTGTCGCCTGGGAGTTTATATCCGTGTGCGTGTGTGGTTTTCTTTGGATTAAAATAAAGATCAGTGAATATTTTGCCCAATTATATGTGTTTGGATCAATTAAAATGCGATGTTCTTATAAATCAATGTGTTTGTGGAAATAACTAATATATGTGCGTAAGAGATGCCACATAAACAGGTAGATATGTTGTTTTGAAATTTGTATCGGTATTTTATTCCACGATTAATTCCATTAATTTCATTATTAAATTTGTATGGTGTGCCGAATACAAAATAAAACACGAGAACGCTTATAAATATAATACTTGTTTATTCAAAAAAGTATCTAAGTCAGTAACAAATGTGTACATACGTGTGAAACCCACATGCAAGCACATTCGACAATATCAGTATGGGAACTGAGGGCCGGCTGTTTCCATATGATTCATTGTTACACTTTGTTATTTAATGTTTATCAGTTAAGTTTCCAACAACATATTACAAAACAAACAGTTGGAGTACGATATTACGAGTTCATATCAATATTTTTTTTTATCAATTTAACGGTTTGTTCATATCAGATTATATTGGCATAAAGATGGTTCTAACAGTTTGTTTCTAACTCGCAAAATAAAGATGTACAGTTTGTCCATTGAAGTATAGTATTACTACGAGAGTCAAAAACAAATACACATTTTTCATTTTTTTATTTTGTTCTTTTAAATTAAGTCAATAAAGTTCTCATACAACTAATGAAGCAATGTAATAAGTAAATTGTATATAGCTATGATGTAAAGTAAATTAATATGCATGTTACAATTTTACGTTCCGGTGTATACATGTATCTAAGAAGTTCACTCCAGTATAACTACATTATGTTTACAAGTACACTTCACCAGTTTTAAATATTGTAGATTTTATAACACACAAAAAACAGGTGTTAACTTTCGCGTTTAGAACTATTTTTGGAGACGTGAAAATGATCGACAAATTGAATATCAAATTACTCGGTTTTAGTCTGATTAACATAAATGACGACCTTTGTTTCACTTTTGTTTCGCGACACAAAAAAGCAATGTGGCCATGTTTGTTCATGGATGCAATGGTCAAATAGTCTGAAGTGAAATTGTACTGAATATGAAGTGAAAACGTTAACCAGCCAATCAGTAACTAGTTAGGGACATGCTGATATTATGTATATCCAAAACTGTTTTGTTTTGTTCTGAGATCGAAGCGGTTGTCTTAGAAATTACTAGTATATAAACGGGAATCTGTCTAGCAGAAGCCGAAAAACCCAGTTAATTGGACTAATTGTAATCATTGGGAGGGAATATAAATGTTCAGATGACATCCAAACATCCATATGATATACATGTATATTTGCTATGAATTTTGACATAATCTTTCATTTATATAACGCATGTAGCCAATTAAGTTTATTTGTATTTCATACAAGTCAACGGAAACATAGCCTGAATATGGCCGTACGTTCTTTGTTGGCGAAGTCAAACCTCTACGTACTATCGTTGGGAGACGGTGCCTTTAAAGTTTTAGTATAGAGCCACTCGCGTTATATATACCATTTTTTGAGGCACTAACTCCTATTAAGGAACCAAGCATTCATGTAGTTATTTCCGTTTATTATTCATTCATAGAGAAAAACCATACTCGCAGACCGGCAATTTATAAGGTCGGCATGACTGTTGTTATATTTTCTTTAGCATTGACTTCTTTTAGAGTGCCAGCAATGTTTATGTACGTATAGCATTCGCTAATTGATTTCTTAAAGTGTCATCGATATAAGTGTGCGCAAAGAAGACTGTAAAGTATGTTTAGGAAAACATCACAACTATATAGTTAAATAGGGTACAAGGACGATAATGAAGAAAACCGATGCATGATCATGACAAACTAGGGGCAACTAATGTAACCCTTGACTAAAGAAAAAGTAATGCTATAACATGGATATGATATTCCGATTTGTTCATTATTAATTAAGACATGTGTTAATCAAATTAGCAGGGAATAAGTACTAATTATATGCCATACATATACAACTGAAGCCAGACCACCGCTTAACATTCTAAGTCACACGTGTACATAAAATTATTCTCACACTGAACAAATTGTCAATAAAGTCTTCATTCACAGTAGCTTAATGTATGTCCGGTGTTTGGTTAAAGTATTAACACGACATAGTAACTGAGATGTAGACCTTTAAATGAATATGTAAATATCTTTTTTTTTCTTACGGGTTCTAAAGTACAAAGAGTGAAAGGTCAACATAATTCGCGATCGCGTTAAGCTAAACCGGATTGCATAGCTCTGCTAATTACGATCAGGGCTACACAATTGTCATTAGCGAAATCTGTTCGGAACATGTTACTTTAGGGAGTCAAGAGAGAGTTAAATCTTGTTTACATTTCGTCTATCAAAGAATTGTTTTCGTTTTCGAAACATTTGTACTCATGGGCAGCGAGTGATTTCGGTTCGAGTTTTAATGGAAGGGATTAACCCTTGACCTCTAAGATACACATTTTGCTGCGTTTGTAGTCCCTTAGAAAATCAAATTAAATTAAAGATATTTCTTACTAGATTCAAGTTCCACTTCTTTATATTAAAGGCTTCATTTCCAACCCTAAGGTACTGCTGTGCAGCAAACAGTATAAAACCTGAACAGACTGCAAATTAATCGCGCGGTTTTCTGGTTTTATGCTGGTCGCAAAAGCCATTTTCACTCTGCTTCTGAGTGGGAAAAGGTTAAGTATAACATTTATGATTCAGGTTTCACGAAATTTGGTTTTGGCTTTGTAATCGTTGTATACGTAAGCCCGACATTCGGACCATTGTTAACCCTTATAAATGCATATAAGAACATTCATCGAATACAAAAGCTCTATTCTAATAATATGTATAACATTCAGTTTCTCTGATGTTATGGTGGATGCATAATAATCATATACGGTAACCTCGAATACTGGGCTAAATATAATATGGCCAGTATACATCTCTCCATCTCAATCCATGTGCGATGTGCATCCCAAATAAAACATCGAACTTTCATCAGATTGATGGTTTCTTACTTGTGTCCCACAATCTCGATTGTTTTTGTAAAAGTATATTTAGTTTTATATGCATTCGTTTATCAACGAGTGTCAAAATAGGATGCACATATGAAAGGTTGAAATATCCGATGCATATACGAAGCGTAAATTATTTGTAACAAATAAACTCAAGTTTTCTTCCTTGTGCACTTTTAAGGCGTTCAACGTAAAATTATGACATAACAACATCAATAAACGTAGCTTTAGTCCACGTCGCTAGGAAACACATAACTTTTTAATGGTGCATTTTATATACATTTGAATGCGACACGTCGGTCCATATTTGTACAGACGCAGTTTATAGTTACAACACACAGGAAATTAGTTATCTGAAAATGCGTCATTATCTTTTGTTTTATTAACATGTATATGATTTGTGTATTGTATGATTGTCTAATCTAATATTTTACTACCAATACTAGTAACAGTGACGACGTAAAAGAAATAAAACGATTGTCAACATAACTTTGTTAGAGTATGCTTAAGCAATATAAATGACGTCAAAGGGATGTTTAATGTTGTCTTGCAAATGTATATTGTTATGCCTATTTTCGTCATTACGTATAATAGTGATGTTGGTGTTGTTATTATTGTTATGCGCCAAAAAGTGGACCCCATTTGGAAAAAAGGCCATATCACATCTTGTGCGGATTGTTACTTCATAAATTGCTTGTATTTTGTAACACATAATTGTAACTTTCCACAAATAATCAGCTAATGAAGACTCTATGTTGCGAAACATGTGTGTCCCCAGCATCAAGGTCAATGTTAAAATTCGACGTCTAATGTCACAAATGGGCTGAAATGGTCATTATACATCTGTTCAGGTCTGCAGCATAATCACGTAAATATAAACGTCAATTTCGACATAACTTACACATCATCAACGTGTTAAGAACACGCAACCCTTGTATCCTTAGCTTAATGGTCGATTATGTCAAATTTGGGCACAAAACAGTTTATTATTTAAATATAAACAGATTATAATGCGAGTAAGCTTGGCGACATGCCCTGTATTTGTATCGACATGCTCTTGTTTGTGTCTCATCTTATTTCTTTACTACTCTACGAGTCACATGATGTTATGAAATCCAACCAATTTTCTTGTATAAAATACTTTTGTACTTACAACATACTATATTACCGGATAGTCGACAGAATTGTTATAAAATGTTTGAATTATATACCCTAAAAAATCTGAGATGTTCTAAACAACACCTTCAACAAAAACGCTCCGTGGACCTTCTATTCAACGCATTTGAATTAATTGCACTCGATCTGGTCTAAACAGCAATTCAGAGCGGCAAAATGGTTATATTGTTATGGAAAATATTTAATTTCTATATTTTCTGAATACCTATTTTTTCTTTGATTCCATTGTGTGTTTCGACTATTCATTGTGTGTTTCGATTATTGTGTCGATTTGAGTACGTATTTCATTATAAGCGCCCTATCCCCGTAAAAACCAATTCATTAAAACACTGCTTTGTTCGCTGTTTCTTTGTATTGTCGTTTTGAACGACAAAGAAAAATGTCCAATATTCTTCCGAAATAACAAATCGTTCTCTTATTTAAGCAATTTATCATATATTCGGCAATAATTATACACTTTCTCCTTGTTCATTCCGATATTTTGGTCGTGTCTGTGTGCAGGTTGTGACATATGATCTGTTAATTAAACGCTTTATTATGTAGACATGCACCTAGCAGTAAAATATTTCTGATCAATAAATATACGACACAATGGATAACTTTAGAATGACTCCGAGCGATGCTCAACCAAATTAAATTCCACATTTCCACATAACGTATCTGTTACCGGGTGATATCAATGCTGTTCAAACTTTAGTACATACCGTCGTTTTTCTAAGTATGGCTGCATATGTAAGGGCAAAGCTACAAAAGTATGTACTACAAAGAAGTATTTTCAAAATTTAAGATGCTTAAGCATTTAAAACAATTTATGTTAAGTCATATTTACGTTCATATTTTATGTTATTCCGAGTAATAAACGCAAAACAATTAATACAATTAGACGATTTAATAGAAATGTAAAATTATAGTTCTGGGCGAGAGTTAACTCATGTTAATTTGATCTTGGCATTTAAATTTACGGACTTAAAAAATCTCCAATACCAACCTGGTTTATCGAGCGAAGCATGTTTGTTTTCCATTTTTGAAATAGTCTAAGGTTTCTTATTCAAATGGCGAGTACATTATAACTGAGCTGTAGGCCGATAAATGAATATGTAAATACAGCTGTATGTATTTTTCTTAACGTGTTCTAAAGTACAAAGAGTGAAAAGTCAACATTATTACCGGTCGCGGAAAGCTTAATCGGACCGCATAGCTCTGCTAATTAACAACAGTTCTACATAATTGCCATTTGAGAGCTCTGTTAGGAACATTCGTGACTTTAGGGAGTCAAGAGTGTATTAAATCTTGTTGACATTTCGTCTATCAAAGAATTGTTTTCGTTGTAGAAACATTTGTACTCGTGGGCAGCCAGAGATTTCGGTGGAGTTTTAATGGAAGGGATTATGTGAGATATAAAAATTATGATCAAGTTTCATGAAATTCTGTTTCGGTTTGCAACCGTTGTTTGGGTTTTGTAATCGTTGTATACGTAAGCCCGACATTCGGACCATCGTTAACTCTTATAAAAGCATATACGAACATTGGTGAATACAAAAGCTCTATTTTAATTATATTTGAAAACATTCAGTTTCTCTGATGTTACTCTGGATGCAAAATGATCATTTACGTAAACCTCGAATAATTGGTTGAATATAATATGACACTTGTAAATTTCTTCATCTTTATCCATGGATAACGTGCACACAGAGCTTAACATCGAGCTTTGAAAAGATTTATGGCTTCTAACTTTTGCCCCACAATCTCGATTTATTGAATACAAAGTAAGTTTAGTTTCATATACATATCATTATGTTTGTCTACGAGTATCTAAATAGGATGCACATATGAAAGGATGAAACATGCGATGCATAAACAAAGCGTAAATTATTTGTAACAAATAAAATCAGGTATTCTTCCTTGTGCACTTTTCAGGCGTTTAATATAAAATTATGACATAGCAACAGCAATTAACGTACCATTGGTCTACGTTGCTAGTAAACGTAGTTCTTTTTTATGGTGCATTTTATGCACCTTTGAATGCTACATGTCGGTCCATATTTGTACGGGCGAATTTTATTATTACAACATATAGGAAATTGTTAACTTTATAATATGTTTTTATTCTTAGTGGTATTAACATGTACATGATTGTTTCATTATATGTTTGTTTTGTCATATTTCGCTGCCAATACTAGTAACAGTGGTGACGTAAAGGAAATAAAACGATTGTCAACATAACTTTGTTGGAGCGTGCTGCAGTAATAACAGTGACGTCAGATAGATTATTTAAATTGTCTTGCAAATGAATATTTTTTACGTTGTATTCTCCACTACTTCCAATGGCAATGTTTGTGTTGTTGTTGTTGTTGTTATGCGCCGCCAAAGAGGGCGGCATCTAGAAACGCACCTTCGTGCAAAAGGTCATATCACATCTTGTGCGGATTGTAACCTCATTATTTGCTTGTATTTTGTAATAACTTGTCACAAGTAATCAGCTTATGGAGACTTTATGTTGCGGAAATGCGTGTCCCTAGCTGAAAGGTCAATGTCTCAATTAGACGTCAAAGGTCACACGCAGCCATAACATATTTTTCCGGTTTGCAACTTCATCAGCGTGTTAAGAATGCGTTTCGCGCGCCACCACTGTATCCTTAGCTAAATGGTAGAGTTGGTCAACGGTCAAATAAGCTCACAATACAGCTTCTTATTTAAATGTTAATACATTACAATTCGATATACCTTGGCGATATGCCCTGTATCAAAACATGTATGCATGTTTTTCTAGTCGTATTGCTTTGCTGTTATGAAAACCAACCAATTTTCTCGTATACCGTAATGGACTGATCTAAAAAAAGTCTGACTCGTCAAAATACTCTTATACTGACAACATACTACATTACCGGATAGTCGACACAATTGTTATAAAAGGTTTTAACTTCATATCCTTAAAAATGCGAGCTTTTCTAAACAACCCCTTCAACAATCAAAGCGCTGAAGGCCTGGGGCTAGATTTAGTGTGCTTGAAACGGAACACAAATACAGCAAAGTACTTGGGAGTCACACTCGACAATACCCTGTCCTGGAACAGCCATATTGACGCAACATGTAAGAAGGCTAATAACACCACAGCATTTTTAAGAAGAAACCTGAGCACATGCCCACAAGATATCAAGGCCACATGCTACAAATCCTTGATTCGACCTCAGCTGGAGTATGCAGCATCAGTATGGGACCCGCACACTAGGTCTAACATCGACAAGCTTGAGAAAGTGCAAAGAAGTGCCGCTCGATTCTGCACAGGCGACTTCAAACAAGCCAGCAGTATCACATCCATGATGAAACGGCTTGACTGGGACACACTTGAAGTACGACGCCAGCACTCCAAAGCCATCATGATGTGCAGGATAGTAAATAACCTAGTAGACATCCAATCCCAGCACATCCTACTACCAGCTGGTGTTCATACAAGAGGCCACGCCAACAGGTTCCTTGTACCCTTTGCCAGCGTCAATGCCTACAAATACTCCTTCTTTACCTCTGGCATCCGCATCTGGAACAGCCTACCAGAAGCGGCTATCATGGCACCATCCCTCGACGTCTTTAAGACCAGGATGGACACGCTAAGGCCTTTACTCTGGAGCATCTTGTTTTTATCTTGGTTTTAGCCGTTTTGCACGTGTTTTTCCCTTACGCATGTACATAGTCACAATTGTGCGACAATGCTCCAGAGGAGCCCAGCACACTACCCGGAAGAAGAAGAAGAGGCATTGGATTCCAACGTCTTATACACTCACGGACTCTAGATGACATCAATAGATGACATCAATATACGCTCCGTGATACACTCGTGTGTTCGGACCACTTCCAAGACGGTATCGGAACAAACTGTCGACCAAAACAAACTTCCTATTGAGAATTTACGTCAGCGGAAAGTTTTACAACAGCATCAAAGAAAGCAGCGTTAATTATTAAAGCCCCTTTCAGAACTTTTAAACACTGTCTGTCCTCAATCATGATGAATTCTAACATGAATATGGACAGACAGTTGTTATTTCAACAAATAAACATCTTGTTTAGAAGAAGGATATATCAATCTACAAGTAAAGCGTTATTTTGACATTGTCATATACTTTCACATCCCACTTAAACTGTCAACAATTTTGACATTAATTAAGAAATGAAATAAAGTATTGTAAAATAAATGTAACACTCTAAGCTCCAACCCGGGTCTCCAGAGTGGTAGTCAGACACTCTAACCGTGTCGCTAAAGAGCTAGCCCAACAGCAAAGCTGATGAAAGTGACCTTATTTCACTACAATACTAGATATTAGAGTATAATCTAATTTATAACAATTTGATTTCTTGTCTTAATCCACTTAAAATATGGGAACAGGTAAAAATGTGTTATTTGGTAAAGGGTTACAGCATTTTGAAACAAGAAGAATGTGAAAGTAGCATTTTTGTTTTATTTATATTGTTAGCACAATTTTATTTTCTCTGTAGAATGTTACACACATACCTTCATACAAGCATTGCATACAGTAATAAGAATGTCATATATATAACCGGTAATTTAGCTTTTCATATACAGAGTTTTTCATGTACAGCTTCTAGAAGGGTATGTAAATATAATTGTCTACATGCATTCTTATACAATTCTAATTGTTTAATATTTCAAGAATTGTACACAAAAAACGTTTACATACAAACAAAATTAAGTATGTCTATTTATTTTTATTTTTGTTTATTTATAGCCCGGGTCTTATTTATTATTAGATTTTTTGTATTTGACAGACGGACAGACAGATACAATGTTTTATTGACGTAGACTTAACAGTTTGTTGTCATTTACAAATAATTACATATCATAATGTCAACGTGAGAACAAATACGTAGAGCTAAGTATCATATAAATCGCGTGAAGATTATGTGCATACATACATGAATTTAAATATTAACTTGTACGAGAAAATGATTAAGTTTACAATTAATCAAATATGGTGTTAGTGTTTTGATAGAACATATACAGATGATGAATAGAATTATTTTAGACATAGTGAAGGTATTCGGAATACCTTCACTATGTCTAAAATAATTCCAATGTTATTGAAGATGAGTTTATATGAAAAAACTATAAGATGAAAAAAACTTCATTTTATTTAATATTTAAACAACATTGTCCAAGATTAGTAAAATTGGAACATGCGTTAAGATTACACGTTAATTATTTGAATATTAAATTGTGCAGCATGAATAATTACAATCTTTTTATCTAGTAATCATCTACATATGTATGGAATCTTAAGTATAGAATACAATGGACCGTTTCGCATGTTCTGTGTTGCCAAATAAATGAACTTTAATTGAATCTTGCAATTAATTAATTAATGTGCGCGGTATACAACACCTTTTGCATGTGTTGTGACAAACATTTCAATAAAACTGATTAATTAACATACGTTGTATATAACACCTTCACACCTCTTACACGCAGTCATATTACCCGTTAAATACACTCGACCACAAATGTAAAAGAGACGTTAATTTTTACTACCGAATATTCAGATAATTAAAAAAAGACATCATCCCCATGATTTATACTTATAAATTAATGATCATATCATATATCCTACATCGATTTCTAAATATATTTTTTGGGGAGTGCGAGTTGACTTCAATAAGTGCGAGTTGACCAAAAAACATGTGCGAGTTGACCAAAAATCCTACGATTTGACTACCATGCGAGTTGACTTAGGTACGAGTTGACCGGCACCCATAAAAACACATATTGCTAGGAACTGATAGTTAAGTCAATAAGTGTGACAGTGACAGAAGAATGTCAATCAATATTAATATTTAATCTAAACAGCATTTATACTGGTTATGAATCAATGAAAAACCTTGCAGCAACGGAAAAAAAAATGTTGGATACCAATTGAATAATGCAAAAGGTACAGTTTTAACAGCAGAAATAGCAATTGTCAGAATGTCTAAATTTAAATGATAAATATTTCCTGGTCGCAATTATATTGCAATGCAGAATTAAAATACAAATGTAAATAAATTGGCAATAGATTTACATCAATCGATGAAAATATACTTTAATAAGTAATTTTGAATTGAAATGAACTGTACATATCCCGATTTTAGCGATCTGAGGTGCAGAACGTGTTTCGTTTGGTTTGTTTACCTGGTAAGTCCAATACCGTCCCGAACGAACGACAACTCTTGTTCACCCTTAATTACGAAAAGACTCAATTCTCGCATGAATATGTAAACAATAAAAACTATGTCGTAGCCAATGCTTAGCAATTTTGCTTTAATAGTACTTTTTTACACTTTTTATGACACTGTCATGTTATATAGATCTAGTGATGTTCTGTTTTTAGGGAAGAGCTACTTTTATTGCGCATGAATTAAGTGGTAAATCGGAGTTTTCGAATATGGTGTTTGGCAGCCAGCCAATTCGGATAGGCTCAGAAATTGATATCATTACTATGGCCTTGGGGCTGGGGCTTCGCCCCAGGCCAAAAACGCTCCATGGACCTTCTATTCAACGCATTTGAATTAATCGAACTCGATCTGGTCTAAACAGCAATTCATAGCGGCAAAAAGGTTATATTGTTATGAAAAATGTTAAATTTCTATATTTTCTCTATACCTATTTTTTCTTTGCTTCCATTGTGCGTTTCGATTATTGTGGCACTTTAAGTACGTATTTCATATAAAGCGCCATATCCCCGTAAAAACCAATTCATTAAAACACTGCTTTGTTCGCTGTTTCTTTGTATTGTCGTTTTGAACTACAAAGAAAAATGTCCAATATTCTTCCGAAATAACAAATCGTTCTCTTATATACGCAATCTATCATAAATTCTGATATAATTATACATGTACACTTTCCCCTTGTTCATCCCGCTATTTTGGACGTGTCTTTGTACAGATTTTGAAATATGATCTGTTAATTGAATGCTTTATTATGTAGATGATTACGTTTTTGAACAAACCTAGCAGTAACATATTTCTGATCAATAAATAGACGACACAATTGATAACTTTACAATGACTCCGAGCGTTACTTCACCAAATTAAATTCCGCATTTTTAAAAAACGTATCTGTTACCGGGTGATATGAATGCTGTTCAAACTTTAGTACATACCGTCGGTTTTCTTATATGTATGGCTTCACATGTACGTGAAATTTTATAAGTTTATGCCTCAACGACTTCTTGAACAAAAACTGAAACTGAAACTGATTTATTTGATTAAACGCCTATTTTTATGCAAGCATATTTAATGGCGTTGTACACGTAAATATTACATAAAATTTATAAAAGTTATGATGTAAAAAGAGCATACATACAAAGCCCTGAATAAAATATCCAAACTAAGAGGTATTTTCAATAAGCAAAATTTAAGATGCTTTACCATATAACTAAATTTATGTTAAGTCATATTTATTTTCATATTTAATTTTCTTTCGAGAAAAAAAAAGAAAAACAATCAATACAATAAACACATATTTTAGTTACTAATAGTTATACTATGCTTTAAAAAGTTGTGTACTTACAAAGCTTTTATGACAATTTGCAGTGTCTTCATTGCACTTGACCCCACGTTGACCTTGCCCTTGACCTATTTTACAAATGGGCCACAAGTAAATACTTCTTGCTTAAACTATAATGCTAACCATTACAATCGGGTTCATCCACCTAACTTTGACCTTGACATGTATTGACCCGATTAGGATTAAGGACTTATCAAATCTCCAACACCAACCTGGTTTATCGAGCGAATCGTGTTCTTTTTTAGTATTCGAGTGTTCTTTCCACTAAGGAAAAAATGAGGAAAATTCTAATAATTTCTTTGTCGAAATAATATCAATTAACTGTATATTATTTTAAACATCCGCACTTAAAGCTTTATGTAAAGAACGAAAGAAAAACATAAGTTGAAATGGAAAATGTACACTAAATAGCTGTGACTATTTTTATTGTATATGAATTACTCAGACAGCTTAATTGTGGACATGAAACACAACTCGAAATGGGCACTTAAAACGATAATTATTATTTCAATTTTACAGCAGTGCCTATATATATCCGTTCTTAGACATAGCCCAAACCCAGCGTGATACGGGTATTAATGTATTTCAACATGTGGGGTATCATTACTTAATCAAGGAACACATATTTTGCAACAGTTAACGGTGGAATTAAGCTGTCATCGACATCACCCGTAGATAAATCACATATTAACAGGGTTCTTTACATTTCCGCGTCGTCCTGTAATTAAGACGTGTTTCAATGTAGGGGATTGTCCCGTGGGATGAATCATGCTGGAAACCGGAGATGATACATATGGTTACAATAATTGAATATATCGATTCCTGATTGATACCTGAATCTGCGGTAATCCCTCGAGAATTGATCTTTAATTGTATCCGCTATTAAAAGTTTTTGACAATTGTTGACATTAATGATATGGTTTTACGGGGAAACACAGTTGGTTAATTTCCTATGTTCGATTCATTAGGCTTCTTCACGCAACTTTAATGTCACTTTCGCTGTCAGACATGCGGGTGTGTTTGCGTTTTTTGTAACACAATAATCATAGCAGCTTTGAATTCCGTCTCGGAACATATTATTATTCATCGACAATCTATATTTACATTACATTTAATATTTTGCGTTATGTTTGGTTATAAAGAGATTTTGCAATTGAATTGCCGTCAATCATTTATAAATTCTACGAAGCGGCATTTATCGGTCGAGTGCTCAACGTTTAATTCCGTAAAATATTATAACGTAATTATATATGATTGAGCGAGATAGATAACACAAACTGGAAAACAAAATACTTCTAAACGTAGTATTGAGTCGAAGTTGCTTGGTGCATTTAATTTAGACGCTTAAAAGTATATGAACACACATATATTGTTGTAGGTTTTGGGTTAACTCATAAGGTGTGATACACTCCTGTCTGACTACTGCCCAAGTACAAGCCTAATTTGTTGTTCCGACCCTAAACTTTTCTTTGGTATTCTATGCTTAACTTTTCGATTGTTATCGCTTACTTTAGTTTTTAAATATAAAGAAAATGTTACATAGTAATTCACACAGTTTCACCGAGCGCATGATTATGTCAACTGCAATCAATTTGCACCAGTCTCATATTGTATATGTACATGCCGTATTATTTGACAAATAATCCGAATAGCAATATTGTTTTCCAAGTTTTGAAGTTCTATATCTATGTTCAGCCTGCAGCTTAGAACGAAAGCCATTACAGTCGACAGGATCTGCAAATTGTGCGTCTCCATACTTATCCCTGCTTACAAGTCAATCGCTAGGATTTCAGTGTTAAAATTCACATATTTACACCTTCCCTCAATGTCCATTTCTTTTGCGATTTTATTACGAAAATCGGCTTAAGCTTATCGCATTCGATCAACCTACCAGACGACAAATATCGGAATGCGCGCGATAACGGCTCAGCGGGCCTCTGTTCTACAATATAATAAATTCATAATGTAAACAATCTTCTATATTTACATATTGGGCGCTTTTCGCTTGCCACTTCGCATACAATTTGTGTCGCCTTCCATTTAAAGTAAATACTGTATGTTCTGAAATATTTCCTTTCATTTTTAATTGCTTCATAGTGTTTGTTGACACCGTCTTGTTCGTTGGAGTAATGGTTGCCAAACACGGGTTTATTGTCGTATATCCAATTAAGTACCCAATATTGGAAATTTGTTTAAAGGTGCACAATCTCCGCTTTTATGGCGTGCTAAACTTGTACAAGTATATATATGAATGTGTAATTATTTGTCGTTTTTTTCACTGTTTGCTACAAGAAACTTTCCGTCAGACAGACGGTTGTCCATATTCGTAACAGTTCTTGTTTTAGCTACAATCAAATATCTATCAATAAACATAATTTATAGATCAAAGATACTAATATAAGTCGCTTGCAAGACAACCTTTCCAATATTGCCATATCCACGAAATCCTGAAAACCTGTCCGTCGAATATTTTTTGTTTTTACAATATTTGGAAAACAGTGTGCTGGGACATATAATGTTTTACGAAGTTTTTCTCAAGTTAACAGGCAACAAGCATGAGAGTTTAGAAGATTTATTTCATGTTTTACACAACTCCATCCTGATCAGACCCTGTGTGAAAACATTCCGAAGTCTGTGATTGATGGATTAAGAACTCAGAAAAAAGGGAAATCTATTATAGAATTCTATCATCATTTCTCGATTAGAAGTGATAGAATTCTATAATAGATTTCCCTTTTTTCAGAGTTCTAAATCTATCAAATATAAAATGACATGTCGCAAGTTACGAAAGCCATGCGCTAACCCGTTCTGATACTATTATGCGAATGTAGTTGTGTCATTCGACTTGGATATTCATATAACACGGTAAACCTAAAGTGCATCAGCTCAAGTACATATTAACATAGAAATTGGGACCTTAGAATTCTTGTCAGTTCCGAATTTGATCCTAAGAACATTGACCTTCATGTACATACTTAATAAATTACAGATATGCACATTCTGCAATTGTCATTTAACGTTTGAGACTCTTTAACATTTAAGAGGTGAAAAAGATTTTCAAGTACATCAATGATAATAACGTCCGTAAAAATATGAGCGCGATAAAGCAGTGTCTGTATCGACTCGACTGGCGGTTCAGTATTATTTTAACGCGCGCTATACTTTCGATTATTCGCCCCCAAATATCATAATCGCGTTATGTACACCAATACTCTCACAGATCGAATCCCAATATTTTACTAATCATGTCTTTACCTATTGAGCACAATGTAGTGTCATTTTGGCGATCTTAGCGCAAGGTTAAGTTAAGAAACACAATTGTCGCCTGGGAGTTTATATACGCGTGTGTGTGTTTTTGTGTGTGTGGTTTTCGTTGGATGTTTATAAAGTTCAGTGGATATTTTGCCTAATTATATTTATTTGGATCAATTAAAATGTGCTGTTTTCATAAATAAATGTGTTTGTGGAATTAACAAATATCTGTGCGTTGGAGATGCCACATAAACAGGTAGATACGTATTTTTGAAATTATTATCGGTAGTTTATTTATCGATTTTAATAAATTTTATGGTGTGGTGATTATACAAAAAAAACACGAGTATGCTTCTTAATATTATAATTGTTGACACAACAAAAGTATCTAAGTCAGTTTAATTTTTTATAACAATTTTGTACTTTTGAAACCCACATTTAAGAAAATTTGATAACTTCAGCATGGGACCAATTAAGTGTAACACATTATTAATAAAACAAACAGTTCGAATACGATATTACGATTTTAGATGAATATATTTTAATTATTGGCTTACAAGTGGTTCTAACAGTTTGTTTTTAACTCGCAAAATAAATATGTACAGTTTGTCTATAGAAGTAAAGTATAAATAGAGTCAATAATAAAGACACAAGTCTGGTATATGTATTTTTTTCATTTGAATCAAATCAATGAAGTTCTTAAAAAAGTGAAGTAATGTAACAAGTAAATTGTATATAGCTATGATGTTACGGAAATTAATGTGCATGTTCACAGTCTATGAACCGGTATATATCTTACAAGTACACTTCATTAGATCGATCTACATCATGTCTTCAAGTACACTTCAACAGTTTTAAATATTGGAGATTTTATAATACTCAAAAACAGGTGTTAGCTTTCACGTTTAGAACTTTTTTGGAGACGTGATAATGATCGACACATTGAATATCAAATTACTAGGTGTAAGTCTGATAAACATAAATGACGACCTTCGTTTCACTTTTATTTCGAGCCACAAAAAGCGTTGTATACATGTTTATTCATGGATACAATCTTCAAATAGTACCTGTGTGGACGTACGAGGTGCACATTAGTCGGAAGTGAAACCCAAACATTAATAAGACCTACCTTTATATCTCCAATTAATTTTGACATTATCTTTCATTTATATAACACGTGTAGCCCATGTTCTTTCTTTTGTTGCATAGAAGTCAACGGAATCATAGTGGTTTCATATTTTATTTAAGTGACACATAGTACATACATATAATAACTATTATATACAATTTCAAATCGAAATAAAATAATGAAATGTTTAGTATATTGAATCATAAAATATTTCGATGTTTGCAGTACTACCCAGCCATGCAAATGGCTTACGAGTCACTAATCAAACATGGATAAGTGCAGCCGTCTTATGCCTGTTAAATAGCATATAGTAAAATAATCACTGATATGATAAAGGATATAGCATTTATGAAAGTCATGTACAATTTTGTATTATAACACAGCTGTCATGACAATTTCCAGCGTGTTCATTGCACTCAACCCCACGTTTACCTTGCCCTTGACCCAATTTTTCAAATGGACCACTAGTAAATATGTTTTGCTTTAACATTACCATTGTGTACAGTTGTTGTTTATTAAAAGTGCAACTCATCCAATTTCATCCACCTAACTTTGACCTCGACATGTATTGACCCGATTAGGAATAGGGATTTATTCAATCTCAAACACCAACCTGGTTTATCGAGCGAATTGTTGTTTTTTCCAGTATTCGAGTATTCGAAACGTCTTTAACTCTGATAAAAAAAATGAAGAAATTCTATAATATCTTCATGTATGTCAAAATAATATAAACTAACTTTATATTCTTTTAAAGATACTCACTTAGATATGTATGTAAAGAACTAAAGAAAACATATGTTAAAATAGAAATCGCACACTTACTAGCTGCCATTCATTTCAATTTATATGAATTACTAAAAAAAAAAGCCTCAGTGTGGACATGGTACACATATGGCGCATTAATCAAAATAGGCACTTGATAACATAATCATTATTTCAATTTAACAGCAGTGCCTATAAATATCCGTTCTTAGACAGAGCCTATACCCAGCGTGATACGGTTATTAATTTATTTCAACATGTGGGGTATCATTACGTAATCAACATACGCATATTTCGCAACAGTTAACGGTAGTATTAAGCTGTCCAAGACATTACTCGTGGATAAATCACATATTAACAGCTCCTTTACATTTCCGCGTCGTCCCGTAATTAAGACGTGTTTCAATGTGCGGCATTGTCCCGTGGAACGAATCCTGCTTGTAACAGGAGATTATAAATATGGTTACAATAATTGAATATATCGATTCCTGATTGATACCTGAATCTGCATTAATCCCCCGAGAATAGATCTTTAATTGTATCCGCTATTTAACGTTTTTGACAATAGTGGACATTTATGATATGGTTTTACGGTGAAACACAGTTGCTTAATTTCGTATGTTCGATTCATTAGGCCTCTTCACGCAACTTTCATGTCACTTTCGATGTCAGACGAAAGTGATGTCTTTGTTGTTTTTAACACAATAATCATAGGATCTAATAAGTCCGTCTCGGAACAGATTATTAATCATCGATAATCCATATTTATATAACATGTAATATTTTGCGTTATGCTTGGTTATAAAAAGGTTTTGCAATTGAATCGCCGTCAATCACTTAAAAAGGCTATGACGCGACAATAATCAGACATGGTCCGAGTGCTCAACGTTTAACTCCATAAAGTCGTACGTAATTATATTTGATTGAAAGAGAAAGATAACACACACTGGAATACAAAAGGCTTCTGAAGGTAGTTTTGAGTCGAAGTTGTATTGGTCCATTCAATTTAAATGCTTTTACAGTTTGTGGACACACGTATATTGTTGTATACGGCAAATAATCCGAAAAACAATATGGCTTTTAAATTTTTGACGATCGCTCTCTTTGTTCATCCTGCAGATAAGTACCAAAGCAATTAAAGTCGACAGGATCTGCAAATTGTGCGTATCCATACATCGCCCTGCTTACAAGTCAATCGCTAGGATTTCAGTGTTAACATTCTCATAGTAACACCTTCCCTCAATGTCTATTTCTTTTGCGAGTTTATTACCAAAATCGGCTTGAGCTTATCGCATTCGATCAACCTACCAGACGGCAAATATTGGAATGCGCGCGCGCGATAACGGCTCCCCGGGCTCCTACAATATAACAAATTCATAATCTAAACAATCTATTTTATTTACATACGGGACGCTTTTCGCCTGCCACTTCGCATACAATTTCCTAGTTGCCTTCCATTAAAGTAAATACTGTACGTTCTTAAATATTTCCATTTCATTTTTAATTGCTTCACAGTGTTTGTTGACACCGTCTTGTTCGATGGAGTAATGGTTGCCAAACACGGGTTTATTGTCGTATATCCAATTAAGTACCCAATATTGGAAATTTGTTTATAGGTGCACAATCTCCGCTTTTATTGCGTGCTAAACGTGTACAAGTATTTATTTTAATGTGTAATTATTTGTAATTGTATTCACTGTTAGCTACAAGAAACTTCCGTTTGACAGACGGTTCTCCATATTCGCCACAAACTAACAGTTCTAGTTTTAGTTACAATATAAACTAAAGATCTGTTAATCAACATTATTGATAGATCTTTGAAACAAATATAAGCCGCTTAAAGGACAACCTTTCATCATTGCCATATCCACGAAATCCGCGAAACCTTTCGGTCGAATCTGAAGAAAAAAAAAGTTTGAAAAACCTTTGGGTGCTGTAAGATTTAATTTCTGACGAATTTTTTCTTCAAATGCATCAGCTTGAGACCATGCTAACATAGATATGGCCCATATAATTCTCGTCTGTTTAGAATGTGATCCAATTGTTTTTTTTATAACAGTGACCTTCATGTTCATACAGGTACTTAATAAATCACCAATATGCACATTTTGCTCTTGAGATACTCGTTAACATTTCAGACGTGAATAAGATTTTCAAGAACTAATCAATGATTATCAAGTTCGTCAAAAATAAGCGCGAAAAAGCACGTGTCTCGCTAGGCGCTTCAGTATAATATCAACGCGCGCTACACTTTCGATTTTTCGCCCCCCAAAATCATAATCGTGTTATGTACACCGATACTCTCTTAAATCGAATCCCAATATTTTGCTAATCATGTCTTTACCTATTGAGCACAATGTAGTGTCATTTTGGCGATCAAAGCGCAAGGTTAAGTTAAGAAACACAATTGTCGCCTCTGAGTTTATATACGCGTGTGTTAGTGTGGTTTTCTTTGGATTAAATTAAAGATCAGTGGATATTTTGCCGAATTTCATGTATTTGGATTAATAAAAATGTGATGTGTTAATAAATAAATGTGTTTGTGGAAATAACAAATATCTGTGCGTAGGAGATGCTACATAAACAGGTAGATATCTCGTTTGAAATTGTTATCGGTATTTTATTTCTCGGTTTTAATCAACTTTTATGGTGTGCTTAGTACAAAATTAAACACGAGTATGCTTCTTAATATTATAAATGTTATACACATAGGTTTCTTAGTCAGTTTAATTGTTAATAACAATTTTGTATACGTTTGATACCCACCTGTAATTGCATTCGACAACATAAGAGTGGGAACTATAAGTACCGGCTGTTTCCTTTAGATTCAATGTAACACTTTGTTATTAAATGTGTATCAATTAAGTGTCCAATAACATATTAATACTAAAACAAACAGTTGGATTACGATATTACGAGTTTAGATCAATATCTTTTTATCTAGTTAATGGTTCTTTCGTATAACATTATCTTGGCATAAAGGTGGTTCTAACAGTTTGCTTCTAACTCGCAAGATAAAGATGTACAGTTTGTCTATAGAAGTAAACTATAACGAGAGTCAATAATAAAGACACAAGGTTTGGTACATGTACTTTTTCATTTGAATCATATCAATGAAGTTTTTTTTTTAACTAGTGAAGTAATGTTACAAGTAATATAGCTATGATGTAACGGAAATTAATGTCCATGTTCAAAGTTTATGTACCGGTATATATCTTACAAGTACACTTCAGTAGATCTTCATTACGTTTACAAGTACACTTCACCAGTTTGAAATATTAGAGATTTTATAACGCACAAAAACAGGTGTTTCCTTTCACGTTTAGAACTATTTGTGGAGACGTGAAAATGATCATCACATTGGCTATCAAATTACTCGGTTTAAGTCTAAATAGCATAGATGACGACCTTTGTTTTACTTCTGTTTCGCGCCACAAAAGCATTGTGGCCATGTTTGTTAATGGATGCCATGGTTCAAATATTACCCATGTTTGCGTACTGGTTGCACATAACTCTGCTGTGAAAATGCAATAAATGTGTGGTTTAAGATTTTATTTCCAGTAACCTGACAGATGTATGATGATACTATTTACATCCAAACATGTTTTGTTTTGTTCTGAGATCGAACCAGTTGTCTTAGAAATTTCTAGGATGTATACGGTAATCTGTCTAGCAGAAGCCAAAAAAAAACAATTTATCTGAACTCGTTTTAATAATAAGGTGGACGTACACATGTTTAGATGACAACCAAACATCCATAAGACATATTTTTATATGTTCAATTACTTTCGACACAATCTTTCGTTTATATAACACATGTAGCAAACGTTTAGCTGCTTTTTTTGTTAAATTCAATTTAACGGAAACATAGACTGATTTCGACCATACATACTTTGTTGGCCAAGTCAACCCTCTTCCTACGATTAATGAGGGACTGCTCTTTTAAAGTTTTANGATTCAATGTAACACTTTGTTTGATTAAATGTTAACCCGTTAAGGTTTCAATAACATATTATTATTAAAACAAACAGTTGAAGAACGATATTACGAATTTAGATCAATGTGTTTTATTAATGGAATAAAAGTGGTTCTAACAAATTGTTTCTAACTCGCAAAATAAAGATGTACAGTTTGTCTATAGAAGTTAAGTATTGCAAGAGTCAATAATTAAGACACAAGTTCGTGACATGTATTTTTACATTTGAATCAGATCAATGATTTTATTTTTAAACTAGCTCTCTGCTTATCTCTGCTAATTATGAGTAGAGCTACAAAATTGTCATTTGCGAGCGATGTTCGGAACATATGTGACTTTACGAACTCAAGAGAGTGTTAAATCGTATTTACATTTCGTCTATCAACGAATTGTTTACGTTTCCGAAACATGTGTACTCGTTGGCGGTGAGTGATTTCGGTTCGTGTTTTAATGGAAGGGATATTGTAAATTATCAAATTAATTATTCAGCTTTCATGAAATTCTGTTTCGGCTTTCCAATCGCTGTTTGGGCTTTGTAATCGTTGTATACGTAAGCCCGACATTCGGATTATTGTTAACCATTATAAATGCATATAAGAACATTCATCGAATACAAAATCTGTATTCTAATAATATGTTAAACATTCAGTTTCTCTGATGTTATTGTGGATGCATAATAATCATATACGGAAACTTCGAATACTGGGCTAAATATAGTATGGCCAGTATAAATCTTTCCATCTCAATCCATGTTCGATGTGCATCCCGAATTAAACATCGATTTTTCATCAGATTGATGGCTTCTTACTTGTGTCCCACAATCTCGATTGTTTTTGTAAATGTATATTTAGTTTTATATGCATGCATTTATCAACGAGTGTCAAAATAGGATGCACATATAAAAGGTTGAAATATGCGATGCATATACAAAGCGTAAATCATTTGTAACAAATAAACTCAAGGTTTCTTCCTTGTGCACTTTAAAGGCGTTCAACGTAAAATAATAACATTACAACATCAATAAAGTAGCTTTAGTTCACGTCTCTAGGAAACACATAATTTTTTAATGGTGCATTATATATATATATGAATGCGACACGTCGGTCCATATTTGTACAGACGCAGTTTATAGTCACAACACACAGGAAATTAGTTATATGAAAAAGAGTCATTATATTTTGTTTTATTAACATGTATATGATTAGTGTATTGTATGATTTCTAATCTAATATTTAACTACCAATACTAGTAACAGTGACGGCGAAAAAGAAATAAAACGATTGTCAACATAACTTTGTTAGAGTGTGCTTAAGCAATATAAATGACGTCAAAGAGATGTTTAATGTTGTATTGCACATGTATATTGTTATGCCTATTTTCGCCATTACGTAAAATAGTGATGTTGGTGTTGTTATTATTGTTATGCGCCAAAAAGTGGACCCCATTTAGAAAAAAAGGCCATATCACATCTTGTGCGGATTGTTACTTCATAATTTGCTTGTATTTTGTAACACATAATTGTAACTTGCCACAAATAATTAGCTAATGAAGACTTTATGTTGCGAAAAATTTGTGTCCCCAGCATCAATGTCAAGGTCAAAAGTCGACGTCACAAATGGGTTGAAATGGTCATTATACATCTTTTCAGGTCTGCAGCATAATCACGTAAATATATACGGCAATTTCGACATAACTTACACATCATCAACGTGTTAAAAACACGCAACCCCTGTATCCATAGCTTAATGGTCGATTATGTCAAATTTGGGCACAAAACAGTTTATTATTTAAATATAAACATATTATGTATGCGAGTTCGCTTGGCGACACGCACTGTATCTGTATCGACATGCTCTTGTATGTGTCTTATCTTATTTCTTTACTACTCTACGAGTCACATGATGTTGTGAAATCCAACAAATATTCTTGTATAAAATACTTTTGTACTGACAACATACTATATTACCGGATAGTCGAGAGAATTGTTATAAAATGTTTGAATTTCATATCCTTTAAATCTGAGCTGTTCTAAACAACACCTTCAACAAAAACGCTCCGTGGACCTTCTATTCAACGCATTTGAATTAATTGCACTCGATCTGGTCTAAACAGCAAATCAGAGCGGCAGAATGGTTATATTGTTATGGAAAATATTAAATTTATATATTTTCTGAATACTCATTTTTTTTTTATTCCATTGTGTGTTTCGATTATTGTGGAACCGTAAGAACGTATTTCATTATAAGCGCCCAATCCCCGTAAAAACCAATTCATTAAAACACTGCTTTGTTCGCTGTGTCTTTGTTTTGTCGTTTTGATCTACACAAAAAAATGTCCAATATTCTTTCGAAATAACAAATCGCTCTCTTATATACGCAATATATCATAAATTCGGCAATAATTATTCACTTTCTCCTTGTTCATTCAGCTATTTTTGGACGTTCCTTTGTACATATTTTGAAAAATAATCTTGTAATTGAATGCTTTAGTATGTAGACAAACTTAACAGTAAAATATTTCTGATCAATAAATGCACAATACAGTGGATAATTTTCGAATGACTCCGAGCGTTACTTCACCAAATTAAATTTCACATTTTCACAAAACGTGTCTGTTACCGGGCGATATCAATGCTGCTCAAACTTTAGTACATAGCTTCGGTTATCTTAGTAATTCTGCATTTGTATTTTCAATAAGCAAAGTGTAATGCTTTTAAATACCATATTACTCAAGTTATGGTACGTCACATGCACGTTCATATTAATTGTTATTTCGAGGAATGTACGTTAAACGATCTAAGTTGAGCTAAACAAATGTGGAATAGTCATGATACAGTATCAAGAACTTTCTCAATTTTTTTTTGCTCAACTCAGAAGATGAGATTTGAGTATCTACTAAGCTAAATATTTAGAATGTCGGTCAGCTTAAGAACAATCTCAAATCTCAGGATGTAAGAATATGCACATATTCATCATCAAACTCATGGTTGAGTCCCACTTAAAACTCAAAAGGCTTTTATGACCACCAAATTGAGCGTCAAAATCATCTAAAAAAATAATACAAAGACCTCAAAGTTGAGTCAGAATAATGAAGAATAATATGTATGTTTGTGATGAAAGACTCGGATCTGTGTTGTATGACCTCGTGGCTCACCACCTCAGAGGACATGTGGTCTACTCTTTACAAAGACAAAGGATATGTTTCGTTTGGATTCGTATAAATAGCTAAATCTTATATTTCGTGTTATCATGTACCATACTATTTATAAGTATAATATTAATTATATTGTGTTTATTACAAAATTGTAAGCGCATCACGTAACGATTTAATTAACTGATTTCCGTGCATTCGACCTTAATTTCGTCTGCACTAAGAGCGCTTATTACAACATGTAAATGCTAACACAGCTTACCTAATTATTTAAATGGGCAATTAGTAAAAATTTCTTGCTTGAGCTATAATGCTGATCATTACAATTGGGTACAGTTGGTGTTAATTAAAAAAAACACTCAATCAATTTCATCCACCTAACTCTGACCTTGACATTTATTGACCCGATAAGAATTAAAGGCTAATCAAATCTCCAACACCAACATGGTTAGGCGAGCGAAGCGTGTTTTTCCAGTATTCGAGTGTTCTAAACGTCTTTAAGAAAAACTGAAGAAAATTGGATTACTATCTATGTCGAAATAATATAAACAAGCTTTATATTCTTTTAAAGATACGCACTTCATATAAAGAGCTAAAGAAAAACATATGTTAAATTAGAAAACGAACAATAACTATCTGTGATTCATTCCAATTCATTTCAATTTATTATTAATTACTCAAACATCTCCATTGTGGACATGGAACATATACAGTACTTTAATCAAAATAGGCACTTCATAAAATAATTATTACTTCAATTTAACATCATTGCCTATACATATCCGTTCTTAGACACAGTCCATACCCAGCATGAAACGGGTATTAATTTATTTCAACATGTGGGGTATCGTGCCTTAATCAAGGTACACATATTTCGCAACAGTTAACGGCGGTTTTAAGTTGTCAAAGACATCACCCGTAGTTAAATCACATATAAACTGGGTTCTTTACATTTCCGCGTCGTCCCGTAATTAAGACGTGTTTCAATGTACGAGATTGTTCCGTGGGACGAATCATGCTGGTAACATGAGATTTTAAATATGGTTACAATAATTGAATATATCGATTCCTGAGTGATACCTGAATCTGCGTTAATCCCTCGAGGATGGATCTTTAATTGTATCCGCTATTAAACGTTTTTGACAGCGGTTGACATTTATGTTAAAGTTTTAAGGTGAAACACAGTTGGTTAATATGCTTTGTTCGATTCATTAGGCCCTTTCATGCAATGTTCATGTCACTTTCGCTGTCAGACACGTGGGTGTGTTTGCTTTTTCTTTAACAATTTACTCATTGAACAATACATTCCGTCTTGGAACATATAAGGAATCATCGAAAATCCAAAGTTATATTATATGTTATATTTTTGCTTTATGTTAGTCATAAAGATATTTTGCAATTGAATCGCCGTCTATCATTTATAAATGCTATTAAGAGGTAATAATCTAACCTTGTCCGAGTGCGCACGGAGTTGTATAAGTCGATTTAATCTACATACTTAAACATGATATGGCTTCACGTATAGTGGTGTATGTATTCGCATTTTATTGATACGGTGTAATAAACTTCTGTCCGATACCTTACAAACCTTAATTTGTTGTGCCAACCCTAAACTTTTCTTTTGTATTCTATGTTGAACTTTTGCGCTTCATTCTATCGTATTCGCTAAATTTAGTTTTTTACATGTAAAGAAAAAAATAACATAGTTTTCCACAATCCACACAGTTTCACCGAACGTATGCGTATGTCTTGCGATCTCAAAATTGCCCGTGGGGTCTAGGGCTCACATTTCCTCATGCAACGATTAAGTGATCTAAAAACATATTGCCGCATTAGACGAGTTATTTACTTTTGACGGCGATCTTAAGAGACTTGGTGATTGTTCGAGGTATAAAAATAACTTCACTGCAAAATAGTTACCGAAATGCGGCGATCAGGGGAAACTACAAACGATTCACGCATAAATTATTTAATGCAATCAATTTTCACTAGTCTCAGATTGCATATGTACATGCCGTATTATATGACACATAATCCGAAAAACAATATTGTTATCAAAGTTTTGAAGATCGGCCTCTATGTACAGCCTGCAGCTTACTACCAAAGCAATTAAAGTCGAGAGGATCTGCAAATTGTGCGTCTCCATACATCTCCCTGCTTACAAGTCAATCGCTAGGATTTCAGTGTTGAAATTCTCATATTTACACCTTCCCTCAATGTCTATTTCTTTTGCGATTTTATTACCAAAATCGGCTTAAGCTTATCGCATTCGATCAACCTAGCAGACGACCAATATTGGAATGCGCGCGATAACTGCTCAGCGGTCCTCTGTTCTACAATATAATAAATTCATAATCTAAACAATCTACTTTATTTACATACGGGACGCTTTCGCCTGCCAATTCGCATAAAATTTCCTAGTTGCCTTCCATTTAAAGTAAATACTGTACGTTCTGAAATATTTTCTTTCATTTTTAATTGCTTCATAGTGTTTGTTGACACCGTCTTGTTCGTTGAAGTAATGGTTGCCAAACACGGGTTTTTTGTCGTATATCCAATTAAGTACCCAATATCGGAAATTTGTTTATAGGTGCAAAATCTCCGCTTTTAATGCGTGCTTAACGTGTACACGTATTTATTTTAATGTGTAATTTTTTGATTTTTTTTTTCACTTTTAGCTACAAGAAACTTCCGTTTGACAGACGGTTCTCCATATTCGCCACAAACTAACAGTTCTAGTTTTAGTTACAATATAAAACAAAGATCTAATAATGAATAGTATTGATAGATCTTTGATACAAATATAAGCCGCTTCCAAGACAACCTTTCATTATTGCCATATCCACGAAATCCGCGAAACCTGTCGGTCGAATCTGAAAAAAATAAAATGCTTGAAAAACCTGTGGGTGCTGTGAGATCTAATTTCTGACGATTTTTTTTTTAAGTTTACCGGAAAAAAACCCATAAATATCTAACAGATTGACTACATGTTAGACACAATTCCAACCTAATCAGACACTTTGTCTGACAGAACATCTGAATTCTGGGATTTAAAGAGTAAGAACTCCTGAAAAAGCGATATGTGTCACATAAATGTCTCATCATTTCTCGATTAATAGTCACTATAAAATGACATGTTCATTAATTACAAAAGCTATGTGCTAACCGGTTGTGATAAAATAATGCAGGTGTAGTTTTGTCATATGACCTGGATATATATATATAACAAAGTAAACTTCAAATGCATCAGCTTGAGCCCATTTTCACATAGAAAAGAAGACGCCTATAGTTCTCGTCTGTTTAGAATGTGATCCTAAGTGTGTTTTTTGTAACAGTGACCTTCATGTTCATACCGGTACTTAATAAATCACCAATATGCACATTCCGCTCTTGAGACACTCGTTAACATTTCAGAAGTGAGTAAGATTTTCAAAAACTAATCAATGATTTTCACGTTCGTCAAAAATAAGCGCGATAAAGCACGTGTCTCGCTAGGCGCTTCAGTATAATATCAACGCGCTACACTTTCGATTTTTCGCCCCAAAAATCATAATCGTGTTATGTACACCGATACTCTCTTAAATCGAATCTCAATATTTTACTAATCATGTCTTTACCTATTGAGCACAATGTAGTGTCATTTTGACGATCATAGCGCAAGGTTAAGTTAAGAAACACAATTGTCGCCTGTGAGTTTATATACGTGTGTGTGTGTGTGTGTGTGTTTGTGTGGTTTTCGTTCGATTTATATAAAGCTCAGTGGATATTTTGGCTTATCATATGTATTTGGATTAATTAAAAAGTGATGTTTTCATTAATTAATATGTTTGTGGAAATAACAAATATCTGTGGGTAAGAGATGCTACATAAACAGGTAGATATGTCGTTTTGAGATGTTTAACTGTATTTTATTTCTCGATTTCAATTAATTTTAGCTACTCGAAATAAAACACGAGTATGCTTCTGTATAGTATAATAGTTTGTACAAATAAGTAACTCAGTACGTTTAATTTTTATAACATTTTTATATACGTGTGCAACCCACATGCAAGCACATTTGACAACATCAGTATGGGAACTGAGGACATTTTGATTCAATGTAACACTTTGTTTGATTTAATGTTAACTCGTTAAGGTTTCAATAACATATTATTATTAAAACAAACAGTTGAATAACGATATTACGAATTTAGATCAATGTGTTATATTAATGGAATAAAAGTGGTTCTCACAAATTGTTTTTAACTCGCAAAATAAAGATGTACAGTTTGTCTATAGAAGTTAAGTATTGCGAGAGTCAAAAATTAAGACACAAGTTCGGGACATGTATTTTTACATTTGAATCATATCAATGATTTTCCTTTTAAACTAGTGATGTAATGTTACAAGTAACTTGTATAAAGCTATGATGTAACGGAAATTAATGTGCATGTTCACAGCCTATGTACCGGTTAAAGTACACTTCAGTAGATCTACATTATGTTTACAAGTACACTTCACCAGTTTTAAATATTGGAGATTTTATAACACATAAAAATAGGTGTTAACTTTCACGTTTAGAGCTATTATTGGAGACACGAACATGGTCGACAGATTGAGTATCAAATTACTCGGTTTCAGCCGGATTAGCATAAGTGACGACCTTTGTTTCACTTTTGTTTCGCGCAACAAAAAAACACTGTGACAATGTTTGTTCATGGATGCAATGGTTCAAATAGTACTACACATAAGTCTGAAGTGATATTGTACTTAATTTCTGGTTTAAAAGTTAAGTTCCAGTAACCAGGCAGGGCTGATACTGTTTTTATTAACAATTGTTTATATATATATATATACATACGGTAATCAGTCTAGCATAATCCGAAGAACCAATTTAATTGAACTCATTTCAATCATTAGGAGGAAATACAAACGCTTAGATGACATCCACACATCTATAAGTTATACATTTATTTTTGCAATTAATTTTGACCAAATCTTCGTTTATATAACACAAACAGCCAACGTAGTTGATGTTTGTTGTATTCAAGTAAACGGAAACATAAACTGATTACGACCATACATTCTTTGTTGGCCAAGTCAAACATCTGCCTACGATAATTGAGAGACGGTGCTTTTAAGGTTTTACTATAGAGTCACCCGTTTAATATATACCTTTATGATTGTTTGTGGCACTGACTTCTTTCATGGTATTTAACACTAAATATAGTAATTTACAGACAAATACCATACTTTCAGACCGGCAATTCATAGGGTCGGCATGATTGTTAATTTACTTCCAAACGTGTCATAGACATAAGTGTACTTAAAGAAGACTATACTGTCCTTTTCGGACATTTTCAAACAGGCCAAGTTAAATAGGGTTACATGACAATTCATATGTAAATCGATGCAAGATCAAAGACCAACTTGGTTGCAACGAATGTCACTGTTGGCTTACGAAAAAGTAAGGCTATTGATATTAAATTCTGATGTTTTCATTAATAATTCAGACATTCGTGAATCAAATTAGCACGGAATTAGTACTTATTATATGGCATATATACACAACTATCGCCGGACCATCGCTTAACATTTTAAGTCACACGTGTCAATACAATTCTACTCCCACTGAAGAATTTTTCAATAAAATTTATTTACAGTAGCTCAAGGTCTGTCCGGTGTTTGGTTAAAGTATTAACACGACATAATAAATGAGATGTAGGCCGTTAAATTAGTATGTAAATATTTATGTTTTCTATACGGGTTCTAAAGTAGAAAGAGTGAAAGGTCACCATAATTCTCGATCGCGTGAAGCTTAACCGGATTGCATATCTCTGCTAATTATGAGTAGAGCTACTAAATTGGCATTTGTGAGCGATGTTCGGAACATATGTGACTTAACGAACTCGAGAGAGTGTTGAATCTCGTTTACATTTCGTCTATCAACGAATTGTTAACGTTTCCGAAACATTTGTACTCGTTGGCGGCGAGTGATTTCGGTTCGTGTTTTAATGGAAGGGATTTTGTGACATATTAAATTAATTATTCAGCTTTCATAAAATTCTGTTTCGTCTTTGGAACCGTTGTTTGGGCTTTGTAATCGTTGTATACGTAAGCCCGACATTCGGATCATTGTTAACTCTTATAAAAGCATATAATAACATTGGCGAATACAAAAGCTCTTTTCTAATTATATTGAAATCATTCAGTTTCTCTGATGTTACGCTGGATCCATAATGATCATTTACTTAAACCTCGAATAATTGGCAAAGGCTGAGTATAATATGGCAAATGTGAATTTCCCAATCTTAATCCATGTATAAGGTGCAATCCTTGCTTAACATTGAACATCACATATTGATGACTTCTAGCTTCTGTCCCAAAATCTGGGTTTTATGTAAAACAAAGTATATTTAGTTTTATGTACATCCGTTTGTCAACGAGTGTCAAAATAGGATACGGATATGAAACGTTGAAACATGCGATGTATACACATAGAGTAAACTATTTGCTACAAATAAATCAAGTTTTCTATCTTGAGCACTTGTAAGGCGCTCAACGTAAGATTATGACATGGCAACAGCAATAAACGTAGCATTGTTCCACGTTGCTAGAAAACACAGAACTTTTTATGGTGCATTGTATGCCATTTTGAATGCGATATGTCGGTCCATATTTGTTACATCATACAGGAAATTAGTTGTTCACAAATATGTAATCATATTTTGTTTTATTCCCATGTATATGAGTATTTTATTGTGTGATTTTGGTGACGTAAAAGAAATAAAACAAGTGTCAACATAACTTTGTTAGAGCGTGCTGTAGCAATATGAATGACATCGGAGAGAAGTTTTAATTTGTCTTGCAAATGAATCTTTTTTGTTTACATTTTCGCCATTACTTACAATGTTGATATTGGTGTTTTTGTTGTTATGCGCCCACAAAATGGGCCTCATTTCAAAACGCACTTTCGTGCAAATGGCCACATCATGTCGTGTGCGGATTGCTACTTCATTTTTTGCTTGTATTTTATAATAACTTGCAAATAATAATCAGCTAAGGAGACTTTATGTTGCGGAACAGGTGTGTCCATAGCTTCAAGGGCAAGGTCAAAATTAGACGTAAACGGTAACAAATTCCCATTATAAATATTTTCGGTCTTTAACTTCATCACGCACATGTATTAGGAAATCTCGAAATAAGTCTTACATGATCCACGTGTTAACTCTTTCAGTGCTGGAACCGAATTTTTATTTTGAAGGACTTTGCAAACAGTTTTGATCCAGATGAGACGCCACAGAACGTGGCGTGTCATCGGGATCCAAACTGTTTTCTATTCTGATAGTATTTTTTTAAACAAAAAATCGCAGAAAATGCTAATTTTAGAAATTCAGCAGACGACATTTTAGCAGACGACAAATTTCCCAGCATGCAAAGGGTTAAGAATGCGTGTCGAGCGCCACCCCTGTATCCTTAGCTAAATGGTCGAGTAGGTCAACGGTCAAATATGGGCACAATACAACTTCTTATTTAAATGTTAACACATTATAATTATATTAAGATTGGCGACATGTTCCGTATCTGTGTCAAACCATGTATATACATAATTATTTGTGTTAAATCTTCTTTCTTTACAAGTATGCGAGTCACATGATGTTATGAACTCCAGCAAATTTTCTTGTATAACGGAATGGAACGACCTTAAAAGTCTGACGCATCAAAATTCTCTTGAACTGACAACATACTGCATTATCAAGTAGTCGAAACAATTGCTATAAACATTTTTAATTTCATATCCTTAAAATTCCGCGCTTTTTCAAACAACACCTTCAACAAAAACGCTCCGTGGACCTTTTATTAAACGCATTTGAATAAATCGAAACATTAATTCAGAATGATAAACAGTTATTTGGTATGGAAAATGATTAATGTCTATATTTTCTTTGTACGATTTTTTTCTTTTGATTCCATTGTGTGATTCGATTATTGTGGAACTTTAAGTACGTATTTCATAATGTCTTCATTGCACTCAACCCCACGTTGACCTTACTCTTGACATATGTTTCCGAATGGGCGACTGTTAAATATGTTTTGCTTGGGCTATAATGCCGGCAATTACAAGTTGTTACAGTTGTTGTTTATGAAAATTCCAATTCATCCAATATCATCCACCAAACTTTGACCTTGACATTCATGGACCCGATTAGAATTAAGGGCTTATAAAATTCCAACACCAACCTGGTTTAGCGAGCGAAATGTGTATGTTTTTCCAGTATTCGAGTATTCGAAAAGTCCTCTACTCTGAGAATTAGCAACTAAATAACAAAATTATTGTTTCAATTTAATAGCAGTGCATATACATATCCGTTCTTAGATACAGCCCAAACCCAGCGTGATACGGGTATTAATTTATTTCAACATGTGGGGTATCGTTACTTAATCAAGATACGCATATTTCGCAACAGTTAATGGTAGTATTAAGATGTCAAAGACATCACCCGTAGATAAATAACATATTAACAGGGTTCTTTACATTTCCGCGTCGTCCAGTAATTAAGACGTGTTTCAATGTTCGGGATTGTCCCGTGGGACGAATCATGCTTGAAACCGGAGTATATAAATATGGTTACAATAATTGAGTACATGTTTATCGATTCCTGATTGATACCTGAATCTGCGTTAATCCCTCGAGAATCGATCTTTAATTGTGTTATTATACGTTTTTGACAATCGTTGACATTTATGATAAGGTTTTGCGGTGAAACACAGTTGGTTTATTTACTATATTCGATTCATTAGGCCTCTTCACGCAACTTTCATGTCATTTTCACTGTCAGACATGCGGGTGTGTTTGTTGTTTTTGAAACATAATAATCACAATAGCAATAAATTCCGTCTTGGAACTTATTTTTAATCATCGAAAATCCATATTTATATAAAATATTTTGCGTAATGTTTAGTCATACAGAGGTTTTGCAATACATCGGTGGTCTTCATTCGATGTTGTATTGGTCCATAAATTTAGATGCATAAGCACCATATTGGCACGCTTATAGTGTTCTATGTTTTGGGTTCGCAATTTACTGATAAGGTGTGATATCTTTCTGTCTGACATCTGACCAACCATAATTTTTGTGCCGACCCAACAATTTTTTTTTTATTCTTTGTTGAGCTTTTGCGCTGCATTCGATCGAATTCCATGGAATTCGCTTACCGGTAATTGAGTTTCAACATATTAAGTAAAAAAAAACAACAAATAGTGCTCCACAAAGTTTTATTGAACGCAAGAGTATGTCTTGCAGTCTCAGAATCGTGCGTCGGGTGTAGGGCCTACTTTTCCCCATGCAGCGACTGAGTAATCAATATGCGTGAATAACGAACGAAGGTATGCGTTGATGGTCCATCTACACTGAACTTAGTAAAATTACTCTCGCATGGTGGACAGATAGTCGTATTGTGTCAGATATTCGTCGCACGATCCGCAAACACTTTCAGCTGCGGGCGTCTAAATTTAAAATCATTTTCAGCAGAAACGGTGATCGAACGTCGCCCTCATGATCAAATAAAATGTTACATAAGCTTAACGTATACGTTTTTTATCGAAAGATCTCAAAAGTGGGAATTGAGTCCGCTGAAACCATTCTGCCACAGTGCATAGTTACCGAAGCTGTACCGAGGTCACAAATGCTCGTGCAAACTAAGGTATACGATATAGATGCAGTAAATTCACTAAATTCTGCGGACATTCACAACTGAGTCACATATCGAATGTAGTCATAAGTAAGACAACACATATGTGCGCATCGTTCTGGGAAAATTTGGCTTAATGCGTGTGCATAAAGTGTCGTCCCTGATTAGTCTGTGCAGTTCGCATTCAAAATTATTTAAATAACTTCACTGCAGAATAATAATTACAATGCGGCAATCAGTTGAAGCGACGACTCAGATGGTATATGTACCTGCCGTATTATCGTATTATATGACAAATAATCCGATACACAATAATGTTATCAAAGTTTTGAATGTCGGCCTCTATGTACAACCTGCAGCTAAGTAAGAAAGCAATTAAAGTCGACAGGATCTGCAAATTGTGCGTCTCCATACATCTCCCTCCTTACGAGTCAATCGCTTGGATTTCAGTGTTAAAATTCTCATATTTACACCTTCCCTCAATGTCCATTTCTTTTGCGATTTTATTACCAAAATCGGCTTAAGCTTATCGCCTTCGATCAACCTACCAGACGACAAATATTGGAATGCGCGCAATAACGGCTCAGCGGGCCTCTGTTCTACAATATAATAAATTCATAATGTAAACAATCTACTTTATTTACATACGGGACGCTTTTCGCCTGCCACTTCGCATAAAATTCGTCGCCTTCAATTGAAACTAAATACTGTATGTTCAGAAATACTTCCTTTCATTTTTAATTATTCCGTAGTGTTTGTTGACACCGTCTTATTTGTTGGAGTTATGGTTGCCAAACACGGGTATATTGTCGTATATCCAATTAAGTACCCAATATTGGAAGTTTGTTACAAGGTGCAAAATCTCCGTTTTTATAGCGTGCTAAACTTGTACAAGTATTTATTTGAATGTGTGATCATTTGTCTTTTTTCACTGTTAGCGACAAGAAACTTCCATCTAACAGACGGTTCTCCATAAACATTACAAACGTTATTATGTCTGTGAACATTTGGGCCCTAAATGTATCGTCTGTAGAGCATTTGACGCAATTGTTTTAAATAACCCTTGTGCATACTTAATAAATTACCGATATGCACATTCGGATCCTGTCATTCATTAAACGTGAGAGACTCGTAAATATTTAGGAAGTTAATAAAATGTTCAAGCACATCAATGATTTTCACGTCCGTAAAAATGCGGTTCAGTATAATGTCAATGCGCGCTACACTTGCAATTATTCGCCCCCAAAAATCATAATCGCGTTATGTACACCGATACTCTCACAGATCGAATCCCAATATTTTACTAATCATGTCTATACCTATTGAGCACAATGTAGTGTCATTTTGGAGATCATAGCGCAAGGTTAAGTTAAGAAACACAATTGTCGCCTGGGAGTTTATATACGTGTGTGTGTGTGTGGTGTTCTTTGGATTAAAATGAAGATCAGTGGATATTTCGACCAATTTTATGTATTTGGATCAATTAGAATGTGATTTTTGTTCATTAATTTTAAATTAATATTAAAGAACATCGCTTGTGGAAATAACAAATATCTGTGCGTAGGAGATGCCACATAAACAGGTATATACGTCGTTTTGAAATTATTATCAGTATTTTATTTCTCGATATTAATAAACTGTTATGGTGTGCTGAATACGAAAAAAACACTAGGATACCTCTTAATATTATAAATATTTTTTACAAATAATTTTCTAAGTCAGTTTAATTTTTAATAACAATTTTATATAAGTGTGAAATATACTAGCAAACAAATTCGACAACACCAGTATGGGAACTGAGGACCTTAATACGCAATGTAGCACTATGTTATTGAATGTTTATCAGTTATGTGTCCAATAACATATTATTAATTTAAAAAAAAACAGCAGTTGGAGTTCGATATTACGAGTTAAGATCAGTATTTTTTATCAATTTAATGGTTCTTTCGTATGACATTATATCGGTATAAAGTTTTTTTTTTAACTGTTTGCTTCTTACTTGCAAAATAAAGATATACAGTTTGTCCCTAGAAGGTATTACTACGAGAGTCAATAAAAATGACACATTTTTGGCAAATGTATTTTTCATTTTTGAATTTATTGAATATAGTTTTTTAGAAACTAATGAAGTTATGTAACATGTAAATTGTATATAGCTATCATGTAACGGAATGAATGTGCATGTTCAAATTGTATGTACCGGTTACAGTACACTTCAGTAGATCTACATTATGTTTACAAGTACACTTCAACAGTTGTAAAATATTGGAGATTTTACAACACAAAAACAGGTGTTAACTTTCACGGTTGAACTATTATTGGAGACGTGAACATTATCGACAAATTGTATATCAAAGTACTAGCTTTCAGTCTGATTAGCATAAATGACGACCTTTGTTTCACTTTTTGTTTTGCGCCACAAAAAGCCACGTTTGTTCATGGATGCAATCGTTCAAATAGTCTGAAGTGAAATTGTTTTTAATATGAGGTTTAAACGTTAACCAGCCAACCAGTAACCAGTTATGGACATGCTGATATTATTATATCCAAAAATGTTTTGTTTTGTTCTGAGATCGAACCGGTTGTCTTAGAAATTACCAGAATACATACTGTGATCTGTCTAGCATAAGCCGAATAACAAATTCAATTTAACTGATTTCAATCATTAGAAAGAAATACTAATTCTTAGATCACAGCTAAACATCAACAAGACATACCTTTATAATTGCCATGAATTTTGACACAATCTTAAATTATATAACACATGTAGCCAATGTACCGGGGTAGTTCATTTTTGTTGCATACTTGTCAACGAAAACATAGAATTAAATTATTACGGCCATACATTCTTAGTAGGCGAAGTTAAACCTTTGCCTACGATAATTGAGAGACGGTGCTTTTAAGGTTTTACTATAGAGTCACCCGTGTAATATATACCTTTATAATTGTTTGTGGCACTGATTCAGTTTATGGTATTAGGCACTAAATAAAGTAATTTATAGACAAATACCATACTTTCAGACAGGCAATTTATAAGGTCGGCATGGTTGTTAATTTACTTCCAAACATCTCATCGATATGTGTACGCAAATAAGACTGTACCGTCGTTTTCGGACATTTTCAAACAGGTAAAGTTAAATAGGGAGGCGGTAAACTACAACGGGCGAGGCATGGTATGGTATTGCGCAAGGGGGGGTAAGAGGGTTATGGTTAGGGTAAGGGTTAGTGTTAGGGGTCGGGTTAGGGTTTGGGTTAGCCTAAACCCAACCCTAACCCTAACCCGACCCCTAACCCTAACCCTTACCCTAACCCTTTTTTTGGGTTATCACCCCTATACCATGCCTCGCCCGTTGTAGTTTTCCGCCTCCCAGTTAAATAGGGTTACATGACAATAACTAAGTAAATCGATGCAAGATCAGGACCAACTAGGTGGCAACGAATGTCACTGTTGGCTTACGAAAAAGTAAGGCTATTGATATTAAATTCTGATGATTTTATTAATAATTCAGACATTCGTGAATCAAATTAGCACGGAATTAGTACTTATTATATGGCATATATACACAACTGACGCCGGGATATCGCTGAACATTTTTAGNGACATGGGTATGGATATATATATATATATATATATATACCCATGGTAAACTTAAAATTCATCCGGTCGAGTCCATATTAAAAAAGACAGTCGGCCCCTAGAATTCTTACCTGAACATAACTTGATCCAATTGTTTTCAAGAATATTTCCCTTTATGTACATACTTTATTAATTACCGATATGTACATTCGGCTCTTGTCATTTAGCGTGAAAGACGCGTTAACATTTCAGAAGTGGAAACTATTTTCAAGAACATCAAGGATAAAATTACGTTCGTAAAAAATAAGCGCGTTAAAGCACGTGTTGGTAGCGACTCGACTGGCGGTTCAGTATAATGTCAACGCGCTACACTTTCGATTATTCGCCCCAAAAAAATCATAATCGTGTTATGTACACCAATACTCTCACAGATCGAATCCCAATATTTTACTAATCATGTCTTTACCTATTGAACACAATGTAGTGTCATTTTGACGATCATAGCGCAAGGTTAAGTTAAGAAACACAATTGTCGCCTGCGAGTTTATATACGCTTGTGTGTGTGTGTGGTTTTCTTTGGATTAAAATAAAGATCAGTGGATATTTCGACCAAATTTATGTATTTTGATCAATTAAAATGTGATTTTTTTTCATTAATTAATGTGCTTGTGGAAATAACAAATATCTGTGCGTAGGAGATGCCACATAAACAGGTATATACGTCGTTTTTAAATTATTATCAGTATTTTATTTCTCGATTTTCATAAACTGTTATGGTGTGCTGCATAAGAAAAAAAAACACTAGGATGCCTCTTAATATTATAAGTGTTTTTACAAATAATTGTCTAAGTCAGTTGAATTGTTAATAACAATTTTATATACGTGTGAATTCCACTAGCAAACAAATTCGACAACACCAATATGGGAAATGAGGACCTTAATATGCAATGTAGCACCTTGTTATTGAATGTTTATCAGTGTCCAATTACATATTATTAATTTAAACTAAAACAACAGTTGGAGTACGATATTACGAGTTAAGATCAGTATTTTGTATCAATTTAATGGTTCTTTCGTATGACATTATATTGGCATAAAGGGGGTTCTAACAGTTCGCTTCTTACAATGTACTTGCAAAATAAAGATGTACATGTTTTCTCAAGAAGTAAAGTATTACTACGAGAGTCAATAATAATGACACATTTTTGGCAAATGTATTTTTCATTTTTGAATGAATTTAATATAGTTGTTTTTTTTTAAACTAATGAATTCATGTAACATGTAAATTGTATATAGCTATCATGTAACGGAAATTAATGTGCATGTTCAAATTTTATGTACCGATTAAAGTACACTTTAGTAGATCTACATTATGTTTACAAGTTCACTTCACCAGTTTAAAAATATTGGAGATGTTATAACACACAAAACAGGTGTTAACTTTCACGGTTAGAACTATTATTGGAGTCGTGGAAATTATCGACAAATTGTATATCAAATTACTAGCTTTCAGTCTGATTAGCAAACATGACGACCTTTGTTTCACCTTTTTTTTGCGCCACAAAAAAAAGCATTGTGGCCACGTTTGATCATTGATGCAATTTTTCAA
The DNA here is from genome assembly GCA_007657795.1 of Dreissena rostriformis. NCBI lineage: Eukaryota > Metazoa > Mollusca > Bivalvia > Myida > Dreissenidae > Dreissena > Dreissena rostriformis. The sequence continues at coordinate 47,598 of VMBQ01000908.1, read as the reverse complement.
AAAGTCTGAAGTGAAATTGTATTAAATAAGAGGTTTAAACGTTTACCAGCCAACCAGCCAACCAGTAAGCAGTTATGGGCATGCTGATATTACGTATATCCAAAAATGTTTTATTTTGTTCTGAGATGGAACCGGTTGTCTTAAAAATTACCAGAAAACATTCTGTAATCTGTCTAGCATAAGCCGAATAACCAATTTAATTTAACTCATTTCAATCATTAGAAAGAAATACTAATTCTTAGATCACAGCTAAATATCAAAAAGACATACCTTTATAATTGCCATGAATTTTGACACAATCTTTAATTATATAACACATGTAGGCAATGTACCGGGGTAGTTCATTTGTGTTGCATACTTGTCAACGGAAAACATAGAATTATTACGGCCATACATTCTAAGTAGGCGAAGTTAAACCTCTGCCTACGATAATTGAGAGACGGTGCTTTTAAGGTTTTACTATAGAGTCACCCGTGTAATATATACCTTTATAATTGGTTGTGGCACTGATTCATTTTATGGTATTAAGCACTAAATATAGTAATTTATAGACAAATACCATACTTTCAGACAGGCAATTTATAAGGTCGGCATGATTGTTAATTTACTTCCAAACATCTCATCGATATGTGCACGCAAAGAAGACTGTACCGGCGTTTTCGGACATTTTCAAACAGGTAAAGTTAAATAGGGTTACATGACAATAACTAAGTAAATCGTTGCAAGATCAGGACCAACAAGGTGGCAACGAATGTCACTGTTGGCTTACGAAAAAGTAAGGCTATTGATATTAAATTCTGATGTTTTGATTAATAATTCAGACATTCGTGAATCAAATTAGCACGGAATTAGTACTTGTTATATGGCATATATACACAACTGACGCCGGGATATCGCTGAACATTTTTAGTCACACGTGTCTTTACAATTCTACTCCGACTGAAGAATATTTCAATAATTTTTTTATTTACAGTATCTCGAGGTCCGTCCGGTGTTTGGTTAAAGTATTAACACGACCTTATAGCTGAAATGTAGGCCGTTAAATGAATATGTAAATATTTATTTTTTTACCGGCTTCTAAAGTACAAAGAGTGAAAGGTCAATATAATTCGCGATCGCGGAAAGCTTAACCGGATATCATAGCTCTGCTAATTACGATCAGGGCTACACAACTGTCATTAGCGAAACATGTTCGGAGAATGTTACTTTAGGGAGTCAAGAGAGAGTTAAATAAATCTTGTTTACATTTCGTCTATCAAAGAATTCTTTTCGTTTTCGAAACATTTGTATTCATGTGCGAGTGGAATAGGTTCAAGTTTTAATGGAAGGGATTATATGGGAGATATACATTATGTGATTCAGGTTTCATGAAATTCTGTTTCGGCTTTGCAACCGTTGTTTGGGCTTTGTATACGTTAGCCCGGCATTCGGACTATTGTTAACCCTTATAAATGAATATAAGAACACTATCGAATACAAAAAGTATATTATTATATAATTTAACACATTCAGTTTCTCTGATGTTACAATGGATGCATTATGATAATTTACGTAAACCTCGAATAATGGAAAAAGGCTTAATATAATATGACAAAAATGAAATGTAAATACATCCCCATATCAATCCACGTATAACATGCACATCTAGCTTAACATGGAACTTTAATCAAATTGATGGCTTCTAACATGTGTCCCACGATCTCGTTTTATTTTAAACAAAGTATATTTAGTTTTGTAGACATTTGTTTGGCAAAGAGTGTCAAAATAGGCTACACACATGAAACGTTGAAACAATATTATTTGTTACACAAACATCAAGTATGCCATAGTGTGCACTTGTTATGTGTTCAAAGTAAAATTATGACATAGCAACAGCAATAAACGTAACATTGGTCCACGTCGATATAATAAAATGATCATTTTGGTGCATGTTATGCACTTTTAAATGCGACATGTCGGTCCATATTTGTACGGAAGAATTTTATTGTTACAACATACGGGAAATTGGTTATTTGATAATATGTTTTTATATTTTGTTTTATTAACATGTATCTGATTATTTTATTTTATGATTGTCTTTCGATAATCACAGTTTGCTACCAATACTTGTAATAGTGGTGACGTATCTTGTGCGGATTGTTACTTCATAATTTTCTTGTATTGTGTAAAACATAATTGTAACTTGCCACAAATAATCAGCTAATGAAGACCTTATGTTGCGAAAAATGTGTGTCACAAATGCGCTAAAATGGCCATTATACATCTTTTCAGGACTGCAAATTAATCACGTAAATAGATTAGGCAATTTCGACATAACTAACACATCATCAACGTGTTAAGATCACGTAACCCCTGTATCATTGGCTGAATGTTCGAGTTGGTCAATTTTGGGCACAACACAGTTTATTATTTAAATATAAACACATTATCATGCGAGTAAGCTTGGCGATATTCCCTGTATATGTGTCAAAACATGTATTGACATTCTCTTGTTTGTGTCTCATCTTATTTCTTTACTACTCTACGAGTCACACGATGTTATGAAATCCAACCAATTTTCTTGTATAAAATACTTTTGTACTGACAACATACTATATTACCGGATTGTCGACAGAATTGTTATAACATGTTTTAATTTCATATTCCTAAAAATCCGAGCAGTTCCTAACCACATCTTCAACAAAAACGCTATTCTATTCCACGCATTTAAATTAATTGCACTCGATTAGGTTTAAACAGCAATTCAGAGTGGCAGAATGGTTATATTGTTATGGAAAATATTTAATTTCTATATTTTATGTATACCTATTTTTTCTTTGATTACATTGTGTGTTTCGATTATTGTGGAGCTTTAAGTACGTTTTTCATAATAACCGCTCTATCCCCGTAAAAACCAATTTATTAAAACACTGCTTTGTTCGCTGTTTCTTTGTATTGTCGTTTTGAACGACAAAGAAAAATGTCCAATATTCTTTCGAAATAACAAATCGGTCTCCTATATACGCAATATATCGTACATTCGGCAATAATTATTCACTTTCTCTTTCTTCATTCCGCTATTTTGGACGTGTCTTTGTACAGATTTTGAAATATGATCTGTTCATTCAACACTTTATTTTGTAGACATTCACTTATCAGTAAAATATTTCTGATCAATAAATAGACGATACAATGGATAACTTTCGCATGACTCTGAGCGTTACTTCACCAAATTAAATTCAACATTTTCACAAAACATATCTGTTACCGGGTGATATCAATGCTGTTTAAACTGCGGTACATACCGTCGGGATTATTGGTATGGCTGCATTTGTACATGCTATAAAAATGTGTACGTTATGCTACAATATAAAGAAGTGAAACTCCAGAAGCTGCAGTAGTATTGCAATTCTATCATACACACCTTTGTGGCCCTTTATTTATGGCAAGGAACCAATTGCCAAAACGGTACAGTACGACACAAAACGAAACAACATATACACATAGAACACTGATTGAAAAGATACTTAACCATTAACTACATTTATTTTAAGTCCTTTTTACGCTCATAATTAATGTTGTTTCGAAGAATAAACGTAAAACAATCAATACAAAAAGTAGATTTGTTAGAAACCTACAATTATAGTTTCACAGTTTTATATGTAATCTATATAATGCTACATAAGCAAAATGTAAAATCAAATACGATGAAGAGATAAGCGTCAGTGAAAAACTGCCCAATGAACGGACGACATATTCGTGAATTAGCTTAGATTAGCAAATCCTGTATGTAATATATAATCACACAAGCAAAGTAACACTCCTTGGACAATTGTTTAAAATATGTTTCCGCTTATAAATGCTCATCAATCGAACTCCTAAAACATATATGTAAAAGCCTAAAGAAAAGCACATGTTAAAATAGAAAACATCCTTTAACTATCTGTGATTCATTTCATTCGAAAGAAAGCTTTATTGTGGACATGGTACACATACGGCATATTAATCAAAATAGGCAATAACCTAATTATTATTTTAATTTGACAGCAGTGCCTATACATATCCATTCTTAGATAGAGCCCAAACCCAGCGTGATACGGGTATTAATTTATTTCAACATGTGGGGTATCGTTACCTAATCAAGATACACGTATTTCGCAGTTAACGGTAGTATTAAGCCGTCAACGACATCACCCGTAGATAAGTCACATATTAACCGGGTTCTTTACATTTCCGCGTCGTCTCGTAATTAAGACGTGTATAAATGTACGGGATTGTCCCATGAGACGAATCATGCTGGTTACCGGAGATTATAAATATGGTTACAATAATTGAATATATTGATTCCTGATTGAAACCTGAATCTGCGTTAATCCATCGAGAATCTTTAATTGTGCTATTAAACGTTTTTGACATTGTTTGACATTTATGAAAAGGTTTTACTGTGAAACACAGTTGGTTCATTTCCTATGTTCGATTCATTAGGCCTCTTCACGCAACTTTCATGTCACTTTCGCTGTCAGACATGCGGGTGTGTTTGCTGTTTTTGTAACATAATAATCACAATAGCAATAAATTCCGTCTTGGAACTTATGTGTTAATCATCGAAAATCCATATGTAATATTTTGCGTAATGTTTAGTCATACAGAGGTTTTGCATTTGAATCGCCGGCAATCATTTATAAAGGCTATAAAGCGGCAAAAATTCGACATAGTCCGAGTGCTCAACGTTTTACTCCATAAAGTCGTACGTAATTAGTTTTGAATGAGAGAGAAAGACAACACAAACTCGTATACAAAATACTTTTGAATATAGTCTTGAGTCTATGCTGTATTGGTCCGTGGAATTTGGATTCTTAAACATTTTATGGACCCATGTATATTTCTGTATATTTCGGGTTCGCAATTTACTGATAAGGTGTGATAAACTTCTGTCTGGCATCTGACCAACCCTAATTTGTGTGCCGACCCAAGACTTTTCTTTGGTATTCTTTGTCGAACTTGTGCGCTGCATTCGATCGTATTCGCTTAATTTAGTTCCAACATATAAAGTAAAAAAAAAATAGTGCTCCACAAAGTTTTACCGAACGCACGAGTATGTCTTGTGGTGTCCAAAAATGTGCGTCGGGTGATCTGTGCGTTGAACGCTGGATAACTACCGAGGGTATGCGTTGGTCGACCGCCTTCACTGAACTCAGTAATCAACGTTCACGGTGGCCAAAGAGCATTCGTCGCACAATTCGCAAACACTTTCAGGTGCGGTCTTCTAAATTTTAAATTCCTCTTTAGACAGAAACGGTGATCGAACGTTGCCCGAATGATCGCATCAAATAGTACATGAGTTACACGTATACGTTTATTTTAAGATCTTACAATCGGGAATTTAGGCCGCTGAAAACATACCGCCACAGTGCATAGTTACCGAAGCTATACACTAGTCAAACATGCTCGTGCAAACTAAAGGATACGATATAGATGCACTAGAAGAACTAAATTATGCCGACGTTAACAATCGAGTCACATAGCATATGTAGTAATTAGTAAGACAACATGTATATATAGTTGATAACCATGCGTTTCCTGTTTCAGAGGCACGGATTCGCTGTGGCCCAGCCCAACGACTTCGAGAAGCAGCACCGACCGAGCGCCTTTCAGCACCTTCCGCCGCTCTCAGCTAGGGAGGTACGTGAACACTTGTAGTGATGGTAGGGTTGGGTAGGAAATACAAACACGTATTATATAGACAAGAAAATAAAAAATACAGCAAAGGAATACACGTGCCCCTTTCTGGAACATGGTCCTCCTGGAAAGAAAGTCCAAATTAGGTTGAGACTACTACGGAGGCCTATATTTGAATAATTCGGTAAAAGCAATTTTATTTTAATATAGTGTGTTTTTTTTTTTATTAAAGATAAATTAATAGTATTCTATCTACGTGCCTCACTTTCAGGGGGAGGCATAGCTATTTGCTCTTATCAGTATTTCGGTCTTTTTCCTTCCCTGCTTACGTACGTCCGTCCGACGATTTTTGTGTCGTAAGTCGAAAACGTATTACTGTTTCTGCGATAAAACTTTAGGAAATAAAAACAAGAATGCGAATTTGCGCTTTCATTTTGCTGTTATAGTGAAGAAACTTTACAAACCTATCAGCCATCGCGTGAACTTGCTCAACTCCATATTTTTCTTCGGATCTGTTCGCATAATCAGAGTTGTGACCCTTTGTTAACAAATATTTGTTGAACTTGCGTCCCGCGTATCTGAATCTGAATCTGAATGAATACGTTGAAGTGACCAAGTTTGGCTTTTATTTAACGGGGATTGCGCATGAAATTAATATGAGCTTAGCAAATGTCCCTACTTTTGCCGATGTTGCGGCCTTAAAGCACTCAATAGATGTTGAGTTCACTGTGCTTTCACTGAGTTAGTTCCAGTCAAGGATAGTTCGCGGAAAGAATGAGTATTTAAATTTATCACTGTTTGTGTGTAATGGCTGGTAGCACTTAGAGTTATTGTTCACCGATTTTAACACTATATTTTCGTGGACGTAATCTTCAAACTTCTTAGCCCTAATAGTGCGTTTCGGTCTTAATTGATGCAAATAGTGATCAATGTTTATAGCCGGTACGTGCCCTTCCACTACCTTGTACAAGAACGTCAATCTTTGGTGGCGTCGCCTCTCTTGTAGTGTGGGGAGGTTTAGATCGTCCAGCATGGCTGATACGCATCCTTCTTGTCTGGATTTGTAATCTCTGGTGATAAAGCGAGCCGCAGCTCGTTGGACTCGCTCTAGCTTGTCTATGTCACCTTGCTGGTATGGGTCCCACACTACACTCCCATACTCCAGTTTAGAGCGAATGAGCGCTTGGTACGCGGTCTTCCGGCAGTTTTGAGGGCAGTATCTGAGGTTGCGTCTCAGGAAGCCTAGTGTAGAGTTGGCCCGTTTAGTAATGTTTGAGATGTGGGTTTTCCATTTCATGTCGTTGGAGAAAGTTATTCCTAAGTATGGGTTTTCTTGTACATTTTTGAGAATTGTGTTGCCGATGGTGTAGAAAAATGAAGATTTCGTTTTTGAGCTGAGGAGATAACATTTCTTAGAGTTGAACCACATTNACTTGTCTTGATATGTCTGTTATGTCGGCCTTCAGTTGGTCCCAGTTTGCCTTAGAAAAAGCGATTAAAGCATCGTCTCCGTTTTTTGCTTAATATTAAAGGGTTTTCTGTCCGAGTCAGTTACAACAATAACATGATCAGATATCCCGGGGGTGTTGGCAGTGGACTTGATTAATGATGGGTTGGTGGTGAAAATGAGATCAAGGAGGCTGTTTTCTCTGGTGGGCTTGTCATGCACTTGAGTGAGGTTGTAGTCGGTTGATAGGTCGAGTAGAGCTTGCTGTACATCTATATCCTAGGCTTCCCTACGTACCGATAGACTTCCCCAGCCAATATCAGGGCAATTGAAATCACCAGCTATGATGGTGAGCCGTTCCTTGTCACTCATAGCCATCTCTATTGATTTCCGTAGTTCGTTTACATCTGTAATGTTTCTGTGAGGCATGGAGAAAGATGATACTAGTAGTTTCGTATTGTCTTTTAGCTTGATTTGGACCCATTCAATCTCACAGTTGGTGACTAATTCCGCTTTCTTTTCAGCGACAAGGTCTTCATGAACAAGAACGAATACTCCACCCCAAGCGTTCCTCTGTCATTTATATATGCCTTGTAATGGGCAGGAAATACCTCGCTGGATTGTAAAGCGTCTGTTGCAGTTGGTTTCCCTGGTTTGAAACCTTTTAGCCATGACTCTGTGCCACAGACTATATCAGGTTTGATGTACTGAAGAGCTGCTTAAAGTTCCGAGCTTTTGCTTCCGCAAACACTGCGACAGTTGATGTTCATTATGCGAAGGTTTCGTTTCTGTGAGACAAGGAACAAGGATGAACTGTTGGTTATTGATTGGGTAGTGGAAGAGGAGCGTTGTTGTCTTGATAAGCAGGGTCTAACTGTAGGGCTGCTGGAATGCATAGGACTGAATGTGGTACCCGATGTGAATGAGTCTATTGCAGAATCAATGTTTGACAAATTTTCATAAATTTTTGAGCTAAATTCAAAACTTCTAAATGTAAAGCTGGAAATATTAACACTTTCGCATTTGCAGCATAGCCATTGTATATGCGAGTGTTTTGCTAGAAGGTCGTAGTCAGCAGAGCATAGATCGAGACATGAGCGGTGGTTCCATATATCACAGCCGTCGTAACAGCGTAACCCGGAAAATATTGCTGATATAGGAATAAACGATTACAAACTTTTTAACCACCCTGTGAACATGCACACCTGTGATGTTTGTTCATTTATTTATTTTTTAAATTAGTGGAGTTTTCAGACGAAATTGGAATATGGGACATCCGTTTCCTATGTACAGGGACCTATACAACTTTGTTTGTATAGGTCCCTGCTATGTACAAATGTCTTTGTCATTATTAACGAAGAAATATTTCAATTACATGTGCACATATATAACATTTGTATGCAAGGGGTCCCTTGCACATACCTAAGTCTTTGACACTTGAAAATCGTTTATTTGGAATGGATACACGGCAAGATTGTACCGTAACAAAGTCACTCGTTTTTTGTTTTTTTGCTACAGAAACATATTTGCATTTATTTTTGTTCCAATTATTTAACTTTTAACTAATAAGCTCGAATATGGTAATAGTTGTAAGATTCCAAAATTGATGGTCAACCTGCGCGCATATTTGAGTGGACTCGCATCAAATTACCACTTGGTCCGTAACCGCCGCGACAATAGATCGGTTACTCCCCTTGTTTACAGTATCATCATTTATTTGCAACAACAATTTGCGGAAATTTTGAGAGTGTAACATTTTTATCACCTTCTGGTTAAATAGAATAACTCACCCAACCAAACCACTTAATCAATAATTGGTAAATACATTCTGATCAACAGAACGGTCGTTATGACTGGGATTAGCAATGTCATGACTAAATAGGAGAATGCTGAATGGTTAAACAAATTGTCAAACTGAATAAAAAGTCATAAACATAACATGCAACAAATACAGTTTTTATTTAGTGTTACTTTGCTTATAGACATAATGTCACTTCTGGTAGATTTGTCCACTTGAAAATGTAGAGCTCAGGTTTCGAAAATTTTAATTAAGTGTTACATTTTCAAATAGAGATAATATTTGTTCAGCTCTTTATGTATTTGGAGGAAATAAAGTTATATACAAGTATTCCAGTAGCTTTGTCCACTAGAAATGTTGAGCCCAGGTCTAAAAATTTGCAGGAATTTGACAGAAACAGAAATATGCGAATGTTTCCACAAAAGTGAAGGCTATGGGCTCCAAATCTCCAAGGGGTTAAAAACGATTTGCAATCATTTTTTATGTTTGCTTAACTTGTCCATAGCCTGATGTGGTTACTCATTTATGATTGAATGTAATTTACAGGACGGCATGATCATATTACCCAGAAGTTCCCCCAAAGTGTTAAAAACCAACGCTGTAGCTTGTGAAAATGCTACCAAAACAAAAATGACCCACTCGTAAACTTTTAATACACTGATTAATGTTAAACCAGTCCTTGCATGCCAATTATTGCTTGATTAATGTTAAACCAGTCCTTGCGTGCCAATTATTGCTTGCTGTTGTATAATATTAAGTATTTCTCTCTTAAAAGTGGAGGATTAAAATGTTGGTTAATCCATTTATTAAAATCAAGAAGTGTTATTAATCTGCTTATGAGCTTATTATAATACTCACTTCATGTTTTTCAATTTTCTTTTCATGGATTAATGAAGTAATATAATGTGTATGTGTGAATAATTGAGACAGACTCATTTGTATTTATTATATATAGAAGCAGGATTAACCATTAATCAATGTTATATGCCTTATGTTATTGCAGAACATTTATTGCTGAAAGAGAATGCAAATGTTTATTTCTTCCAACATTTTTAATAAATTGAACAAAAAACAATCAGTTGTAGAAGAAGTAATCACCATTATTTTGTTCATCATAATTCAGAAAAGATGTCTGTTTTTCCATTCCATTGTCATACAATTTCTTCAATAATTTTGTATGTTCTAAATACACTTGTACTATCTGTTAATGAATTTGATGAGGTACAAAAAACTATTTCTAGACGTGGTGTAACACTTAAAAAATATCATCTGCTCTGTCGCATATTTTACTTCAATAAACTGGTTCCTAGTAATTATGTAATGAACAATCTCACATCAGGTTCTCACCTTCCAGGGATAGAAATAAGTGGTTGCCTGAACACCCGGGGCTAGTTGAAATAGGTCAGGGCTATTCAATTTCAAAATTTAGTAATCCTTCCTTGCAACTAGCTTTAAAAAAAAGCTTGAGACAATATTCCCGCAATTTGTCAGTTTATTTTTAAAAAGAATGAAGATTCGGGCTTTTAAAAGGGCAAAATGCATTGAATCTAATAGCAATTAAATAATATTTCTGTTTCTGTTTTGTTAAAAATAAGTATTAGATAAATATGATGTCTACTTGGTTCTGGGCTTCTTAAAGTCTTTGGCCAGACTACCAAAGTATTAACAATAGTTTCCAGTCTGTTAAAACTACAATAAAAAGTTAGTTTCCTTGCTCTTTATTGCTAGGTTAAGACACTTAACATGCAAACTTTTTTGTTTAACTCTTTCAGTACTGGAACCGAATTTTGAAGGCCTTTGCAAACAGTTTGGATCCAGATGAGACGCCACAGAACGTGGCGTCTCATCAGGATCCAAACTTTTTGTTATTCTGAAAGTATTCTTTGAACAAAAAAATCGCAGAAAATGCTTATTATAGCAATTCAGCAGACAACATTTTAGCAGACGACAAATTTCCCAGCATGCAAGGGTTAAAATAAATCAATGCTTATCATTAGTCAAGTAAGTATTTTGTTTCCAAGTGCAAAAAGGTCAGGCAATTGTTGTCACTTGAAAGGCTTTGTGGACCGTTGAGCCATTGTTTAAAGTTACACAATCACCTGTATGCAAGAGCGATTCAATAATAAATCAGTCAATTATATAACTATTTGTGACAACTATCAGAAAGATTTGAGGTGTTATTTTGAATAATGAATGAGTTTAGACAATGAGTTATGCAAACTAAATACTTGAAAGTCATTCTGTGTGAATGAAAGAAGTTTGAGTGTCTAATAAGCATTTTTTTTCGCTGCATGTGATGCATTGGTTTTTATTTACAGTTTGCCCATGTTTGTGATAAGAATGCAGTTCAGTGTTTTTTTCCAGGGGCCCGTCCAAATGGGAAAAATGCATTGTTTTTAGAAAAAGGGGAAAATTAAAAATTCATACTTTTACATGTTATGAGATTTATTATAATAATACACATGTATGCATGCAGAGGTTTTAAAAACGGACCCGATCCTAAACGTTTTTTTTTTTTTTTTAACTTCTGGAGGAGATTTTTTTTTCAAAATTGGGGAAAAATATATCCCTTTTCTTGAGGGAGTGGGGCCGAAAACGGCCATAAAAAAACACTGCAGTTAATAGTAAAAAAATTTGTCTCGTCCCTTTTTTAGCATCCTAACCATCATTTAGCAGATGCAAGGTTCTCAGGAACCAAAATAACTCTAATCAACTTGAAATAATATAGTTTATTGATATATTATTGACACTGGTTGCAATGAATTTGTAGATTGATGATTCAATATTAAATGAATGCATCCCATCTTGTCCCATTTTCAGCCTGCATACAGTGAGAGGCCCCACATCTTGGAGCGGGGGTCCTGGACGAAGGCAGCACCCATCAAGGAGAAGAAACACCACTGTCAAGTGAGCGACTCCATCGGCAACAATTACAGTCCCTCAGCCCGCACCCTCACCTCCTCCTACATCTACGAGAATTATAAAGGACGTAAGTGGCCTTATGTAGTATTTGAGATTCATCAATGATGTAAGAGGCCTTAGCTTGTGATTTAGATTTATAAAGGACTTAAGTGGCCTCATAAGCTTGTGATTGAGATTTTTAATGGACGTAAGTGGCCTTAGCTTGTGATTGAGATTTATAAAGGATGTAAGTGGCCTTAGCTTGTGATTGAAATTGATAAAGGACGTAAGTGGCCTTAGCCCCTCTGCATGCACATTTACCCCCTTCCACATCTATGACAATTTAAAAAGGACATTAATGGCCTTAACTTATGACATCTTATATGTAAGAGGTTCTATTAACCAAAAACACATATGCATATGGTTATAAACAAACACTTTCCCCAGATTTAAGTTCACACTTGTTCTGACAATACATTATGTTAAAAGGACATAAGAGTTTTCTCAGTACTGGGTGACTAGTACAAATTTAGGTGTGTGATTGCTCGTGTACTCCTGCTTATTTATAACCTAGCTGGTCTGATTTGTGAACTATTAATTATGAAGCCAAGATTTCCTTCTTTGAAGAAATAACAAAGATTGTAGATGAAACAGTTTTCTACCAATTTTAATTGCTTTACACAAATACATTAATAAAGATTAGACATTGTTTTTGTTTAAAGTCTTTAAAATAACGAAGTATATAAAACACATTTCATTTACACTTATGTCACTTAGGTAATCATGATTATCAATTGTTTTCCAAAAGTTGATCGGAATAACTATCATGACATATTTACAGACAGAAATGTCAAAAAGTATACACACTTTGTATATTTAAAGTATTTAAGAAAGTACAAGATTGGTTCAAAAGATCTTTTTGAAGCAAGAACAATAATATTGGTCGTGTCATTATATAGTTACTAATACTCCACCTTTCAACAGTTTGTTTGTATGAAGTCTTAAAAATCTAAAGCTTTTACCTTATAGCAAATTGTATAACCCCCAGATGTTCAAAAGATCACATGGTGATTATACAAATGTTACCTGATAGCATTTTGTTGTTGTTGTAGTTTTAAATACATATATATATATAATCCAGAAGAATGTTTGTTTAATCTTTAAACAGTTTGTGAAAATACAACTCTATTTACTTGGGTGTGATGGGATCATAGCCTATTTGATCCAATAAAGTATGGTTAAAGGTTTTAGTTGCTAGTACATTCAAATCTCTCTTTGTAATGGTGCGTTGAATACAATGTTCACCACAATGTTATCAGCGCCATGGCTAACATTTTTATTTACCCATGCATTATATAATTTTTCTGAAAATTCAAACTACAAATTGCTGGGTAGTTGATCCATATATGTAATTATAAGGTTCTCTTTTAAGACATTTTATGTGAAAGGGAAAAAAAATGCATTAAGTGCTTTTAGCACAGTTTTACAAACCATCATCATACCTCGAAGTTTAGTCTTGATATATACATGACAGGGTTTTCAATGTAACATAAATGAGAGACGAGCCCCACTCAATACAGAAGTCCTGTAATTTATTGTATTTACTCAATTTCAATGTCATTTAAAAAGTCTGGCTTAGTCTTCACTCAAGATCAAAGGCTAGTAAATGAAAAGGAATGCTTTATGGTTGATATTGTACACAAAGACGGGTCTACTTGAACCATAATAATATTGAAATTGAAATTTCTGTAAAACATTCACTCTTATATTGATGTCTCCATTGAATACAATATATGTTACTTAAGTAGATGGATGAATGGCACAGTATAATAAAAGCTGCAAAATAATGCTTTGCCCATGCCCTGATTAAAGCCGCCATCTATACAAAATTTATCAATCCATTTTAATTAGGGCATAGTTGTGTTTATTTTAATGAAAAACATTATAAAACTGTTCCTTCTGTACAAAGGGCATTTGAAACTGTATTTGTTTGAAAACGCTTGCATCAAACAGAATGTCTAATTATGTACGTGATTATTAATAATTGCATAAAAAAATATAAGTGTGTTTTATTTAATGCTTTTCTGCCATTTATAGGGAAATATTCAGTGATTTAAAAGCAATTACTCACCGTTTCAAATAGTGAATAATCAATAATTGTCACTGTTTTACTGTGAAATTTAAGTTTTTTGACGTCATGGCGTCATTGTGCCAGCAATATGCTCCATTGTTACTGTTTTAAAATGAAAATAAACTCTGGAAAAAACATTAAATAATAAAAAAAATGTGTTGGTTTTGGGTAAATCATATTTTTTATTCACTTGTGATCATAGAAAAAAATCTGTTGTGGTTGCGCCACTCATGGAAATATCAATTTCTCTGATCACACGTGAATTAAAACAAGTTTTCTACCAAAACCAACAAATATCCTCTATACTATTTTTTTAGATATATAAACATAAAAATATAGACTTTAGAGTATATAGTCTATATTTTTATGTTTAACTAAAAAAAGTTGCATATATGCAATTTTCCTTTGTTAATATTGTTGTTGTTTTTTCACCAATAATTTTATACCATTTATGGTAACTAAATACATAGATACATGGAAAGTAATAATTTTACAGTGAATATGAGGCTGTTAGACAAGCATATTACTTGCTGATAACCATGGTTACTTTGGTTTAATTTTAGATGCATGTTAATTTTATTAGTCGGCACTTTAAAACTGCGAGTATTCTATATAGTGTCCCTCCGCAGTTCTCTACCTCACCAACATGTAAATCATATGATTACATTACAAATAAATAGCTGGAAATTGCAGCTATGATTGAAACTTTGTACCATTTCTGTTGATGTGTCTCTGAAATTGTGATTGAATTAATACCTCTCCTTAACTTCAAAATATGCAGTGCCGAGGATTGTTGGTTTTTTATGCAACAATCTAAATATTGTTTTGAATGTGTTATTATTGTTGTTTTCAATACACCATGTAAATGATGCTATACTAATTTTTTAATGGGGAAAATAATTCATAAGATACATATTGTGTGCTGAACATCTATTTTCTATTAGTAAAAAAAGAAACATGATTTTTTTTCCAAACCTCAAAACATTACCGCTTACCAATTTATATGGGAGAAATTGATCATTGATTGAAGATTTATTTATAATTGATCGAAGATTTATTGATAATTCAGATTGAAAATTAATGTTCTCAAATTTCTTGAAAGGTTTTCTCATAAAGATAAGAGGCCTATATTTTTATCCTCTAAGTTCAATATAATATGATTTAATATCCAATTGTTATCACAATTTAATAAATTCATGGCTGACATATCATTTTTTGCTTTAGCAAATGTTTATTTAAGGATGAAGTGCCATCCATTTAACAGGAATATATTCTTTTGAAATATGTTGAGAATAAGCTTTAAGAAGAATTTACGACAACAGGAATACATTAGCATGTAATTATTGCCATATTTTAATCTGCATTAAAATATGGTTTCATTTGAATGCAAGAAGTGAAATGATTTAATCATGTCATTTAGTTATTCAGAATTCAGAATTAAGTTAAAGCCTAAGTTAGTTTGAAATTTAATACAGCAGAGCTGCATTACGAAACAAAACATTGTAAAGAATTTTCTATAATGATTTAGAATTTTTACATAATTTTGCAGTTAATTGGGGCTTAACTGTGAACTTGCAATTGGTTTGTTTAATAACAAATTACTGGCCGATTGAATTGGTCTTCGTGGTTCAATGATTACTTATACACACACAAATAAAGAAAAGATAAAATATGACAAAATTTGGTGTTTGACATTTTGCAAGTGCATTTGTTATGTTAAAAAGGAAAACAAAAATAGTAATATCAATTAATTGTTGAGTGTATACTCATATTTGATCTGCTTTGACACAGTGTTGCGTGAATATAACCAGAAAATCAATAAGTTATATTTTCTTCATACTGATCAGGTGGTATCCATTTAGTTATCCGATGGTCATGGGTTTGATCCCCCCTCTCGTAGCACACTCATAATCTGTTCCTCAAAACACCAAGTTCTGGTCCTTCCCAGAAAACAGACTTGAGTTTCTCAACAAGCTTTAGGCTTTCAATGAAGTCAATGTAAAATAAATAGTTGTTAGCTTATTTTGTTATGTTTTCAGACTATACAGGAGAAGAGAACTACTACCTGACACCCCGTATCAGAAGCCTTTCACCTCCTCCTCAGCTTGACGCAAATGGCTTTCTTACTGTCAGAGCACCAAAAACCATGTAAGTATGGGATGGGGTTGGTTGTGGTGGTGGTAGTGGTTGTTGTGGTGGTGATGATGATGATCATGACAACCACGATGATGATGGTGGAGGTAGTGCTGCTGGTGGTGGCAGCAGCAGCCGCATTGATGATGATGATTACAATTGTGATGATAATTCATAAGATCTTTCCCACTGTTCATTTTTCTAAAGGTAAATACGGTACTGATAGAACTTCAGAGCTTCATTGACATCAACTTGTTCCATTTTCTGTACATTTCCCATGCTGCACACTGTTGGCAGGCTAGGCACTTAAGTGCAAGTTCAGTACAAACATGGTATCACCAGGTTTTGTCATCTCTAAAATCATTAAGAGTGGAAAACCTTGTATACCAGTGATTTAATGCTTACCCTATATATACTGTGCACTTCCTGACCCCCATTTTACAATGAAATGAATGGAAATCGGACGTTAAGAGATTGATTTAATGTTGCTATGATATAATGCACAATATGGCAACAATTCCATCTTTGATCTATTGTGCCCTTTTATCAATGGTCTGATGGTGATAATATAGCATCTATAATGCCTTTTCTTGGTGCCGTACTATAAGATAATGGTCCCTCATAAAAGAGCTATCAAATGATATTATTATTACCGGGGCCTGTATTCACCAACCCATCCTTAGACTTAAGATTTAACCCTTTAAGCGCTGGAACCGAATTTTAAAGGCCTTTGCAAACAGTTTGGATCCAGATGAGACACCACAGAACGTGGCGTCTCATCAGGATCCAAACTGTTTGCTATTCTGATAGTATTCTTTGAAAAAAAATCGGAGAAAATGCTAATTTTAGAAATTCAGCAGACGACATTTTAGCAGACGAGAAATTTCCCAGCATGCAAAGGGTTATGTATAGAGTTAGAACCAAAAAAAAGCTCAGCCTTTGAATATATACAGGCTTTTAATTTTGCTTATGACGTAAATAAATTGTTCTTAATGAAAAATTGTGTAGTTTGAGGTATTGAATTAATTGTCATATTTAACTTTTTTTTATACAATTTAAACAAAAACAGTTTAAAAAATATTCTTTAATTTTAGACTTACGTCCATGAATTGGTGGCTGAGTATGGGCCTATAGTTATGGTAATCGGTCGTCCAACACATTAAAATGTAAGTGTACACAAAAATCTTTAAACTAATCGTTACTATCCTGTCAAATAAAGTATTTCTTCTGCCTCCCCTTTAGATTACCACCAGCTGATGGTCACTTTAGCGAAACAACGAGCTGGATTTACGGAGTCAATGGTCGCAATGCGGGAAATCGATCGGCCCGATCGTACAAGTCTGAACCGGATTTCCACAGCAGGGTCCCAGGGTACACGATGTTACCTCCCTTGCAGAGCACCTCGGGAATGGGGAGTGACATTGAAACCACAGTTGGATCAACAGGTGGGATGTTTGTTACCTTTTATAAATGAGCCTCACTCTGGGAAAAAGGGGCTAGATGCATGTCGTTACATGGCGGCACTTTCCTCCAGAACTGGATTTTTGTTTAGAAGAGACTCCCTTTAAACAAAAATGCCATAAAAGCGGAAAGTGTCGTCACTGATTAGCCTGTGCGAACTGCACAGGCTAATCTTGGACAACACTTTACGCACATGAATTTACCCTGTCTTCCCAGAGCAAAGCTCAAATATATGATGTTTTCTATATTAAGGGTGCTGAAGTTAGGTCATTCTCATCAATGCTCAAAAACTTAAAACATTAACTGATCAAGAGATACATAAATTGTGCCTACATTCGTAAACGACTGTCAGTTTTGGATTTACATGTAACCATTTTAATTCCTCACACAAATTACCCTCAAGTATAACACTTTTAAATCTTCTTATAAATGTCAAAACCCAGACTAATTTTAAACCTGGTCACCGGGTCAGTTTGAAAATTAATCAAGGCTTTATAAGCCTGACCTGAAATGAACCTGTCAAGAACACTCACAGACTGTAATCTCTTAAATATTGCCCAGTTTATTGTCCTATGAAGTACACGTGAAAGAATTTAAAGGCAATTGTGTCCAAAAATAACCAGCTTTATACATGTGTATGTTGCACTGGAAAAACATTAAAGCTGCCCATTCTTGAAGGTTCTTAAATAATCATGGACTCATTGACAAATTCTAATTGCTCAATTGTTGAATTCATACTATAGAAAAAATATATGTATTTATATTTTTGCACAATAATCCTTAAATGTTTTAATTTGTCTTAGCTCGATGAGGGGTAAATTTAAACATTCGAACTGGATCTATGGCTAGTTAAATTTCTCTGTTAAAGATTATTTTTACCCATTTCTTACACACCTGTCAAAACACTTAAAGCTTAGACTATAAGAAGAAATAATCCTATGTAGAATTTATTTTGGAATGATATTTAATTTGGTTTATACATAAGTTTGTACTTTTTTGAATTTATGTTTTGATGCTTTTTTATACAGATACAAGCTGTTTTTATGGCTCATCAATTTCACATTTGAAAAGATGATGTTCTTTAAGTTGAGAAATAGTTGATGTTTTCTACTTTTATAAACAGGATATGTAATGTTTATTTTGAATATTTGATTGCATTTATTGACACTGTATACAACATATGAAGCAAACAACAACAATAGTATTTTAAGTTAAGAAACTTTTAATGCCTCAAATTATGTCAAAACTTCAGGTTTGACTTTAAAAATTAATTAAAATTTACTTTTAAATTAATTTTGTTTATCTTCTGCTTGATTTTAAGAAAATTTTAGAACTTCAATGAAAATAATGTCTTAAGCTTCAGAATTAAGTTTTTTTTTTATTAATTTAGCCTTTAAAATCCAAATCAGTAACTATTGGTCACTTCACTAATGTTTGCATCATATTTTTAGTGTTGACTGACGCATAGATGTCAGTCTTGGATGTTACCATTGACCAGTCCCGGATTACGCATAAGGCAGAGTAGGCAACTGCCTATTGGCCCCGCGATTTTTAAGGGCCCGATAAGACTGTGACAAAAGAATTTTGTTATTTACTTACTTAGCCTAATCTAATGACTTGACAAAGCCAATTATTTTATATCAATTTTATGTTCCGATTTAAGGCTTGGCATTGTCTTACTAAGTGACAATCATTTATTATTAGCCAAACCATATTGTTATGCTGGTGATTTCGTTTTCGTGTCCATTAGACTTGGCACTGGTAGGCTAATTTAAAAGAGTAAAATCGACTGGCGTTCTAGTAGGCAATAGGCTGACTAGGGGCCTGGGGTGTGGGTCCCAAAAGTTTCACTGCCTATGGACCTCCACGGTGCTTATCCGGCACTGCAATTTACCAGTTTTCCACTGTCATTCCTGGCTGAACTGAATTTCTACTCTAAAAACATGTTATCACAATAAATGGGTCAAATAACTAACATATTTATGATCGAGATAATCCTGTTATTGATGAAAATATGGGCTTAAGCAAACTCGCCGCTTACTTCACTATCTTTGAAAGTTGTATCAAGGTAAGTCTACTGGGAGCTTTTAACTTTGTTTCAAATATGAAAGGATAAGTGTCAATGACAGGATATTAGTATTCGAGATAAATGGTTCAAGAGCATCTACAGTGGCCCCCTTGGTGTATAATCTTCACTTTACATGCTGAGAAGCTAAGAAATTAGTGATTGTCATCTACTTGAAAAGTTTGCCTTCCATTTCGAATTGCTCTCCCGTTGATTCCATTTCGAATTGCTCTCCCGTTGATTCCATTTCGAATTGCTCTCCCGTTGAGGTGGTCAAAGATTTTAATTTTGATTTTAATTTTAATGAATGTCCTGGGCTTGATATTTCATTTTCTTATTGTATACTTGAAATGTCTAAATAATCTGAATTTATTTTTCATAGTAATATAATTGTTACACAGTAGTTAATCTATTGTTGGAAATTTTAAGATTTGACATTTTTACTTTTTTTTTGCTTGTTTTATTAAAATTGCTTATTTAAATTTTCTATCCGATGCTTTGTCCTTATCAATCAGTGTGTATGGCAATCTATATTTTAAGATATTTGAGAGTGATTTCATTGAAAAAATAATTTGATTTATATCGACTTCGCATTTTATTCAGTTCATTTAAAAAGTATATTTATAGGAAAATTGAATTTGTTATATAGACCCTAATGCATTTCCGTTAAATGGGGATGGACACCCCCAGTTTGCGTTCTTCTGTACCTTGTATCACACGAGGAACTTAGTCATGTATTACTAAATACCAGTCAATAAAGTCACAATTCCATTAAAATCATGTATTTTCCTTTGACTAAAACATTACTGGTGTGTGTCTGTGTTTTTTTTACATGAAAGCCTTATAACAAAAAATGGAGCTTGTTTATGCAGTTTATTTGAAGAATACATGTTTAAACTGAAAGTAATGTTATATAAATATGATTCAGAAGTTATAAGGGTTTGGAAGTATTTTAGACAGCTGAGTACGATAATTAGCAAAAACAGATGTCTCAGAAAACATAAGGTGCTAGTTTTAGGTCCACACAAGTTGCGAATACAGTATTACATTTTAATTCAATGGCATAATTAAAATATGTTTTGATAGGTATTATGAGATTTGAAGGGACTTTTTTCACAGATTTTAACATTGTTTAGGTTTGCCATTAAATTGACAAATGTAAAAATTGGAACTAAAGAGCTCCATTATTATATTAATGAAAATAGTATTAAAGGAAAAAAAGTAAGTTTCCAACGGGGCTTGGACCAGTGACTTAATTCACCTCACCCAGTTGGCTATCTGGAGAGATTTATTGTATTGTGTGTTTAATACTTTATATAAGCCTCTTGATGTAAAACGTTGAATAAAAACAACAGCAACAGGAACACTGCAAAATTATTCAATCATTTTGCATTTGTTAAAATACTTTCTTATTTTATCAATGTCACTCAGAACAAACATATATTTGGAAAATTATTGTTCAAACCATATTTGAACAAATTATTGGGAAAACAAAGTAAGGTATTTACTTTAATGCAACATGTACACTATAATTTTAAAATCATACTGTTGGACATTCCATAAAAATAATCATGTAATCTTTTCCCAATTTCGATGCATGTTTCTGATACATGTGTGTTAATTAAGTTCTAATATGTATTGCAACATATTTTCAATTTGGCTACAAATGTCCATTAAACAGTCGTGATTGAATGCAGGATTATGTATAGCTTATACCAAAACAGCTTTTTTCAAATTTGTTTATTAAGTCTTGGTTATAAAACAAATTGAAATAGCTCTTTCAATTTCATTTGAATCCAGATTTTTGAACTGTGAAAGTCTATATAGAATGGCAAACCAAGAGCATAAAGGCCTTGGCGTTGAGTAAGGCGCTTCATGTCAAATTAATTATTCAAGAGATAATTATGGGATTTAAATGCTTTGCACATGAATGGGATTGAAATGTTTTATTCCTTTGCCTTTTTTGTATATTTAGAATTCCAATTCACAAGTTTTTGATTGAATTTGATTAGAGTGTCATAGATAAGTACTATTTTTCTGCTAATGGGTTTTCATGGTGTGGCTTCGGATATCTCAATTGCAAAACTTCCTTTAATCAAAATGTCATGTTCAATAATTACAGAATATTAAATGAAAATATTTGTTAATGTATATTTTTATTTTAATCAGAAATGTACATTGATTTGAAATACTTATATTAAATATATATATACTAGTATATTCAAATTTAATAATTAAATAATTGTTGTATTATTTCCATCAAATATTTATTTAAAAGAACAATCGATCATAATTTTACTGGAAAAAAAGTAGTCCATTAAAAGAATGGACATGTGCCTGTCATTTAAAGAACATGTTTATCCAACACTCACGGTTCCTTCAGTCGTTAAATTAATTAAGTTTTATGATAGATAATAATCAAGCAATGTTTTAACCCATTTATGCCTAGTGGACTCTCCAATTCTTCTAAATTGGATCAATTTATTTCCAAAATTAGGGATATCTAGTACATTTATTTCTATATTTAGAATATTTCTTACAGAAATTCCTTTAAGCAAACAACGCAGACCCTGATGAGATCATGCGGCGTCTCATCTGGGTCTACGCTGTTTGCCAAGGCCTTTTTTCTAGACGCTAGGCATAAATGGGTAAATGTATTATCAGCATAAAAAATGACCCACCATTTAATGCAAAATTTGAGCAATATGAAATTGCTATACTGTGTGAGCACTTGTTATTATATTTTTAGAAAACAAGTATGCAATTCTTGGGTATTCATTCTGGACACATAATAAGTGTTTTTTCTGTAGGATTTATTGTATTTGTATGGATTGGATCAGAAAAAAGGTTTGGTTACGATAATTTAATTATATATAGAGTGTGAGTACCCCATTGCATGCTGGGAAATTTGTGGTCTGCTAAAATGTTGTCTGCTAAATTTCTAAAATTAGCATTTTCTTCGATTTTTTTCAAAGAATACTATCAGAATAGCAAACAGTTTGGATCATGATGAGACGCCACGTTCTGTGGCGTCTCATCTGGATCCAAACTGTTTGCAAAGGCCTTCAAAATCCGGTTCCAGCGCTCAAAGGGTTAAATCAGTAGTATCCATAGTAGTAAAATTGCTATGAATGAAATATACATGAAGTACCACAAAGCGCATGTGGTCTATTAAAATTAATTTTTGGTGTAGATTTTCAGTAGGTTTGTTTATAGCAATATTCAATATATTATTTCTTCTAGATAAATAAATCTGTGAATAGTGACTAAAATAACTGTTGTATTATGTGTCTATACTTCATGGAAATACTGTTGATATTTCCCTTTAAAGTGCTGTCTTTTTTAACCAACAGCCTCTTATTTAGTATTTATAAATAGTGGTTTGCCCTTGGGGCAGCAGGTTGCTGCATCCCTCCGTTAACCCTTTGCATGCTGGGAAATTTGTCGTCTGCTAAAATGTTGTCTGCTAAATTTCTAAAATTAGCATTTTCTTCGGGGTTTTTTTCAA